>WOXC01002116.1:0-171135 GCA_011680675.1 Gymnobelideus leadbeateri
AACACAAAATGGATAATTTTGATTATATTAAATTAAAAAGATTTTGCACAAACAAAACCAATGAAACCAATAGTTTAAGGAAAGTAGAAAGCTGGGAAATGATTTTTACAGCCAATGTTTCTAGGAAAAAAGGTCTCTTTCTTTAAGTACATAGTGAACTGAATCAAATTTTTATGAATACAAGTCATTATATATTATTATAATATCAAAGGATGTAAACAGGCAATTTTCAGATAAGGAAATTAATGCTATTATCATATGCAAAAATTCTCTAAATCACTATTAATTAGAGAAATATAAATTAAAACAACTGTGAGGT
Source organism: Gymnobelideus leadbeateri (assembly GCA_011680675.1). Lineage (NCBI taxonomy): Eukaryota > Metazoa > Chordata > Mammalia > Diprotodontia > Petauridae > Gymnobelideus > Gymnobelideus leadbeateri. The sequence goes on from WOXC01002116.1 coordinate 320, forward strand.
ACTAACTCATACTTATCAGATTAGTTAATATGAAATAAAAGGAAAATAATAAATTTTGGAGATGTGAGAAAATTAGGACACTAATGCATTGTAGGAGTTGTGAACTAATTCAATGATTCAGGAGAGCAATTTGGAACTATGCTCAAATGACAATCAAACTGTACATGTAACCTTGATCCAACAAGAAAACTACTGGGACTTTATCCCAAAGATAATATAAGAAAGGGAAAAGGACCCACATGTACAAAAGTATTTTCAGTAACATTTTTGTGGTAGCAAAGACTTAGAATTTGAGGGAATATCCATCAATTGGTTAATGGCTGGAGAAACTGTGTTACATGAATGTAATGGAATGCTATGGTTGTGAAATAGTGAGCAGATAGATTTTAGTAAAAACTTGGAAAGAATTATATGAATTGATGTCGAATGAAGTAAGCAGAACCAGGAAAACATTATATGTCTAACAGTGAAACTGTGAAGATCAACCATGATTGACTTAACTCTTCCCAAGAATAAAATGATCCAAGACATTTGGAAAAAACTCATTGGGGAAAATCCTAACCATATCCAGAGAAAGAACTATGGAGTCTAAATGCAGACTGAAGCATATTATTTTCGTTGTGTGTGTGTGTGTGTGTGTGTGTGTGTGTGTGTGTGTGTGTGAGTGTGTGTGTGTGTTTTCCATTTTGCACCCTTTCTTCTCTCACCACAAGACTAACATGGAAATATGCTTACCTGATTACACATGTACAATCTATTTCAGATTGCTTTCTGTCTTGCGGAGGGGGGAGAAAGGCAGAAAAAAAATTTTGGAATCAAAATTTTATAAAAATGAATGTCAAAAACTACATGTAATTGGAGTATATATATTTATAAAAATTAAATAAAATCCATGTTCAATTTTTAAAATTTGATTTAAACATTTTTTTCCCTCTGGAAAACCTTGGTTATTTATGAGTTCTGAAAGGAGAAGGAGAACTTGAGGATTGTCTTCTAGGTTTGTAACATTATTTTTCATTCATCTATCATATTAGAGAGCTATCATTCTTTCCTGGGATATTCTAAAATTTTCTTAGGAGAACAACTTCTTTACCCTGTGTTTAGTTATGCTTCTCTGACTTAATGTCCTATATTGTTTTGTGTAGGAAATTTGGAGAGCTGAAAATTTTCTGATCTATTCACCAACTTCCTAGAATCTTCCCTCTACAAATTAATTAAGCTGCTTCTATAAACAGCTATAAAATTTAAAATTAATATAAGTTAGAAAAACGTCTTTAATCTTTCATTGTAATTTGATTTGAGAGACGGAGCCAAGATGTTGAAGTAAAAGCATGGACTTACTTGAGTTCCCCCACAAACCCCTCCAAATATTTGCAAAAAAATAACTAAACAATTCTAAAGCAGCAGAGCCCACATAATGACAGAATGAAACAAATTTCCAGCCCAGTACAACCTGGAAGGTAGAAAGGAAAGGTCTATTGCACAAGACTGAATCTCTGGCAGCTGTGGGGATTTACAGACTTCTCAAACCACAAATGCCAAAGGCAACTTAGAAGGTCAGTAGGAAAGGTCTTTTGGACTTGGGTGAGAGAGGAGTGCATTCCTGCCCTAGTGCCAGGATGGTTGCAAGTAGTCTCTACTTCTTGGCGAAGAGACAATAGAGGGATTAAATGGTATATTATGGCTGGGGGGAGCATGTCACAGGTACCAGTTTGCTGAGACTGAGGCAGGATTATCTCAGTGCATGTGTTTACTGGAAATGAGTAATCTGGGTCACTTTCCTGGGTGGTGATCCTGGGAAGAAGAGGAGTACTGATGTAGTGGAACATGGGGTACAGAAGATATGTAATTCTCCTCACAGTCCCAAGGAATAAAAGACTGCTTATGGTCACTTACAGGCTAGAGCACAGACCATGAGAGGAGCAGACCCCTCTCCTTTAGTCACACAAACTTGGAAGAACAGAAAATTTACAGGTCGCTAGAAGTATCTCTGAAAACAGCTGCACAAAACCACTGAAGCCTGGGCCAGTACACCATCCATTCTGGAAGCAGAATGCAAGCTTAACAAATATTTAACACCTCAAGTAATTGGCTGGGAAAATGAGCAAAGTGAGCAACAATATCAGACTATAGAATTTTACTTTGGTGACAAAGAAGATCAAAGCAGAAAACCAGATGACAACAAAGTCAAAGCTCCTACATACAAAGGCTGTAAAAAATATGAATTAGTTGCAGGCCATGGAAGAGTTCAACATAGATTTTGAAAATCAAGTAAGAACAGCAGAAGCAAACACTTTTGAGGAGGGAAAGGTCAAAGGAGGGAATAGAATAAATGGAGGGTGGGACAAGATGGAGGTAAATATAGTTTGCCTTTCACAATATGACTGTTATCAAAGTATTTTCCATTAATATACATGTATAATCTATTTCAAATTGCTTGCCTTCTCAATGAGGGTAAGTGGGGAGGGAGGAGGTGAGAGAATTTAGAACTCAAAGTTTTAAAAAGGAATATTAAAATTTGTTTTGTACATGTAACTGGGAAATAAAAGAGAGAGGCAACAGGGTATATAAATTTATCTTCCCCTACAGAAAAATAGAAGGTAAGGGGATAAGAGAAGGGATGGAGGGACATAGAAGGGAGGGGAGATTGGGGGAAGGAGTATTCAGGATGTATACTCTCTTGTGGTGGGGGGTAGAGGAGAAATGTGGAGAAAATTTTGAATTCAAAATCTTGTGGAAGTGAATGTTGAAAACTAAGTTTTGGGGGCAGCTAGGTGGCACAGTGAATAAGAGCACTGGCCCTGGAGATAGGAGGACCCAGGATCGGTTCCAGCCTCAGATACTTAACACCCATACCAAAAAACAAAAAACAAAAAACAAAAAAAACAAAAAAAAATGGCTGTGTAACATTGGGCAAGTTACTTAACACCAAATGCTTAAAAAAAAAAAAGAAAAACAAAGAAAACTAAAATTTGATTAATTAATAGAAAAAGAAATTTTACTTTTATTTGTGTGACCTTTGGTCTCTTATCATGTCTCAATAACTGAGTTCCCCTTAGTGGCCAAGAACTAGATATTGAGGGGATGCTCATCAATTGGGAAATTACTGAATAAGTTGTGGTATATGAATAGAATGGAATATTATTGTGCTATAAGAATTTAAACCTTATGGAAGTGAATGTTGAAAACCAAAAATAAATAAGCTTTAAAAATTAAAAAAAACTGAGGACATAGGCAGTAGTCACCTGTCCCTGAGCTCTTACCAACTCTTACTTATTCAAGAAACTGTAGAAAGTGCAGTGGCACCCCCCAGTGAAACAGTCTCAGTAAATGAGAATAACTAAGAAGCCTTGAACCTACTGGCAGAGTAGAGAGATGTCTATCTCAAGCATGTAAAAATTCCCCACATTGAATGGATGGTTGGGAAGAATTTTTTCCAATGCCTACAAAGGTGGCTGAAGCAGGCATTATGGAATGTTGAGAGTTTGGTCACACATCAAATCATCCACTGCATTTTGGGCCATTGTCAGTCATTTTGATTTTTGTCTTGCCACTGGAAGAGACAGTGACTACTGACCTACTAAGTTGCCTTTGGCATTTGTGAGTTGACAATTCTGTAAATCCCTACAGCTGCCAGAGATTCAGTCCCCTGAGGCCTGCTCCAGTTTTGCTAGGGCCAGGTGTACTGGAACATTTTGTGCTGGACTATGCTGTTTTCATAGTCTGGTGCAATAGACCTTTCCTTTCTACCTTCCAGGTTGTATTGGGCTGGAAATTTGTTTTACTCTGCCATGCTCTTGGCTATATACATTTCTTCCTCAATCAAATCCAATTCATATGCAAGTCAAAGCATCACCCCATGATGTCATTGTTCTTCAAAAAGTAAGGACCAACACCAACTTTTCCCCTGCATTCATGCATCAGAAATGGTTCAGCCATTCCCATCTCAATGAAATTCTAATACCCTTACTCAAAGAAGATCAATGAAAATTTGTTTCAAGTTTTAGAGAAATGAAATGACATATAACAGTTTAAGATTTATTTAGGCTTCTTGTTCTCCCAGAAGGAGATGTTAATCATTTTCCTTGTCATCTAGCAATATTTTATGATACAGACTCTCAGATTTAGGGGTAGGGGATTCATGTTCGATCTTGGTGAAAACTTAGTGGGAAGGTGAATATGATAAGGAAAATGTTTTAATATTGCTTTCTATAAATATACATGTTTTGTGTCATAAATTTTTCCACATCTGACATGAAGGCATTAATTTTGTTGTAAGTCTAACAGTGTAAGTTATAGCAAATATTGTTGGATAGAAACACATGACATACTTTTTAAACCTTGCCAAAGGCCTAGAAATCTTTTGTTAATATGCTGACTCATTAATTAATTACAAAATATAAATATATTTTATTTTGATTTACTTAGCATTGAATTCATGTTATGGGACAGCTCACTGAATTTTTTTTTTTTAAGCAATTGTGGTCAAGTAACTTGCTCAAGGTTACACAGCTAGTCATTATTTGTGTGTGGGTGCTCATTTTCTGAGGCCGTATTTGATCTCGGGTCATCCCAACTCCGAGGCCCGAGCTCTTACTCACTGCGCCACCTAGCCGCCCCTTTAGGACAATTGGGGTTAAGTAACTTGCCCAAGGTCACACGGCTAGGTTTTTGTTTGTATGGGTTAAGTGTCTGAGGCCGGATATGAACTCAGGTCCTTCTGACTCCAGGGCCGACGCTCTACTCACGGCGCCACCTAGCCGCCCCATGCTCACTGAAATTTAAATGTATACGAGCCTAGTTTTTTTTTTTTTTTAATTAGGGGGCTATCTAAGGATCATAGATTAAGAGATAGAATAAAATTAATCAATCATTTTTTTTTTTTATTAAGTGCTTATTATCTATCAGATGCTATACTAAGTTCAGGGGATCCAAAAAAGGCAAGATATTTTCTTCCTTCAAGTAGTTCAAAATCTAATGGAGGAAACAACATACAAACACACAAAAAACAAGCTATGTACAAGATAAATAGGAAATAATTCAAAAGGAAAAAAAAACTAGAGGGAAGAAGTATTACTAAAGAGAGAATTTTACTTCAGACTTCAAGGAATCCAGGAAAATCAATAGGCAGAGTTGAGGAAGAAAAGTATTCCAAACATAAAGAACAGTTAGAGAAAATTTCTAGAGCTGAAAGATAGAATGTTTATTTGTGGAACAGTTGAGAGACCAGTGTTACCGTATCAGAGTTTTGGGGAGTGAGGGGAACATAGGAGAGGGTTAGCTTAAGAAGGGTTTTTAATGCTAGATAGAGAATTTAAATACAAATAGAGCATATTCATATACATACTTTGAAGTCAGAAAATTATCATGTCTCTGTCATGAAGTCATTAATTTTGTTGGTAATCAAATGGTATAAGTTATAGTAAAGTTTCAAAGCCTCTGGTGTTTAAAAAACTAGTGGGGGGCATTTTTAAAAAATCTTTTCTAAGAAACAAAGATGAGTTGTTGGAGTGCTGACTCATTATTTATAAAATTTGAATATGTTTTCATTTTATGTAATTGGAATCGGATTATTGCTGTAGGACATCTCACTGAAATTATGATATATGCTGGACCAGTTTTTAAAATTTGAATGGTTTTCCTAAAATCATAGACTAAGAATTAAAAGAGACCATGAGAGTCATATAACCCTATAGTTCTTCATTTTGGAAGCATAGAAAATGAAACTCAGAGATTGTAACCCAAGGTCATACTGGTAATAAATAGCAAATCTGGAATTGGTTCTCTGATTCTAAATACAGCATCCTGTCGGTAGGATAACTTCTTAATGATAGAAAGAGAAAACTACTGAAAGTGAACACCTTTTCGTTTGTTTCTCTGCTAATGGTGATTTTTAATATGCTCTTAACAACTTCCTTATTGAGTTGATGTTTTCAAGACATGTCTACTAAGAGCTTCATGATAAAATGAATATTTAGAATGAGTGAGAAGAATGTTTTAGTTCTCACTTATGCTTAATAATTACTAAAAATATTACCCAGGACCTAGCTTAGGGCTTGTCATATAGTAAATAATAAATGTTTATAAGCAGATTGATTAATTATATAAAGAGAACAAAGAGAAGTTTTCTTAAAAGCACTATGGATAGCATGATATAAGATATCAATAATGGCATTGAGCCTGAGGCATATGCTTCATTATTACTTAAATTATTAATTCTCTGAAAAGTAATTGAACTAGTAGCATTCAAAAATAGTGGTAGCTGCCTAGCCAGATGAGTTCTCAAACTGGACTATAAAGTGGTAATCATCAAAGGAATCTGGTACTAAGAAATAGAGTGGTGGATCAGGAGAAAAAAATTACATATATGATACATTTTTTGTAAGAAACCACAATAATATTGTCTTTGATAAACCTAAAGATACAGGTTTTAGGGATAAAAACTCACTAACAAAAATTGCTAGTAAAATTGGAAAAGTATTTGTTAGAAACTTGGTGTAGATCAATATCTCATACCATATACCAAGGTAAGGTCAAAATGGTAGGTATAAAGGTGAAACCATGAACGAATTAGGGGAGCATGGAATAGTTTACCTGTCAGATTTATGGATAAGGAAAAATAGAATCAAACAGGAGGTAGCATTTTGAAACACAAAATTAACTTTTTTATTATACAAAATTAAAAATTATTTACAAAAAACAAAGTTGATCTAACCAAAATTAAAAGGAAAGCAGAAAACTGGGGTTGGGGGGAAAGAAGATGGATAGGTAGCTTTCAGAGAATGATATCAAAACTATCTATAGTCATATAAAATACTTCAAAGTGCTACTGATTGGAGAAGTGTAAATTAATATAGATCTAAGGTACCCCATCACTCATATCAGATTTTTAAAATAACAGAAAAGGAAAGTGACAAATGTTGGAGGCACTGTTGGAAAATTGGGACACTAATAGACTGTTGGTAAAGTTGTAAAGTCATCCAAACATTCTGAAGAGGAATTTGTGACAATGTCCACTACTGGATCTGTATTCCAAAGATATTAAGAAAGGGAGAGGGGATGGGAGCTATTTGTACAAAAGTATTTATAGCAACTCTTTTTATGGTGGCAAAGAATTGGAAATTGAGAGGATGTTCACCAATTGTGGAACTGCTGAACAAGTATTGTTATAACATTATAATGGAATATTATTGTGTTATATAAAATGATGAGGCAGATGATTTCACAAAAACCTGGGAAGACTTATGTGAATTTATGCAGAGTTAAGTGGGAAGAATAAGAGGAACATTGTACACAGTAACAGAAATATTGTACAATGAACAATTGTGAATGACTTAGCTATTCTCAGCAATACAATTATCTAAGAAAATCCCAAAGGATGAAAAAAGTGTTATACTCTTCAGAGAAAGAACTGATAGAGTCTGAATACAAATTGAGGTATGCTATTCTATCTCTCTCTCTCTCTGTCACTCTCTCTGTCTCTCTGTCTGGGTCTCTGTTTCTTTATCTCTCTGTCTCTCTTTTTGCATCTCTCCCTCTTTTTCTCCTTCTCTCTCTCTCTCTCTCTCTCTCTCTCTCTCTCTCTCTCTCTGTATCTCTCTCTCTCTCTCTCTCTCTCTCTCTCTCTCTCTCTCTCTCTCTCTCTCTCTTTCTCTCTCTCTCTCTCTTTCTCTCACTATCTTTTTCTTCCACAAAATGACTAACATGGGAATATGTTTTACATTATTACACATGTACAACCTGTATCAGATTGCTTGTTCTCTCATTGTGAGGGGAGGGAGGAAGAAAGAGAATTTTGAACCCAAAACAAAAATAAATTTTGTGAATGATTTTTACATGTAATTGGAGGATGTAAAATATTATTTAAGAGTAAGAGCAGCTTTTAACAATTAAGAAAGAAGACTCATGCTATATGTTGCTTAACTTCAACTTGTCCCTGAAAAATGTTCTTTATTCTTCTCTCATTATGACCTTCCTAATTATAGAAACTGAGAAAATGTAAGAAGAGCAAGAGAAAGAACTCTATTGATTATATCATCTGTAGGATATTAATGGAAGAACACAAACAATAATTTCATAGGAAGAGTAATGTTAATGAATTCTTGGACAGCAAGGACTAGCAGTTGTAATGGCAAGCAAACAAGTATTTAGTGCCTTGTTTCAGTTGAATCTCTCCTTTGATTATATCAATATTTTGTTAAGAAACAGAACTTATGAAACCCTCAGTGGGAAGAACTTGCTGATCCAACAGGAAAGCATGGAACAAGGAGGAGCTAATGACCATATATAAGGAGCAGCTCAAGCTGGGAGAGAGCAGAACTGAGAAGGGGAAATGTTGTAGAGGCTGGCACTCTGTCTTATCTGTCTCTGTTGATTTTTGTTTGTGATACTTTGTACAGAAGCTCTGAGACCTTAGTGGATGATGCCAGCTCCTTCCTGAATATACCAACTGTCACCTAGATTTACAGGTAGTCAGCTCTCAGCTCCTCATCCAGCTGCTGATTCTGTTTCTCCTCCAGTTCCATATTGAAGTTCACAATGTCCAATACACTTTAAGTCCTTCATAGTTTCTGTTACTATGACTCTGTTAAGATTTGTCTTCCCCAAAACAGGAAGGAGCTGGATGCATAGAAGAGGAACCATGGAATCTGGGAGCCAGCCTTGAGTCAAGATGAAAAGATCTTTCCTTGGGTACCTAATGCTGACTGAGAAGGTCCTGATTTACTGTGGCCTAGTGATGGGAGAACTTTGTACTCTTTACCTTGTACCTCTTAAGAATGATTGAGTTAAGGATGATTGGAAACTAATCTCCAATATATAAGAAAGAACACTTTTTCACTGAAATACTTAGAATGTGACCTAGGGGTGGAGAATTTTGACTTTTGAAATTTGTATCCCTTAAGTAGGCTTGTTCCTTAAGGTTTCACTGAATGGTATATCTTGCTTAAATGATATATTTTTCTTAAAACTATGTGGATAACTTTGACTTTTGTACTTTGGGGCCCTTAAGAAGGCTTGCCTCCTTAAGAATGATTGTGTTAAGGGCTTACTGAATGATATCTTTTGCCTAACACTATGTGGCCACTTTAGTGAAAAGTTGTTATGTTATAACATTGTGAATGTTGTGCCTTGGTTTCTGTAAATGTTTTGCTTTAGTTTACTGCTGAATAGAAAGTTTACTATACTATGTGATCAGAACCATAGAGCTAATTCACAGCTGCAGTCCTCTGGAAAGCTGCTTGTGCTTGGTTTTACAGCAATATACATGATGGCATCACAGAGATGTTTTGTAAAATCAAATTATGAGCACTTTTCCTGCTGCTGTGAATAACTTTAGGTATCTAATCACATAGTATAATGAAATCTCTATTTATTCAGCAATAAACTAAAGCATAACATTCAAGAAACTAAAGCATAACTTCACTACAAGAAAACATAACTTAATACTAAGGTGACCCCGTAGCCTTAAAGAAAATATTTCATTGTACCATCTTTAAGAGGTAGCCATCTTTAAGAGGTAGCAGAGAATGCAAACACCATTCACCCCTAGTTCATAGTAAGTTACAATCTGCTCAGTCAATACTGATTATCCAAATAATGTCCTCTTTCATCTTGACTAGAGGCTGGCTTCCAATCATCCTTAAGCCAATCACCCTCAAGGGTTAGTAGAAAGTGCAACCATCATCCACCTCTAGGTCACAGTTGTTTATAAAACTCATTGGTAAATACAGAGTATCCAAAGTAAAGTCCTCTTTCATTTTGACTTGATGCTGGCTTCCAAACCCCATGACTACTTCTACATGGGCTGACTACTCCTAACATTGACACATAGGCAGCTCTCTACTCCTGCTCCATATCTCAGCTCACAGGGACTGCTCTGGGAAAACAAAGTTTAACAGGGTTACAACAATATTTACACGTTACCAGCACTACTACCTCATTTCACTTTCTGTCTGAGAAATCAATACAGAAAGTAACACAGATGAATAGACAGAGTACCAACATCACAAATATTCTACGTCTCAGTTCTGCCTACTCCCAGCACTTTTGCTCTTATATCCTCTTTCTAGTTCCACCCTCTTTGTAAGCTCCTCCCACTGTGGGGTCCCATGTGATTGCATTCAGCCTATTAAAAGTAGGGAAAATCTTCAAACTCCCTTAGTCTTATTAAAGGCAACACAATGGACATTGTTTTTTCCAATCAAAGACTCAACACAATCAAAGATGAGGCTCAAAGGCACTTAATTAGCTAAAGCTCCATCCAGAAAAAAACAAACAAAAAACAAAAACCCAAAAAACAAAAATCCTATTTTGCTTGCCATTACATGCATTGGCAAATAAACATTAAACTACTGACTCCCATGAACACATTAAATAGCATTTATCAATGCCCTCTCTTCTAAAATCTACAAAATTTTCCTTTAATCTAAATCTCCATCTCATATTATGACTTTACATTTTACTTTAAAAAGCTTAAGAACCAGAGTGAACTGACTTTTAAAACTAAGCCTTAACCTTAATTTATCATGATTTATTTCCTCATGCTTATATTCTTTCACCCTTTAACTAATTCCAGTAGAAAATTTTTTTCTATTTTTTCTCTATTGCTAATTCTTTTTCCCCAGGTAACATCATTAACCCTTATTAATTGAACCTCTCTCCCATAATTACCTATCATTTCATTTTTTAATCAACAAAATATTAAATGCCTCTTTAGTACCAGACACTGTCCTAGGTCATAGGGATGTAAAGACAAAAAAAAAGTACCTTCTCTCATGAAGTTTTACTCTACAATGGAAAATATTATGCATATATACAATTATTAAAACAGAACATTAATATGTAACTTATTCAATGTTGTTAGGGAGCAGCAGTTGGAGAATCACAAAAAGCTAAATAGGAAAATAAGGTATTAATCATATATTAATAAAGTATTATTAGGAAAATAAAAGATTCCATGAGGTAGAAATGAGGAGGTATTTTTTTCTTTCTTCCTAATTTAAACTTTCTTAGAACTTGAGATTAGTGATTTGATAATCCTGTTTTCAGACATGTAGTGGTCTTTATAACTATATCTATTTATTTACGTATGTATGTATGTATACATACATATACACACATATATGCACATACACATGTATGTGTGCATCTAAATATATACACATATGTGTATATATAACATATGAATAAATTCATATTTATAATGTATGCATTTGTATATAGTCACCTGCTATATATTCTAGATACTGTCCAAAGTTTGCCTTTTATTCATTTATTTTTATTGCTTTCATTTTTATTTATGTTTTCTGTTTTCAAATCAGGGCTCCTCCTTCATAACTCTATTGAAATCTGAAGGTTATTAATGATGTCCTAATGACACACTCTTCATTCTTCTTAAAATTTTTGTGACTTTTGTAACTGTTAATCACTTTAAAAACATACTATGTTCTTTAAACCTTCTCTGTTCTTTCCTTTTTTCTTTTTTTTTCCTAGTGCTGCATTAGCCCAGTTCTCTAATTATGACTCTGAAGACTCACTCACTGCCTCAACTAATTGGTTCTTCCTCTTTCCCCCAATTTTCCAAATAAGTCTTAAGGTCTTTTAGCTTTCCCTTTCTTATACACATACAGCCTCCAGCAGAGAGTCATCTTGGCCCATAGAACTCAGCTATTATCTCTGTGCATTCTTTCAAATTCATATGGAAAGTAACCAACTTTCCATACAAATGAGTTACTCTTTTTGATTTCTTCCTTTTTCTTTTGTTAGATGTACTGTCATTGGGAAATTTTGGTCATTCCTGCCATCTTATTATCTTAGAACCTCAAAGGTGAAATAAGCTTTAGAAAGAGGTCATCTATATCTGACTCATACTTCATTGAGCCAAATATGCTCTACAACAGTCCTATGAGCTTACCCAGTTTTTTTCTTTGAAGAGCTCCAGTGATTAAGAACTCATTACCTCTTGAGGAAATACATTTTTTTCTATAGGTTGAATTCTGAAGCATAGCAAGATTTTTTTCTCACATCAAGATCACATCATACCCAGTATTTTCTATCCATTGATAGTAGCTATGTCTTCTACAGCAAAGCAAAATAAGACAAGAGTCTCATCTCTTTCATCCCACCTGACACCCCCTAAATTAGCTCATAATTACAAATCCTTTCTAGTATTCTCTCAAAAACATCCTTACATCTTTTTACCTCCCATATCTTGTTCCCCTTTCTTCCAATTCATTTTACATTATTATTAGCAATCCATTGCCAAAAAACTATCAGCAATTTTCTTTCAATGTCCCACAGCCTCCCACCTACCTGGTAACCCAGCTAAGGCCTTGTACACTTGAAGTTCTGGTTGGTAAGAGGTTTACCATATCTAGACTGTCCCATGCCCAAACTTGTTTTGAAACATACTTTCTATCTGTTGCCATGAGTTCAATAACTAATCAACACTATAATCCTTGAAAAAGCTATCAACTAATTTCCTTATGCTTTCATTCATTATCACTATGGTTTCCAAGAAATCACCCTCCCCACCCCCATATCTGTCCTCTTCCTCTACTAGAATTTAAGGACCTCATGGGTAAAGACTATATTACTTTGTCTTTTTGTATACTCAAAGCTCTACAATGTGCCTCACACATAGTAAAGGCTTGATGTGTTATTTAAAATGTATGTATTCATATAAATAAAGTATAAACTATTGACTTTAGTATTCAAAATTCTGCAAAATTTGGCTTCAACTTACTATATCCCAGATTATTTTAATGCAATGCATTTGGCTCCAAGGAAACTAACCCATGTAGAATTGCCAAAATATGTCTTGCATTAACTTGACCTTTGCACCTTCTCTCATACTTCTTTCTGGAATTATCTAACATGAATGTCACTGATTTTGAAAATTCATTACCCAATTAGCTTAACTGGTCTTCCTTTAAACTTGTACAGAATTTTGTTGGTGACACGAACCTGACACATCCCCTATCACTATGAATTATAGTCATTTGTATGAATATCTTACTTCCTGTACTAAACGTTAAATTCCTAAAGGATAAATGTACTGTGTTTTACAGATTTTTATCCACAACATTGGCTCATTAAATATGTGAAGAATAAATAAATGAACTTAGGAGAAGTATCAGGAGTGGTAAAAGGCAAATTGAAAATGTTAGTAGGACAATATACACAGTGGTTTTCGAAATAATTTTTACAATAAATTCAGCTCCAACAATTAGTAGGTTCAACTATTTAAAGTCAATGTATTTGCCAATTAATTAATGATTTTGTGTTTCTGATGGAAATAGCCCAAAGAGCAAGCACACATGTGTGTCCACACACAAACACACAGACATATACAATCAAACAAACAAACAAAATGGTTAAACACAATTTTATCTTAATGTACAATCTACTAAGGGAATAAGATTTATTGAATGTTTTGTGGATCTTTCTTTCCTCAGCTGCCTAATTTACAACAGCAGTCTTTTTCCTCAAAGATTTTCAAGGGATGACAGATGGCTTTCTTTTTATTTCTATACACAATCTCTTATGAATTATTCCTGCTCAGTAAACTTCTCTGAAATGCAATATTGGCAATGTTTGAACATCTAAACAACAGTGTGTATTTGCACATAATTTCTCACCCTTTCACTCTTACATGCTTTACATACTTTCAATTTGATTTATAAAATGATGGGCGAAATTCTTTCCCTTTCTGGAAGGTGTCTTTTGAATCTTTATAAACTTTTCTTTTTATCAGAAGACATCACCCCATCATTCAGCAACTATTTAGAGAATCTGTTTGTGTAGCATTTAAGATGTTATAAAGACTAGATGGTCCTTTGAGATCATCTAGTTCAATTACTTAATTTTAAATACTAGAAAACTGAGAGTCTAAGAAATTGAATAATTTTGTTCTTTCATTTAAATCCTATACATTTATTTTCTTTTTTTAATGCTTTATTAACTTCTTGTTTACATAATACATTTCCACAAGATTTTAAGTTATATTTTTCCCCATTTTTCTCTTACCTACCACCACAGAATAGCAGTCCCACAGGATATTCCCTCATTCAATCTGCCCTCTTCCATCTCTTCTCCCATAACCCCTTCGACTATTCCATTAGGTCGAGGTGAACCTCTGTGCCCCAATGTCTATATATTTTATTTTCGAATTATATGTAAAATACTATTAATATATATATGAAACACTTGATTTTAAAACTTCGATTCCAGATTCATTCCCTTCCTCCCTTGTCACCCACCCTTACTGGGAAGATAAGCAATTCAGTATATGTTGTACTTGTGTAGCTATGCAAAACATTACCATAGTAGACATGTTGTAAAAGACTGACTATATTTCCCTCTCTCCTATCCCACCTCCCAACTGGTCCACTCCCCACTTTGATCCTGTCCCTTTTCTTTTTTTTTTTTTTTTTTTCTTAAAACAGTCATATCAGCTCTTTATTAAGATTAAAGAAAGACTACATTCAATCATTTTTGCAGGCTGCACCAATCACCAGAGATGAGGCCCAAAGAGGTTAAGGTGATATCTTCACTGCCATCTCATCCAGTGTCTTCAAAGCTGAAATCAGGTAAACCAAAGCCATTTCTAAATTTTTTTTTTTTACACACACATTCACATATGTATTCGTATGACCACACCCCCTTCTTCCATTATTTTCATAGTGGGAAAGATATCATCAGTCACAGATATTGCTTTTCCATATAGGAATGTAAATAGTTCAACTTTGAAAAGTTCCTTTTGATTTCTTTTCTCTGATTACCTTCTCAGGCATCTTTTACTTCTTGTGTCTGGATGTCAAATTTTCTATTCAACTCTGGTTTTTTCCTCAAGAATGCTTGAAAGTCCTCTATTCCACTGAATGACCATATTTTCCCCTGAAACAAAATACTCAGTTTTGCTGGGTAGGTGACCCTTGGGTTCATTCACAGTTCTTTTGCCCTCTGGAATATCATATTCCATGCCCTTCGATCCCTCAGTGTAGAAGCTGCCAGGTCCTGGCTATTCTGATTGTGTTTCCACAATATTGAAATTGTTTCTTCCTGGCTGCTTGTAGTATTTTCTCCTTGATCTGGGGATTCTGGAACCCGGCTATAATATTCCTGGGAGTTTTCTTTTTGGGATCTTTTTCAGGAGGTGATCTGTGGATTCTTTCAACCTCTATTTTGCCCTCTGGATCTAAAACATCAGGGCAGTTTTCCTTGAGAATTTCTTGAAGGGTAATTTCTAGGTTCTTTCTTTTATCATGGCTTTCAGGTAGTCCAATAATTTTTAAATTGTCTCTCCTGGATCTATTCTCCAGGTCAGTGGTTTTTCCCATGAGATATTTCACATTGCCTTCTAATCTTTCGTTTTTTTGGATCTGCTTAACAGCATCTTGATTTCTCATAAAGTCATTAGCTTCCATTTGCTCCAGTCTAACTCTGAAGGAATGAATCTCCTCAGTGAACTTTGAGATTCTTTTTCCATCTGGCAAATTCGACTTTTTAAGGCATTCTTCTCCTCATTGCCCTTTTGGGCCTCCTTTGCCATTTGAGTTAGTCTATTTTTTAAGGTGTTATTTTCCTCAGTCAGGCTGTTGACTCTCATTTCATACTTTTCCTGCATCCTCCTCATTTCTCTTCCCAATTTTTCCTCCACTTCTCTTATTTGATTTTTAAAGTCCTTCTTAAGGTCCTCTATGGCCTGCAACCCGCTCATGGTTTCCCCTGGGACTTTTGGAGCAGGACTTCTGACCTCACAGTCCTTTTCCTGCTCTATGCCCCCAAAATAGGAGTCTAGGGTTGCATTTTTCTGTTTCCTTTGCCTTGCATGTTGCCACTTAATTACTTGACTTTTGGGCTTGTTGCCACACTATGGCTTTAAGGCCAGCTAGAGGAATTTTCATCCCGAACGTGTGGGGGGCAACTTCCATTTCTGGTAAGCTGTAAACCCACCCACAACTTCCACCCTAGATCACAATCCAGATCCAGGGAGGTTAAAGCAAGAGCGATTACTCCCCAAGACTGATCGCTGGATCTCCCCACGATTTGTAGGCTGGGAGCCGGAAATGCCTCTGAAAACTACAAAATGGCGTGTCTCCTCAGTGGCTTCTAGCCCCCAGGGAGGGAGCTGACGCATTCCCCAAATACAGGTCCCAAAGTCCATAGGACACTAACCTCTTACTTTGTCCTAGGCAAGTCTATGTTGATAATTCTGGCGTCTCCACAGTTCCTGGTGTTCTGGGGTTCCTCCAGCCGGCTGCTGGCCCTGCCGCCCTGGGGCTAAACCCTCGGCTCACGTGGACCTGGGGATCAGCTCGGCTCCTGCGCTCTGCGCGCTGCCGGCTCCCAGACCACTGCGCTGGTCCTTCCTGCAGGGTGCTGGGCTGTCCTCAGCGGGAGGTTAGCTTCTCTGTGTCGTTCTGTGGGTGCTGGGGCTCCAGAAGATTTTCAGAGTCATTTTTTACATAGTTTGTGGAGAATCTGGGGGCAGAGAGGCTTGGACGAGCTGTTTCTACTCCGCCATCTTGGCTCCGCCCCCGATCCTGTCCCTTTTCAAAAGTGGGTTCTTCCAACTTCCTTCCCCCCCAGACTGTCCTCCCTTCCATTATCTCCCCTCCTCCTCTGCTCCACTTTCCTGTAGGGTGAGATATCCCATTTGGTATGTATGCCATTCTCTCCCTTGTCCAAATTTAATGAGAATAAGATTTTGCCTTTTTTGCCTTCCTGTTCTTCCCCTCCCCTGCAACCAATTTCCCTTGCCTCTGCTATATGAGATAGTTTACCCCATTCTGTTTCTCCCCATCTCCTGTCATTATATTCCACTCCTACCTCTTAATTTTGCCTTTTAAGTATCATCCCTTGCTATTAATATTGACCTGTGCCTGTATCTAAGTATGCCTGTAAACATACATACACTAACATATGTATTCATATGCCCATATACCCTTCTTTAGCTATTTTCATACTGAGAAAGGTTTCATAAGTTACAGTTATTGTGGGTCTATGTAGGAATGTAAATAGTTCCACTTTGATAAGTTGCTTTTGATTTCTTTTTCCTGTTTACCTTCTCAAGCATCTCTTGCTTCTTGTGTCTGAATGTCGAATTTTCTATTCAACTCTGGTTTTCTCTCAAGAATGATTGAAAGTCCTCTATTCTGGGGTGGCTAGGTGGCACAGTGAGTAAGAGCACCAGCCTCAGAGTTGGGATAACCCGGGATCGAAACCAGCCCCAGAATATGAGCACCCACACATAAATCATGACTAGCTGTGTAACCTTGAGCAAGTTACTTAACCCCAATTGCTTTAAAAAAAAGTCCTCTATTCCACTGAATGAACATATTTTCCCCTGAAACAAGATATTCAGTTTTGCTGGATAGGTGATTCTTGGTTTTACTCCCAGGTCCTTTGCCCTGCAGATTATCATATTCCATGCCCTTCAATCCCTCAGTGTAGAAGCTGCCAGATCCTGTGCTTTGCTGATTGTGTTTCCACAATATTGAAATTGTTTCTTCCTGGCTGCTTGTAATATTTTTGCCTAGATCTTGAAATTTTTGTACCTGGCTATGCTATTTCTAGGAGTTTTCTTTTTGGGATCTTTTTCATGTGGTGATTGGTGGATTCTTTCAACCTCTATTTTGCCCTCTGGTTCTAAAACATCAGGGGCAATTTATCTTGAGAATTTACTGAAGGATGCTTTCTAGGTTCTTTCTTTGATCATGGCTTTCAGGTAGTCTAATAATTTTAAAATTATCTCTCCTGGATCTATTTTCCAAGTCAGTGGTTTTTCTCATAAGATATTTCACATTGCCTTCTATTCTTTCATTTGTTTGGATCTGTTTTAACAGCATCTTGATTTCTCATAAAGTCTCTAGCTTCTATTTGCTCCAGTCTAATTCTGAAGGAATGATTTCCCTCAGTGAGCTTTTGAGATTCTTTTTCCATCTGGCAAATTTGGCTTTTTAAGGCATTCTTCTTCTCATTGCCTTTTTGGGCCTCTTTTGCCATTTGAGTTAGTTTATTTTTTTTCTAGTAAAGGGATGTTTATTTCCTTCAATGTTACCACCTACACCCCAAGTTTTAATTTTACAGGATGTATACATCATTCTACCATTGCCCCTCTCAGGCAGTCCCTATTCTCTGTATAACCTGGATTTCAGGGCATAGTCATGCAAGAAAGGATAAAGCAATACAGGAGTTTCTTCCCATCTGCTGCTCCAGGAAGCAAAGAGGCCAGGTTTTACTTCCAATTTACTAGTAACGACTTCTTGTGAGGTCATCTTCTGAGGTGAGATCAACTAATAGAGCTAACTTAACATCATCTCTCCAAACTCCTGTTTTGTCTTTTTTTTGGGCGGGGGTAGAAGGGGAGACACAGAAAACTGAAAGAATCCTAAGTCTTCCAGAATCCAAAAGTGATTCTTGCTGCTTGCCACTATTTGTAACATGTGCCAGGGACAAGGATCATGTATTATAGCACATGAAACAAATGGGAGCAAGGCTATGGGACCTATATTTTGGGCTAAGAAGGTGGTGAGACCAAGAATAATGGGAATCTAATACAAATGACACCCCAAAGAAAGTCAGTCTCAGAAATAAACATCCTAATAAGGATGGCTGATTTTGCAAGAGGGTAGAGAGGGAAAGTCTTTTTTTTTTCCAGCTCTGGCTAAGTTCTTGCTTACATTCAGTCCTGAAGCTTCAGGATGCTAGACTAAGGGCCCTCCCAAAAGAGGGCCCTCTCATAGTCACCACTCTCCAAGAGGGTAATAACCCAGAAAGAATTCAGAGAAAAGTCAGCACAATGACTGGAGGGAAAGGTATGGGTTTATATTGTGGAGAATGGCTACAAAAGTTCATTGTGGCTAAACAGAAGTGCAAGGGAGAGGGAATGTGCACTTAAGCTCCTGACACATATGACATCACTAGGAACTGCAGGACACCAAGTATACCTAGTGAGATGCCTCTAAAGAATTAAAATTAAGTGGTGGTTAGGTGGTGCAGTGAATAGAGCGCCGGCCCTGGAATCAGAAGGACCTGAGTTCAGAGCCGGCCTCCGACACTTAATCCATACAAACATACAAACAAAAACCTAGCCGTGTAACCTTGGGCAAGTTACTTAACCCCAATTGCCCTAAAGGGGCGGCTAGGAGGTGCAGTCAGGAAGAGCGTCGGCCTCAGAGTTGGGATGACCCGAGATCAGATCCGGCCTCAGAAAATGAGCACCCACGCATAAATAATAATGACTAGCCGTGTAACCTTGATCAAGTTACTTAACCCCAATTGCTTTAAAAAAAAAAAAGAATTAAAATTAAGGAAGCTCAGAACTAACTTTTAGGAGCTGGTCTCAGTGACACCTGTGTCCCCAAATATCAGGAAAGCTCATGCTGGACAATGATGCTCCCTTTGCCCTCTCCTTTCTAGTCATTTTACAGCTATTTATGTATTTCTGTTGAGCCTCTTTTTTCATGACTGAATTCAGTAGCAGCATTTTCCAGTAACACCCAAAGTGCAAGACCAGTCTTCTGACTCAATCTGAGTCCATGTTCAACTGGGTTACCTACATCTAATCTTGCTCCAACAAGATCATGCCACCAGGAGAAGCAACTGGGCTAACAGAAAGAAATTCCTGACAGGCATCTAGACTAGTTATATATGAAGCATTATATTATAAACTGTATGTGGTGAAGAGCGATTGGTTTGTTTTACAGATTAGATCATGGGTTTTAGTAGCAGGTGGAAGAGTTGGGGAAGGAAAAGCAAGTAAAAATTTTCCTGATCCCAAACCCTAAACCTTAGCTTTTAATATTCTAATTATGACCACTTCACCTCAAGGAGAAGAAATCCAATGACCAGGAGTTTCCCACTTTTGTTGAGGGAAAGAAGATGATGTCAGCATGGTAAAGATGACAGTGGAACTTTAAAGCACATGAGAGTTGGGGAGACAGGACTTTCTGGAGAGAGGGAGGAGCCCAGAAGTCCAAAGAGGAAGGGGACAAGTGGGAATGACTTGGGAAAATTACTAAAGAGAAAGGGGTAGAGAGGACTCCCCAGTTCCAGAGCCTCTGGGCCAACACTGGCCTGTTATTTCCTTCCCCATTTATGGCTGTTTTTTGAGAGCTTCACTGTCTGGAAACACACGGGTATGGCACTTGCTCTGGCTCTAGTTCCTCTCCCTCAGCATTCTCACAAGAGGCTGAGCCTGCCAGGCCCTTCCCTCCCCAATAATCTGACTCTCTCTTGTCCAGGGCAGCAGCCTCTGGTGGCCGCTGCTGTTTTCTGCCAGCCCTCGGTGACATCCTCTTCTTGTGCTGCTGCTGCCAGCACCTTTGCTGCTCCTGCTGATGCTTTATCTTCATCAGCTTCTCAAAGCTTTTGGTTGTTGTGGTGTTCACCCTGAACCAATCCTCAGCATGGATGGAATTGATGTGGTATTTGACACCACTCTCTGACACGAACTCCTTCTCACACAGGAGGCACTTATATTTTCCAGCCACAAAGTCTCCCAATGTGCAAGTGCCCAGGTGAGCCTTGAGACCAGACACACTACTGTAGACAGACTCACAGCCCTGCTTGGGACAATGGACATGATGATACATCTTGACCTCTGACTTCTGTTTGTAGTGTACTTCCTGGCTGAAGGTAGCTAATCCAGGACGAGTATATTTCAGCTTTTGGTCATCAGGAACCAGGTCCTGAAGCACCTTCTTCTTAGGCCACTCTTTGGCCAGTTCGGCATTTGCCAGCTCCTATAAGTGGTATACAGCCACCTTGGCTGAATGTCTCTGCACACGACCCCCAGTACCACTCTCCAAACTCAGCTCTCTTAAGCCCTCAGATTGGCCTGACTCTGGAAAGAAGGGCATAGGTCCATGTTCTGACCATAGGTGATACATAAGTCCAGCCTTTGATCCATAAGCCTTCCTACAATGGTGACATTTCAATGTCATATTCTCCAGGTCTGCAGCTTCTTTGCCACATTTTCAGATGTGATACAAGTAGCCCAGGATGCTTGTGAAGCTGCCAGAGCAACTCTCCCGTGTGCACTTGAGCTTCCCCGTCCTCTTCAGGACCTTCCAGAGTTGCTCTTGTTCATTTGGCTCATCTAGCTCTCCTCCATCTTTCAGGACGGGCTAATTATTATGGTCTGCCATGACATGGTATTTCATCCCTGCCAATAACCGAAGTTGTTTCCCACAGTGGTGACAGGTGTACATTTCCAGCCTGCAGTTTCCCATGTGTTTCTTTAGACCCTCTACTGTCTTTCTCACCACTGCCAGACAGGTTGGACAAGACAATCTGCCTTTATCCAAGATTTCCAGATACCACTGCTCCTCCACACTGCCTGCTGGATAACTTGGCGGATCTTTCCAGATATAACAGCTCTGGGCTCTGGGGCTACGCTGAGCTCTAGGCCTCTGTTTCTTTCCAGAAAGCTTTTGCTTCTTCTGAGGAAATTCTTCATAATCTTCATCTTCCTCCCCACTAGACTTCCTCTTCCCTTTGCTTGACACTCAACCTGTAACTTCACCATGTGGATGAGAAGCTGCTTTGATCCCTCTCATTTCCAACCAATAAGTCGGTTTTCTGATAGACATATGACCACCACTCACCAACTTTCTGGAAGAGGCAGAGAATGCTTCACTTTGGGAGTCATGGTCAGGTGAAGTGCCCTGGAAGATGCTATCCCTTCTTGGCTTCCACACTCCTCTTGTTCTTCTGATGCCTGAAGTGTGTGGGTCCAGGGGCAGAAGATATTTCAGAGTGTCTGGAAGGCATTGCTCCCTCCAGGCTTTACCAAGTTAGTCTATTTTTTAAGGTGTTATTTTCTTCAGTCAGGCTGTTGACTCTCATTTCATACTTTTCTTGCATTTTTCTCATTTCTCTTCCCAATTTTTCTCCCACTTCTCTTATCTGCTTCTTAAGGTCTTTTATGGCCTGTAAGCAGCTTGTATTTTCTTTTGGGGCTTTTGCTGCAAGAGTGCTGACCTCCCAGTCCGCCTCCTTTTCCATGCTTTTGATGGGGTACTTGGGGTGTATATATGTCTGTAATATCAATCTGTAACATTAGTTTGTAAGTGGGGTGCTTTGGGATCTATGTCTATAAAATCAATTTGTAAAACCATTCTGTACAATCACATTTCCACCCCCCCAGCCTCAGAGCATTGACTCTGTCCCTTCCCCCTTCCAGCACTTTGCCCAGCAACAACTCTTGACCTGTTTATCACTGCTTGAAACAATAAATTATCTAAATGTTATCTCCCTTAGTTAGAGTGGCCAGCACTCTGCCCAGCAACAACTCATGACCTGTTTATCTCTGCTTGACCTATGAATCCTTCACTAAATGTTGTCTCCCTTAGTTAGAGTGGCCAGCTGCACCATAAATTCTTCAATACCTTATCTATAGGGTAACTCCTTAGTCAATTATATACCCACACTGTCTCTGATGATTGGTGGGTGACAGACTGGGCACTCTTTAGTGACCTGTCAGGCCTAAAACCACACCTCCAGCCAACCCCCCTTGAGCTATTTCCCAGTGAATCATGGGCAATACACCTGCGCAGTTGATATTAAAAGTGCATGGTCCTTTGAGCACTGACCACTCCTTAACTCCTCCCTGATCCCACCCTTACTCACCTAGTTAGCATAATTGACACCTTAAAACTATGCCTGTAACCTCTGCAAGTTTGCAGGTTCCCAAAGAATCCTCACCCGCTGTACCAGCACAATGCTGTGCAGTGTAACAATGAACTTTACAATTTCGGCTTCAAAATTTGCTTGAGCCTGGTGAATTCCTTCCAGACTGAATGGCAGGGTTTCTGGTCACTGATAGTGATCAGGGTCCCTGGCAGAACCTTTTACCCTCCCCCCTCCTTATCACCTTTCCCTCTTCACTTTGATCTTCTTTTACCCCAAAATAGTAGTAATTTAATGTTGAATTCTTCTGTTTATTGTGTTTACTATATAGTTGCCACTCATTTACTTGACTTTTGGCCTTGTTGCCACAGTAATACTCTGCCACCAGCCAGGGGAGCTTCCTTCCCAAATGCTGGGGTTTCCTCAACTGCCAGAGGTATTAGTTAGGTGCCCTCCCTGAAGCTCCCCATGTTCTGGCAAGCTGGTCTCACACCCCAAGACCTCCACCCCAGACCACAATCCAGATCCAAGAAGGGTAAAGCTAGAGCGATCACCTCCCAGACTGATCGCCAAACCCCCCTACATACTAGAGGCCAGGAACTGAAGCTGCAACATGGGGGCTTTGCTGCAGCTACTCAGTGGCTTCTTGCCCCCAGGGGAAAAAGCTGACACACTCTCCGAATCAGTCCCAAAGTCCATATGGCACTGACCTCTCACTTTGTCCTAGGCATCTTTGTGTTGGTAATTCTAGAAACGTCACAGCCGCTGGTGTTCTGGTGTCCCTCCAGCTAGCTGCTGGTCCAGCTACCCTGAGGCTAAAATCTCAGACTCATGTGGTCCTGGGATAGGCTCATAGAGTGCTGTGCTGGCCACTGCCTACTGTGTTGCTGGGCTGTCCTCAGTGGGAGGTTAGCTTCTCTGTGTCATTTTGTGGGTTCTGGAGCTCCAGAGATTTTTCAGAGTCCCAGTTTATATATGTTGGAAGTGGTGTGTCCAGGAGTGCCACCGAAGTGTTGTTTCTACTCTGCTATCTTGGCTCTGCCCCCATCCTGTACATTTCTTATATAGTAGCTTTGGATTTTATTAGGCAATGCAACTATGCTGGAGGATTAACAAAATTATAGTACTTCATCACTGGAGATCCTGCTTTGCCATGTGTTGTTAAAATTCTAGATGGATACTAATCAAAATCTTTAAGGATATATTTGTACTTCTAGAAAAAGTCTTATAAGAGTTGATATGGAATCCACATAAACTCTACAGAATCAAAACATATTAAAAGACTTCAGTAGTTTTAAAATTTTGCTGAGATGGGTTTTCTATTCCCTGGTGATAACTGTCTACAGTTTCTCTATGTTTTCTCATCCTGTTTGTCTTTAATCCATATTCTCTCTAGATGCTTCACAGGAGACCCACCTATCATGCTTAGAACCCTCCTCTAGGCCTTTTAACATGATTAGCAATTGGGATGTCTTTATTTTGTCTCTTATTCTGACAGGTTCACCTCCTTGTCAAATCACACATTCCCTGGATGATGTATTTTATGATATTACTTATGGCAATTCAACACTGTTAATATTTGTGGCTTATTCATTTCTATCCTCAACCTCTGACTTACTCTCAGTTATTATTCATAATTTATAATGCTCCATGATTTGTATTCAAATGGAGTATTGATATCAAATATTTATATTAATATCAAAATTGATATTTATGTAAAATATTGATCTCAAAAGTATGAAGTTTTGGTTCAAAAGTACAATAATATCCACAATCTTCCTCCTTTCTGATTCTGGACCCTCACCTATTGTTCATTCAATGTATCTGGTCAAGATATTCTTTCTCTCTCTCTTTCTCTCTCTCTCTCTCTCTCTCTCTCTCTCTCTCTCTCTCACACACACACACACACACACACACACACACACACACAAACACACACAAAATACATAGATAGAGATAGAGTCATACCTATCTTTAAAGCCATACAACTTATAGTTATACCTTCCCTGTTTCTGCCTTGGGTTGTTTCACCTCATTACTAATTATGTGGGTCCTGGACATGCAGCAGTAAAAAGAGTGTTAGTGTTGGGTTTAGAGCCAAAAGATCTGCATTCAAATCCACTTTAGGCACTTAGTGTTTCCTCCTAGGCAAACCACTTAACATCTCTGAGCTTCAGTTTCCTTATCTAGGAATGAGAGCATTAGATTTGATAAATTATATGGTCCCTTAGGAACCCAACTTGGTGGTTCTATAATAATAGCTATGTGGTCTAAAGAGTAGACTCAAATATATGGGTCTTTCAAGGGGAAGACTCCTAGGACAGTTAAGTAAAATCTCTTAAGAAGATTTATGACACCATAAGGTCAAGAATCCCTCAGCCTAAGAAAGTGAGGAGTAATTGTGATTTCCAATGGTGGTGATAATACACAGACTCATGAAATTATCAGTTTACTAATGTATCAAGGGAACTAGAGAATCATGTACCACATATATGAAAAAAAGCTAAGAGGTTTCCATAATAGCCAAATAGTTAGAAGTCTGCTAGGATTAGATTTTACTGTGCTAAAACAGATGAAATCAAACCCAAAGGTTACAGATACTACGTTCTCACACAGTCCTACTTCTCCAGATTTTCAAAGAAACAAAATGTTAAAGTAGAGGAAAGCTTGGGTGGTGCATTGATTTGTGGTGGTCTGGGGATATTTGAGAGAGGGAAGATAGACAACACCTTTCCAAACTCTAAAGGAAAATATGACTTTCATTACTTCACACCTTTCTTTTTACAACTTGACAGTAAAACTTAATTTGAGCTAGGGAGGTTTTTTTCCTAATTCTAACCCTATTTATTTGTTCCTCTCATTAAGAAAGGAGTCTTAATGGAAATTACCTTACAAAAAAAGACAGCATTTTATGGAATATCTCCAACAGGACATATTTACTGAGACAATTAAGATCAGCTACCTAGATTATTCATAATCAAATTCAGAACAAAATCCCCTATAAATTGAAGTACTGGTTTTCTAGCAATCCATTCTATGTCCCAATTGGCTTGAAGTTATTTTTATTATCGACAGTTTTCTTTTAATTCCTTTATTCTTATATGACATCCAGAAAGCCATTTAATTATGAGACTGACATCCAGGAAAAAAAATCTTTTTATGGATGAACATTCAGCCAAAGACCCACATTGTATGATTTGCAGAAAAGATGGTTGTGCTGGATGTAATATACATTCTTGGTCCTTTCAAAATAAACACTTGATGTAAATGCCAGAATTCTGTATAAATATTAATGAATGGAAAATATTACATACCTATTTTAGTTTTCTAGTATAATGGGAATCAAATTTTCGATATTCCCTCTCCCCAGGCCCTTTGATAGTCTTAAGTTCACCTGGAGCCTATGGGGGGAGGCTTGTTTTTCCAGAGATACATTGTGCTTAGGCAGTGGGTCAAGAGGGTTGTGACATTCTCTGAGCCAGGAGAAGGCTATATAAACCCTGTTTTGAAGCTTTGCTTTGGGACTCACTTTGAGAAGTATTGTGTGATCTGACCAGATGAGACTCTAGGCATCTGTTAAGAGCTGCCCAGCTTTGAAAATCCAGGTGTTGATGCTTCCCTCTCTGGTAACTGTGTCTAGGTATGGATATAATGGTGAGACACTTGGAGACCAGTCTACTTGAAATATTTCTCTGTATTGTATCTTCTACTTATAGCCTGTCTGTATATTCTGAAGTCCAGGGTGCTGACCTTTTTACCCTGAATCAAGTAAACAATATATGTTTGATTAATTTAAGCAAGCTTCTTAATACATTTTGAGTTGCTTTCCTTTAGAAAAATGGATCTAATAACCTGTGTTGGCAGCCACCCTGGAGACATTGGGGGTGCTTGCGGCTACATATGCTAATGGTGCTTTCACGCAATACATTATTATAATTTTAATTGCAATCAAATATTTTTATTTTATTTTTTCCAAATGTTTTATTAACTTCTAGTTTACATCATTCAATTCTGCAAGATTTTGAGTCATATTTTTTCCCTATTTTCCCCTACCCACCACCCCAGAATAGGAGTCCCACAGGATATTGCCTTCTCTAATCTGCTCTCTCCCATAACTTCTCCCATTCCCCTTTGACTTTTCCCGTAGGGCATGGTGAATATCTATGCCCAAATGACTGTATAACATTTCCCAATTATATGTAAAATACTATTATTAATAGTATTTATATGTTTTTAAACATTTGATTTTAAAACCACCTCCCACCTGGTGCACTCCCCACTTTGATCCTGTCCCTTTTCAAAAGTGGGTTCTTCCAACTTCCCTCCCTCCCAGCCTGCCTTCCCTTCCATTATCTCCCCTCCCCCATCCTCCTTTGCCCCTTTTCAAAAGTGGGTGATTCCAATTTCCCTGCCCCCTAGAATGTCCTCCATTCCATCACCCTCCCTCTCATCCCCTAACCCCCCTACTCTACTTTAGGGTGAGATATCATATTTAGTATGGATGTCATTCTTGCCCTGGGCCAAATTCAATGATAATAAGGTTTGGCCTTTTTGCCTTCCTGTTCTTCTCCTCCCTTGTAACCATTTTCCCTTTCCTCTTCTATATGAGATAGTTTACCCAGTTCTGTTTCTCCCCATCTCCTCTCATTATATTCCTCTCTCACTTCTTAATTTTGCCTTTTAAGTATCATCCCTTCCTATTAATATGGACCTGTGCCCTCTATCTATATATACCTGTAAACATATATACATACATTCACATATGTATTGATATGCCTATATACCCTTCTTCAACAGTTTTCATAATGAGAAAAAGTTCACCAGTTACAATTATTATTTTTGCATGTAGGAATGTAAATATTTCCATTTTGATAAGTTCCTTATGATTTCTTTTCCCTGTTTACCTTTTTGAACCTTCTCTTGCTTCTTGTATCCAACTGTCAAATTTTCTACTCAACTCTGGGTTTTTTATCAAGAATGCTTGAAAGTGGGGGGAGGAGCCAAGATTGCAGAAATGTAGCAGTAACTTCGCTAAGTTCCTCAGTCAATAAAATTTAAAAAGTGAATCTGAACGGATTCTGGAGTGACAAAATCCACTTGAAGATGGATTATTGCAGAATACAATGCAGGAAATTGCCCAGTGCTTCCAGACAGGACTAGGCCAGAGCATGTGGAGTTTGCACAGATCAGATGTAAGAGCAGACAAGCAGACTACAACAGAGAGGAAGAAGCCCCAGCATCCAGACATACCAAGGATGATTCTCAGTCATCTCACCTTCATATCACAAGGGGACAGGAGGAATCATTGGAGCCAGGTAGAAGAGTCAGTCCCTTAGCAGAGATAGCAGCTTCTCCTGAAGTGATCGGCCCCCAGCCTGGAAGTTTAGAAACTGCCTGCCTGTAAAATACAGGGGCTAGAATGTCCAAGTGAATTCTAGTTGCTCTGATCTTCCCATCCCTCCTTCATGAAGTAGAAAACCCAAAGATAAGTCTCCCACCCAGATTGAAATACCAAGTTAATGGAAATAGCCTCAGGATTGGGAGTCTTCAAGAAGGGGTGTAACTGAGACAAACAGGGGTCTGAAGAGAAGAAAGGGAGGGGTCCCAACAAGCCCCACCTCCCCTCACCAACAAAAGCCTGCTTATAGCCCAGGGGGATAGAGGAAGAATTAAATTCACCTCCAAAGACTACTTAGTGCACATCTACATTCCTGCCTTAGCCACAAACTAGACACCAAGAGGGTAGAGCATTCAAAGTCAAAAACCAGGCCCTTAGCTCATAGCCTGAAAAATTAAGGAAGAGGAAATCACAACGGGAAGGAAGGAAACTGAGAAGGAGAATGGGAAGGCAAGAAAGTCTATTTGAGCCGACTATGTAGGGCAAGGACAACAAAATACAGAGGACAATATAGACTCTCTACCCATGCCTGAGACCACAGAAGGAAACATGAACTAGTCTCAAGCCCAAATAGCATTCCAGAAGGAGCTTAAGAAAATTTTTAAAGATAAATCAGGGAGGCAGTGACCAACTTGGAAAAAAGTCTCAGTGAAGAAAACAAATCCTTAAAAAGTAAAATTAGTGAAATAATTGGAGAAATAACCTGCCTAAAAAAGGACCTTCAAAAACTAACTGAAGACTATAATTTGGTCAAAATTAGAATCAATCAAATTGAAATTCAGAACTCAAGGATGCACCAAGAGCCAATAAAACAAAAGAAGATGATTGAAAAATTGTAAGAAAATGTAAAATATCTCACTGGAAAAACAACTGACGTAGAGAACAGAACCAGGAGAGATAACTTAAGAATTATTGGTCTACCTGAAATCCATGAAGAATAAAGCAGCCTAGACAATATCCTCCAAGAGATTGTCAAAGCAAATTGTCCTGAAGTCCTGGAACCAGAAGATAAAATAGTTATCGAAAGAATTCACTGGACTCCTCCTGAAAGAGATCCCAAATTGAAAACTCCAAGAAACATAGTAACCACATTCCAGAATTACAAGATTACATAAAAAATTCTGCAAGCAGCCAAAAAGAAATAATTCAAATATCGAGGAACTACAGTTAGGATCACATAGGACCTAGCAGCTTCTACATTAAAAGAGCAGAGGGACACATCCACACTCATACACACATGCTCATTACTTGGGATGCAAAAAGAGCAAAATGTTCGCATGCTTATATGTGGAGCTGATAACAGTCAATATCAAAATTTTATGATTATCATGACCTTCAAAATAGTTATACTTAGATTGAGGGTGTGGGTATGAATACACTAACCTGAAAACTTAAAAAAAAAAAAAAAACTTAAGGGGATCAAAGGGAATGTAATGGGAAAAAAGGAAAGGATGAGATAGGAAAAGGTAAATATGCCAAAAAGGCATTAAAACACAACAAAGTAGAGGGGAAAGAAAGAGGGAGAGGAACATCATTTAAACACTATTCTCACTGGTCCTGGTTCAAAGAGGGATAAACTAATCAGTGAAGTTTAAGATTCTAATGTGAATAGACATATAAATTCATTAAATAGAGGAAAAGGAGGGAGGGAAAGGGGCACTGTATGAAATTTAATCTCATTGGTTTGGAGTCAAACAGAGAGTAACTTACTCTGAAAAGTCTAAAAATGCATTGTGTCCTATAGGTAGTGGAAGGGGAAGGGGAAGGGGGGGGGGTTGAATAGGAGGAGACTAAAGGGGGATATTCGAGGGGAGAGAAATAGTAGTAGGGGAGAGGGTAGGTTAAGAAGGGAGGTCGCCAGGTGGGAACACTGAGGGAAGGGTTGGTCAAAAGGGAAACCTTCAAGGAGGGAAAGGGAGAAGGAAGAAACAAATACATAAACAGGGGAGGGAATAGGATGGAGGGGAAAAGACAGATAGTCATCATTACTGTGAATGTGAATGGGATAAACTCTCCCATAAAACAGAGACAGATAGCAGAATGGATTAAAAACCATAATCCTACAATATGCTGTCTATAAGAAACACATTTGAGACAAAGGGATACCCACAGGGTAAAGGTAAAAGGTTGGAGTAGAATTTATTATACCTCAGCTAAAGTAAAAAAAAAGCAGGGGTAGCAATACTTATCTCAGATAAAGCAAAAGCAAAAATAGATCTAATTAAAAGAGATAAGGAAGAAAACTATATCCTGCTAATAGGCACCATCGAGAATGAAGCAATATCATTACTTAATATATATGCACCAAGTGGTATAGCATCCAAATTCCCAGAGGACAAGTTAAAGGAATTAGAGGAAGAAATAGATAGCAAAACTATCCTAGTGGGGGACCTTAATGTCTCCCTTTCTGAACTTGATAAATCTAACCTCAAAATAAAAAGAAAGAAGTTAAGGAGTTTAATAGAATCTCAGAGAGACTAGATATGATGGGTCTCTGCAGCAAACTGAATGGGGATAAAAGGAATTGACTTTCTTCTCAGCAGTGCATGGTACATACTAAAAAAATAGACCATGTACTAGGGTATAATAACCTCACAATTCAGTGCAGCAAGGCAGAAATATTAAATGCATTATTCTCAGATCATGATGCAATAAAAATTACATGGAATAAAGGGCCATGGAAAGATAGACTAAAAACTAAATGGAAATTAAAGAATTTAATCCTAAAGGATGGGTGGGTCAAACAAGAAATTATAGAAAAAATCCATAATTTCATTCAAGAGAATGATGATCATGAGACAACATACCATAATTTGTGGGATGCATTAAAGGCAGTTCTTTAGTGGAAATTTTATATCCCTGAGTGCATACTTGATTAAAGCAGAGAGAAGGGAGGTCAATGAATTGGACATGCAATTGAAAAAGCTAGAAAAAGAACAAATTGAAAATCCCCAATTTAGTACTAAATTATAAATATTGAAAACCAACGGAGAGAATAATAAAATCAAAATTAAGAAAATTATTGAATTAATAAATAAAACTAAGAGCTAGTTTTATGAAAAAATCCACAAAATTGATAGACCTTTAGTCAATATGATAAAAAAAGAAAGAAAACCAAATTATGTGTATCAAAAATAAAAAGGGAGAATTTACCTCCAATAAAAAGGAAATAAAAAAATAATGAGGAATTATTTTTCCCAATTGTATGCACACAAATATGACAATCTTAGTGAAATGGATGAATATTTGCAAAATCACAAGTTTCCCAGATTAACTGAAGAGGAAGTGAATTACCTAAATAACCCCATCTCAGAAAAAGAAATAAAACAAACCATCAATGAACTCCCTAGGAAAAAATCTCCAGGGCCAGATGGGTTTACTAGTGAATTCTATCAAACATTTAAAGAACAATTGATTCCAGTACTCTACAAACTATTTGGGAAAATTAGTAAAGAAGTAGTCCTACCAAACTCTTTCTATGACATCAATAAGGTACTGATTCCTAAATCAGGAAGATATAAAACAGAGAAAGAAAATTATAGACCAATTTCCCTCATGAATTTAGATGCAAAAATTTTAAATAAAATATTAGCCAAAAGACACCAACAACTTATCACAAAAATAATACACTTTGATCAGGTAGGATTTATTCCAGCAATACAAGGATGGTTTAATATTAGGAAAACCATCAGTATAATTGAGCATATCAACAATAAAAATAGCAGAAACTACATGTTTATATCAATATATGCATAAAAGGCCTTTGACAAAGTACAACATCCATTCCTATCGTAAACACTAGAAAGTATAGGAAGAAATGGAGCCTTCCTTAAATAGTTGATAGCATCTATTTAAAACCATCAACAAGTATTATATGCAATGGGCATAAACTAGAAGCTTTTCCAATAAGATCAGGAGTGAAACAAGGGTGTCCACTATCACCCCTCTTATCCAATCTGGTACTAGAAACACTAGCAGTAGCAATTAGAGAAGAAAAACAAATCAAAGGAATCAAATTAGGCCAGATGTATAAGTTGAGTGCCCTCCCTGAAGCCCCCACAAGCTCTGGAAAGCTGGACAAACACCACAAGACCTCCACCCCAGACCACAATCCAGATCCAGGGAGCTTAAAGCAAGAGCGATTACTCCTGAGACTGATCATCAGATCCCCCTACAGTCTGCAGGCCAGGAGCTGAAGCTGCAAAATTTCGGCTATGGTGCAACTCCTCAGTGGCTTCTCACCCCCAGGGGAAGAAGCTAACGTTTTCCCAAATACTGGTCCCAAAGTCCATAGTGCACTAACCTCTCACTTTGTCATAGGCATATATATGTTGATAATCCTGGAATTGCAACAGCTGATCGTGCTCTGGGCTTAAAACTCTGGCTCATAGGGTCCTGGGCTCAGCTCCCAGAGCTCTGCACTGGCTGCTCCCTGCCAGGTTGCCAGTCTGTCCTCAGTGGGAGGTTAGCTTCTCTGTGTCATTCTGTGGGTGCTGGAGCTCCACAGTTTGTTCAGAGTCCACTTTTACATAATTCTGAATTGGTGTGGGCTGGAGCACTGTGGAAGAGCTGTTTCTACTCTGCCATCTTGCTAAGAACTTTTTTTTTAAAGGTTTTTAGGAAATTGGTACAATTGAGTTTCCAATTCCATGTGTCCTCTAATCCCTATTTGTTGGACAATATTATCTCATGTATCTAGCTCCTCCAAATATATGCACATTTGTGTTGAGTGCCAAGAGATTTCAAATAACAATAGCGCATGTTAATATATGACAGATTTGGGAAAGCTTCGTTTCAATTCCCAGGGTCTTTTTGACATTATTTTTTGAGAAGGCATGAGACATTTATCTCTGATTTAAACAACTATTTAAACCACTCCATTTGTGGGCCAGTGTTTTTCAAGTAGTCAATTTATGGTACCTTATGGGATTTTTTTTTTAGCCAACCTTCTCTGAAGACTGTATATCAAACAGTTCTTTGGTTTAAAAGGAACTTGTTGGGATTCAGTGCTCTGGAGTGCCACTTTTCATGCTGATCAAAACCAACATGAAGTTTTCTGTGGGAAAAAATGGGCTTTTCTTTGAAAATAAATAGAGATAGAAGATATATAATAGGCAGATCTGGAATAATCATTCAATATTTCACTGCCTAATTGGAGGTGGATACTTACAGTTTTTAGGGTGTGTCCTCCCTGCTTTGTTCAGCCTGGAAATGATTTATCTAGGTGGTCAAAATAAAGTTTCAAGTTCACTGTATTATTATTTTGTAGCCTATGAAATGTCAGAAAGTTGTGTAGTGAATAGAAGACTTGGAATCAGGAAGATTTGAATTCAAATATACCCTCTGATGACACTTAGTAAGGGTGTGAACCTCTCTGAGTCTTAGTTTCATTAACTATACGATGGTAATAATAACATAGTACCTAGCTATTTGGCTGATATTTAAATGAAAAATGCATAGAAAGTTTTTTTTTTTTTTTAGTTTAGTTTTTAGTCACTCAGCAGATATTTACTAAGCACTCATTATATTTGAGACACTATGCTAAGTACTATGGATATAAAAAAAGGCAAAATAAGGAGACTACATAGTGTCTACAGGAGACTGTGAAAGACTATGTATATATAAGACATATGCAATGTAACTGGGAGGTGATGAAAAAAGGAATGTTAAAATCAGCTATAATTCTTAGTCTTAAGAATATTGGGGGCGGAGTAGAAACTGTGTGTCCAAGCCACTCTCCCCCCAGACTACCACCAAACTATGTAAAAGGGGACTCTGAACAACTTCCGGAGCCCCAGCACCCACAGAACAACACAGAGAAGCTAACATCCCACTGAGGACAGCCCAGCAGCCCTGCAGGAAGGACCAGGGCAGAGTGTGCAGCGCATGCAGCGCAGCGCACAGTGCCCGGGGAGCCAAGGACAGGGCTGCCTGAGTTATAGTTTTAGCCCCAGGGTGGCAGGGCCAGCAGCTGGCTGGAGAGACCCCAGAACACCAGCAGCTGTGCCGATTCCAGAATTATCAACCTAGACATGCCTAGGACAAAGTGAGAGGTTAGTGCCCTATGGACTTTGGGACCAGTATTTGGGGAACGCATCGGCTTCCTCCCCTGGGCGCTAGAAGCTACTGAAGAGACACACCGTTTTGTAGTTTTCAGAGGCAGCTCCAGCTACTGGCCTGTGAACTGTAGGGCAATCCAGCAATCAGTCTTGGGGGGTAATCGCTCTTGCTTTAACCTCCCTGGATCTGGATTGTGATCTGGTGTGGAGGTCGTGGGTGGGTTTCCAGCTTGCCAGAAATGGAAGTTGCCCCACACACACACATTCGGGATGAAAGTTCCCATCTGGCTCCAGGCCATACTGTGGCAACAAGCCCAAAAGTCAAGTAATTAAGTGGCAACATTCCAAGGCAAAGGAAACAAATTAAACAGAAAAATGCAACCTTAGACTCCTACTTTGGGGGCAAAGAGGACTGAAGCATAGAACGGGAGGAGGGCTGTGAGGTCAGAAGTCCTGTTCCAAAAGCCCCAGGGGAAAACATATGCACGTTGCAGGCCATAGAGTACCTTAAGAAGGACTTTAAAAATCAAATAAAAGAAGTGGAGGAAAAATTGGGAAGAGAAATGAGAAGGATGCAGGAAAAGTATGAAATGAGGGTCAACAGCCTGACTGAGGAAAACAACACCTTAAAAAATAGACTAGCTCAAATGGCAAAGGAGGCCCAAAAGGGCAATGAGGAGAAGAATGCCTTAAAAAGTTGAATTTGCCAGATGGAAAAAGAATCTCAAAAGTTTACTGAGGACATTCATTCCTTCAGAGTTAGACTGGAGCAAATGGCAGCTAATGACTTTATGAGAAATCAAGATACTGTTAAGCAGATCCAAACAAATGAAAGATTAGAAGGCAATGTGAAAATGGGAAAAACCACTGACCTGGAAAATAGACCCAGGAGAGATAATTTAAAAATTATTGGACTACCTGAAAGCCATGATCAAAGAAAGAACCTAGAAATCACCCTTCAAGAAATTCTCAAGGAAGAAAGGGAAATGAAAAAGACATATTATGATCTGCTCCTCACTTATTTTACTTATCTACAAGGCCAACTCAAGGAATATTTCAAAGATTCAGAATTTTAGAGAAGGAAATGTAGTCAGCAGTTATCTAGTCCAACTTATACAACAATGAATCCCCACCTAGAACCTATCCCAAAAGTTTTCATTTAGCCTTTACTTGAAGATCTCCAAAAGGGAGGGATATACTACTTCTCAATATAAATCATTCTATTTTTGGAGAAGCCTAATCTTCATATAAAATGTTAAGAAACCTTGCCAGTTGATGAATAGAAGCAAAATTCCTTGGGTGGTTGGTGATGAAAGGTATACAACCTAGTGTTGTGGCTTGGATAACTTGTATTGCACAGCTCAGAACCGGGATTGATTTCAAGAACTCCATTCATCAGGACAACACAGGATGGGTGCATTTTTTCTAGCGGTCCAGGTTCAGAAATGCCTAATTTATGCATAAGGAGAAGGGTACAGAGGCAGGGTAGATAGTAATATGTTATTGTTTCTGTTATTATTATTTAGATTACAATTAATATTTTCCATCATTCTTATACTTAGCATTTATATAAAGCATTACAGCTACATTTTTTATCATTTGTTTTCCACAATGATCTGGGGTTTCATTATTATTTTCTTGAAAAATCAAAATATGCCTCCATGAACATTTCTTCAGGTTGTACTTCTTGGACTCAAAGATAAAAAAGTCTATTTCTTTCTTCAGAGAACAGCTCTTCCGTCACTTTAACAAATTTATTGTTTGCCTTCCCCTCAGTCATCTTTGTCTAAACTAAATATGAGCATTTCCTTCAATTGATCCTTATATGTCATAAAAAGTCAAGGTTTTCATCATTCTGGTTGACTTTCTGTGGACATTCTCCAACTTGACAAGGCCGATCTTTATTTATTTATTTATTCATTCATTCATTCCTTCATTCATTCATTCATTTATTTATTTGTTTGTTTGTTTGTTTGTTTATTTGTTTATTTATTTATTTATTTATTTTTTCAGGCTGCCTGAAATGTTTTATTAGCTTCTGTTTTACATCATTCATTTCCGCCAGATTTTGAGTTACAATCATTTTCCCCCCATTATTCCCCTACCCAACCTCCCAGAATAGCAGTCCCACAAGATATCACTTCCTCTAATCTGCTCTCTCCCATACCTTCTCCCATACCCCCATTGACTTTTCCATTAGAGGAAGGTGAGTCTTTGTGTCCCAATGCCTGCACATCTTATCTCCCTATTATAAGCAAAAGAGTATTAATAATAGTATTTATATATATTTGAAACATTTAATGTTAAGACCTTGAATTTCAGATCCATTTCCTTCCTCCCTTGTCACCCATTCCCTCTTGGGAGATAAGTAATTCAGTATATGTTGTACATGTCTGGCTATGCAAAACATTATCAAGACCGATCTTGAAGTAATTAAGTAATTAAAGTAATTAAGCAGAATTAAATATCATATTTCAGAATGAAGTCTTATAAGCATAGAGAATAGTGTGACTATCACCTACTTCATGCAGACCAAGATTGCATTAACTTTTAGGGCTACCAGATATCTCTGATGGTTTATGTAGTGATGACAGTCCATTAAAACCCACAGATCTTTTTTTTCCCTTAGAACAAATATTTTCACATCTTATATTTGTGAAGGTAAATTTTTATACCCATATATAAGACTTTACAATTAGTCTTATTAAATTTTATCTTACTGAAATTCACACATTGCTCTGGCTTGTCTAGATCCCTTTAGATATTGATTCAGTCATCCATTGTGTTGCTTATTGTTTCCAGTTTTGTGTTATCTATAAAATTCATGAATAAAGCATTTCCAGGCTTTGGATTCTATATAAATGTTATCTATCAAGTATAGTGAAGGCATTCACACTAGGTCTGGAAGTTTTGTATTCAAATCCTGCCTTAGATACTTCCTAGCTAGGTGACCCAGATCAAATTGCTTAACTCCACTCAGCTTCAGTTTTTTCATTTATGAAATGAGGGTAATAATAGAAGTTAATCCACAGGTTTATTTTGAGATTTAAATAATATTGCATATATTCATCAGTTTATAATCTTGAAGTTTTATACAAATGCTAGATGATGATGATGGTGGAGGTGGTGGTTGTGTTGATGGTGGTGATGAGGATGATCAATGTCTGTTCTTTTATTATTTTGTGAGTGCATGAATAATTTGTGAGTTCATATAAATTACAACTTAATTATTGTAACTTATTTTATCCACATACAAATTATAACATACCCTGGGTGAGTAGATATATAGACTACTAATATAGAAAGTTAGATGGCACAAGGTATAGAGGGTTAGACTGGAAGACCCAAGTTCAAACCCCTTACTTAAGACACTTATCAGCTATCTGACCCTGCAAAATTTACTGTAACTCTCTGAGCATCATTGCCCTCATTTCCGAAATAAGAATGATAATATCATTTATCTCTCACAGTTAGAGGGTAAAATAATATAATATTTGCAAAGCACTTTGCAAACCTTAAAATGCCATATAAATGGTAGCTATTATTATATCCAAGTTTAGTTAGTTACTATTATATTTATTTTGTAATTGAGGACAGAGTCTTTATACCCTGAGTACTCAAAACCCTATGGCATCCAATATAGTGACCATATACCCAGAGACACACAACAAATATCTTATGATAAGAAAGATGAAATTGCAGGATTGTATTCATTTTCAAAAGGGTAAAAGTCAAACAAGAATATATGAAGAAGCCTATGGAATCTCTCATTATCTTTACTTTGTTTTCTCCTAGGGGTTAATTTCTAATGAGGGAGGTGGCTTGGTATAGTGGCTATAGGTCAGACATTAGGAAAAAAAAAAAGATTTGACTTCATGTTGTGACTCTAACACACCCTGAATAAGTCACTTAACTCTCAGTGTGGCAGCATCTCTCTATTAATTTCAGAGTAGTTGTTAATCTCCAGTGGTGATGTGGGGGAAGGAGGGAGGAAGAAGGAAGTTCTTTACCTGCATGACATCATTCCTCTACACCAAGGTGGGTAGGAAATGTTAATCATTAGATGTGATCACTCCATAAATAAAAACTCCTAAAATTAAATTATATAATTCAAATCCAAGCAATCAGGTTCCCTAGTTCATCTGTGCCTCTCCAGAATGATGAGTCTCTTTGGATTCTGTGGCTTCCTAGCTCCCTCTGGATTTTCCACTTTTCACTCTAGCTTACTACCCTACCCACATT
Organism: Gymnobelideus leadbeateri; assembly: GCA_011680675.1. Lineage (NCBI taxonomy): Eukaryota > Metazoa > Chordata > Mammalia > Diprotodontia > Petauridae > Gymnobelideus > Gymnobelideus leadbeateri. Next base: position 38,657 of record WOXC01002116.1, read on the forward strand.
TATAGTCTCCTTTTCTTCCAGGGCTCTCTGAGGATTTGTAGTTGTACTGAGTCTTCATTTTGCTGGAGGGTAAGGCATCAATCATGGCCTGAACTGTTGTCATATGTATTCTCCTAGATGTCTATATCACTGGAAAATAAATAGCAGCAATAGAGTGGTGCATGGGACCTGGGGTCTGCTCTTGACTCTGCTACTAAATAGCTTGGTATCTATGGAAAACTCACAACCTCTTTTGCCAATTTCCTTATCAGAAAAAAATAATGTGGATAATAATTTTGATGCTAGACATAGGGAATAAAACAAACATGCACATGCACAGAAGAGAGGGAAACAAATATAGGAACTAGAAAAAAGATGATGAAAAATGATTATAATGGAGAAGGAAAAGGGGAAAAAACAATGAAAGATTCAGTAGACAGTAGAAGAGCAGATCTGGATGGACTTGGACAGGAATTACTTTTCTTCATTACAAGGGAGCTCACAATTATTTAAAGATGAAATGCTTTCATATATGTGAATTTAAAAAAAAAGCAAAGCAAAACAAGTGAAAATACTTTACAGAAGAAAGCTATCTATTAAAAAAAGATTGTACTGGAAAGATATTCATAATGTGTTATCACCCCAAATAGGGTCTGGAGTGGAAAGAGTCCCAAAAACCTGAGTTTGAATAGTGTCCTTAATAATTGTTGGATGTATCACAGTGGATAAGTGCCACACTAGTTTTGAACTTCAATTTTCTTATTTATAAAATGTGGATAATCAAAATCTTAATGTTATAGTATTTTGTTTATAATCAATTGAACATATATATATATATATATATATATATATATATATATATATATATATATATATATATATATATATATATATAAAGACCATTACAGGACTATATAACTGGTATCTATCTTTAATATCATGACAATCCATAACCCAAGTAAATGCTACTTTTGATATATATTATCTATGTGAACCAGAATAAGTTACTTACTCACTTAGCTCTCCAACCAACTTCCTAAGACCAGATATTGCAGATCTGGCACATAACTCCTTGGTAGAGGGAATTCCATATATCACACAAAACACAATGATTCACAGAATCCCACTCCTCACCAAAAATCTAAAACTACAATATAAGGATCTAAGAAATTTTCTCCCTCTCCAGCTTTTGATTTTTTTTCTGATTGATTACTCCTAAGCAATATATTATTTCCTATTACTCTCATAACACCCAGGGATAATTGTCTCTTATTTTTTGATCCTGGAAAATTACTTCTCAGACAAATCTCCTAACAGTGTTCAGGGTGATGATGCTAAGTTGGAGATATGAATTGAGTGACCCTTTATTTATGGATGCTTCACATTAAAAAACACCGCAAGAGAAAAAGTGGGATATTTCAGCTGTCATATTTTGTAAGGTAATATGTTTAATTAATTCTCTGATGACAAAGGGACTTGTTGGAAGAAAATACTTTTTAGGGACAGCATGTCCTGGAAATGGGACTCTTTCATATAGAAAGCAGAAAATTCTGATAATTGTGACTCCAGGCAAACATTTATATGTCATGGGAGGAAAACATCATTACAAAGAATTCAGCCTGGTTAGTATGGCTGCTCCTCATTAATGCTGGCTATTTCTTCTCTGAACTGTTGGCTGAAACTCCCTGGCTGTCACGCAGATATCTTCTCCCTACCAGTAAAATACTGACAGGATACTAATGTGGTAGGTATCTCTTGTACCATAAATTTTTCCTCTTGCTTATAACCACATACTTGGGGTGTTGGTTTAGTGAGATTTGGGCCTAGAGACTATTTCCTATTGCCTGGAAGGAATGCAGAGATCTGCTTTTCTGCCTTTTGGTAAAATCACATGAGAAGGAATGTAACAGTGTCTCAAGAGATTTTTGCCCCACAATATTTTTAAAAGTTTGCTAAAATTTTACCTTCTTATATGCCTTTTTTAGCAAATTAAGATGCTCACATAAAAGTGCATATTTATATGAAAAGTTGTTTTTAAAATTCTTTGGAACACTTTCAAAGGACACCAGGAGGATAGCAAGGGGATCTTGCAGGGGTTCAGACAGAATGAGATGGAAGGATTTCAGTTGTTCGTTTTTGCAGCTCCCAGAATATGAGTCAGTGTCATGAATAGAGATAGTATACAAATATGGGAAGGAGCACACTCCCCCCCCCCCCCAAAAAAAGATACAGTCAGTACAAGGGAGTGGAGGGGAGAAAAGAAGATGTTAAATGCATTAGTATTTTCATGGACTGATTTCCTGCCTCAGTCACACATACATCCCTAAATTATAATGTTCACAACTGGGGATGCACAGAGTTACCACTTATTCCAGATTAATTTAAATTGGACTTGGGTTGGGTGCTATTCTAACCCTACAGAAAAGATGTTCTACTATAGAAGGAAGTGATAAGTACTAAAATCCAAGAGACATTTAAGTGAATTCAAATTACCTTTCAGACTCTCATGAAATTACTAGAAACATGAAATTGAGAATCTCTGAAAAGATTCCTAGCCTTCCTCCAGGATCCACACAAAAAACTTTGTTCTCATTTCTCCTTTTCTTTTCTTATCTCCTTCCAGAATGCTTCATTCTCCCATTTTCTTTCAATTTGATAGATATGTAGATAGTTTAAGAAATGTCTGGTAATTCGATGTTACAGATCTTTAGATAAATTGATGCAATAGATAAATAGATGAGATAGATGCATAGCTAGATAGACATAGATGGGACAGGTAGATAGATAAATAGATTAGATAGATCAATGATAGGAAGCAAGAAAGAAAAAGAATGAAAGAAAGAAGAAATAAAGAAATAGAATGTCTCCCCTGTGTTTGTAATTTCACAATTTATCTATCTGTGAAAAGCAACAGAAAATCCCAAAATAATTAAAATGGGAAATGAAAACTAAAATATAAGGGTAAAGAAAATATTAAAGAAAGCACTAGAAGAAAAGTAGTTAAAATGTTCAGGGAATTTTAATAGTTTACATAAGGAAAGAAAAATAGCTAAGTGCAAAAGTATTAGACATACAAGGAATCTAAACCTGACAATCATAGATGATATTAAAGGAGGACAACTAGGTATGGAGATCCATGTTGTGCCAGTAAAAGAAAAAAATAATCAGAGGAGATAGAGCCAAGTAAAAAGTTATAAGGGAAAAAAAGCAAAAGATACTTGGTTTTCATCATTTTTTCCTATGTGTGTATGTACACACATGCGCTCTCTCTCTCTCTCTCTCTCTCTCTCTCTCTCTCTCTCTTTCTCCGCACACACACACACACACACACAATCATATACAATTTTTAAAGGTTTATTGCTAACATTTGTGTTTACATCTCAGTAATTTCTCGATATCTTTCTTTCTTTCCCCCACCAAGAATTGAACCCTTCCATGAAAAAAATAAAAACAATCAAGCAGAATAAATAATAAAATCAGAAGTGTTTGTGTCTAACAATGCATACAAACTTTTAACCCCTCAACAATTCATGTGTTCTTGTGTGTGTGTGTGTGTGTGTGTGTGTGTGTGTGTGTGTGTGTTTCATTTCTATTATGGTACTTTTGTATACTTTGCATTGTGCATGGGTAGCCAGGACCAATATAATAAAGATGACAATTTTACCCAAACTAATTTATATATTAAATAGCATCCTGATTAAATTACCAAACAATTTTTTTACTTAATTAGAAATAAAAATAACAAAATTCATTTGGAAAAAAAAGTCAAGGATATCAAAGAAAATCCAGGTAGAAAATGTGTAAAGGAAGGAGGTTTAGCAGTATAAACTGCAGTATAAGGCAGTAATTATCAAAGCTCTCTGGTATAGGCTAAGAAACAGAAAGGTAGATCAATGGAATAGGATAGACATGCAATTTACATCAGCAAATAAACACATTAATACTGTATTTGACAAGTGTAAAAACAATATTTTGTGATAAGAATTCATTATTTGTTTAAAAAAAAGTTTGGGAATACTGGAAAGCAGCACAACAGAAACTGGACATAGATCAATATCTCACACCCTTGAGGAGATAATGTTAAAATGGATACATAACCTAGATATAGAGAGATTTTTCATGAAAACTCAAAGAACATGGAACATATTACTTATTAGACTTATGGAGAGGTAAGCAACTAACAAAAATAAAAAATAAAAATAACAAAAGATAGAGAGTAAAATTAATAAAAATGGAGTATGTTGATTGTGTTAAATTAAAAAGGTTTCATACTAAATAAAACAGCCAAGATTAGAAGGAAATAAGAAAATTGGGAAATAATTTTATAGATAGTTTATCAGATAAAGATTTCAGATCTAAAATACATAAATAACTTTGTCCAATCTATAAGAAAATGAGTCAATCCCCATTTGATAAATAATTAAAGGGCATGGATTGATAGTTTTCCAGTGAAGAAATCAAAACAATTTATAGTCATATAAAATTACTCTAAATGATTATGCTTTAAGTAAATGCAAATTAAAGCAACCTTGATATAGAATTTTATACCTATAAGAGTGGCTAAAATGATTTAGGGGAAATCAATGAATGTTGAATGGGATGTGGAAAAACTGGGACACTATTTCCTTGTTGGTGGAATTGTAGACCAATTCAACCACTTTGGAGAGCAATCTCAAATTATGCCCAAAGTATTATTAAACTAACTGTTCTCTTTATCTGGTCTGTTTCCAAAGATAATTAGAAAAAAAGGAAAACCACTTATATGCAATAAAATGTTTATAGAACCTCTCTTTGTGGTTGCAAAGAACTGGAAATTGCAGGGGCACCCGCCAATTAGGGAATGACTGAGTAAGTTCTAGTATATGGTTATGTAATACCACTGTGCTACAAAAAATGATGAACTCAATGATTTTTAGAAAAAAACAAACAAACAGAAAGTCATACTAAAAATAAAGAAGAGTGAAGAGAGTAGAACTAAGAGAACATTGTATTCAACAGCAATATTATTTTAAGAATGACTTTTAATGAATAAGTTATTTTGTTTATTATAAATACCCGAATTAATTTTAAAAGACATATGAAGAAAGACAATATATACACCTAGAGAAAGAAGTAGTAAATAGATGTACAAAATAATTTCACACACACACACACACACACACACACACACACACACACACACACACACCCATAGCTGTGTCCAACAATAATCATCTGTAGGATGGGGGAAGGTAAGAAAAATAGAAAAAAAATAAATTTGTATGATTTTACTTTTGGTATATTTGAAAAGAATGGCAAGTTGTGCATTGTCGATTTGCAGTTTCTTGTATAATCATCTTTTTCTATTACACTATGTTATGGAAATGCTTGTTTTGTTCCATAAATTAAAAAAAGAAGAAGAAACAAAGAATGCCAATTACAGAGACAAGTCTATAGGCTGATACTTGTGGAGTTAAGAATCCCACATCAAACCAGTGAGGCCATACTAAATAGTCTTATCTCTTTCCTCTAGGGGCTATTCTTAAGCCCTCTCTCTGTCTCTGTCTCTGCCCCACCCTTTCTCTCTCTCTTTCTCTCTCTCTCTCTCTCTCTCTCTCTCTCTCTCTCTCTCTCTCTCTCTCTCTCTCTCTCTCTCTCCCTTTTCTCTCACAATGGAAAATGTGTGTTTCTATGTACACAGTAAAATAGAAAAAAAGATGATGCTGCATGAACACTTTCCTTTGGCTTTTAATTAAATAATAAATTCAATTTGTTGCCTGAAAGTTGTGCTACTTGGTTGTTTTTTCTTTATGTACTTTTTTCTCTTTTGCAATTCATTTTTTTCCTGCAATTTATTTTTATTATGATCATGACAAGAAGCTTAAAATAACCCCTCTTTTCTTTATTTCCTTTGTTTTAATCTTTTTGTTCCTTCCCTAATCCTTTTCACTTCTGCTCCCACCCCGTTTTGGTGAATCAAAAAACAACGTTCTTTTAAAAAAAAAATATGTATATCTGAGCAAGCCAAATTCCCACATTGTTTTAATCCAAACTGAATTCCTTACTCTCAATCTTGTTTCCAGGAAGCTTCTCATTTCTGACTGCCTAAGGCTTTTTCTAAAAGTCTCCTCTGTCTTTCTAAGGCTCAAGGATAAAACCAAAGGCTTTTGGAAAAGAAGTCTTCTCTCTGTCTCTTCCTGTCAGTGTATTTATCTGTCTCTCTCTGCTCTCTACTTGTCTCTTTCTCTGTCTTTATCTCTGTCTATCTCTGTGCCTCTGTCTCTGTCTTGGTTTTTCTCTTTCTTTCCCACAGCAGAAACTGAGTTTCACTGGGCCAAAGTTCCTGATTGAAAGAGAGAGGTGAAAACTTCTCAGACTACATTATAAAATCTAGTAAGGTTTTTCGTTTGAAATAGGACCAAGTGCTCCTTCACTCAAAATTACATGATCAGACTCTGACACATGACTCAGAACTCAGAGCAGTAGAGAGTCAATCCTCTCCTCAGTGACACCTCAGCATAAGATATGCCAAATAAGGACAGAAGAGCCTCCTCAAATGTATATTGAGTGGTCACTGTTTCCTTTTTCTAGAACTTGAGGTAGATTGCCAGGCTTAGATTTTACACCTGACTTCCAGCCAATGGAAGAAAAATGTTAGCGGGGAGCTGGGGGAATTCCACATTAGGGCTTTATAATTTTGTCATTTCCTTTCGCAAATTGTTTCTCCTTCTTAACTATTTGTCAGAAGGGGGAGTTGCCTTTTCGCAAGACTGTAATAAACCATTCTTTTATGCTTCCTACCTTGAGAAGCCTCAGTTTATTATTCAGATGAGGATCTCTGTTGCACACAGTTTTGGGGTGCACACACTATGAACTTTGCTGGGGAAACTTAAAGTCCAGCAATCATAGTGAAGACAAAATTTTTGGAAAATATGTATTTTAAATATATAACAATCAGCTAAATAGTGTACAAAAGAAATTAAATGAGGATCAAAATTCTTCTATGCAGATCAGTTGGGAAGAAACATTTCTTGGAAAAGTAGGAAACGAAATGTTTGAGTATCAGAATTTAGAAGTATTATTACCTACTTAGTTCTGGACACAGTGTACCCCCAAATTAAATTATTGTGAAATAATTAAAATTGATTCATAATTATTTTACAATTTCCTGAAATACTCAATTTTTGTGTCAAATTTCCGCCTACACATGCCTCCTCCATAATTTATTTTGAAATTCATTATTATTTCTACTTTGTATTTTTTTTTTTTATTTTAGACTACTCCTCAATTCCCTGAAAGTCATTTTAAAAATCCTGACTCTGACATCCAGTGTGGCATAATATAGATCTTAATAAAATCCTTTTCCTCTGAAATTCTTTGAGATTTTTGACAATTGATAAATAATGCTGGACTAAGATTTAAAAAAAAAAATATCTGATTTGACTCTAGGATGTGCCGATTAGTATCTGTGGTACCTAGGGTAACTTGCTTTTCTCCCTTGAAATATCAGAAAAGGGCCAGTACACATGATACAAAAATATTTTCTATTGTTATCTCTCTTTCCATTTCTTCTAAATTTAACTATAGTGTTTTCAGAAATGATGGGAATTGTTATAAGAACAGAATTACACCATGGACTGGTACAATGCTATGCAACATACTCTGGAACTCAATCCAATTTTTATATTAATTGAATTGCACTTCTTTCTTAAGTTCATTCTCTATTGTATTATTTGGAGTCGAATAAAGGACATAGAATTGACAATGTTGTAGTAAAGGTACTATTCAGAAACATTTGAGTAGTGATGATTGGAAAACCACTTGAAAATAAAAATGTTTGGGGGAGTGGAACCAAGATGGCAGAGTAGAAACAGGACTTCCACACAGCTCTGGCTCCCACCATTTCCAATTTATGTAAAACAAGACTCTGAACAAACTTTGGAGCTACAGAATCCATAAAATGACACAGAGAAACTAACCTCCCACAGAGGACAGACTGGCAGCCCGTCAGGGAGAGGGCAGTGCAGTGCTGTGGCAAGCAAATCCAGGTGTGCATGAAACAGAGGTTTTAGGCTTAGGGCGGGCCTGACGAGCAGCCAGCTGAAGGGACTCCAGAACACCAACAGTTGTGTCATTTCCAGAATTATCAACACATAAATGCCAAGGACAAAGTGAGAGGTTAGTGCAGTACGGAATTTAGGACCCACTACTTGTGAGAGAGTTTTGACTTTTGCCCCCAGGGAGAGAAGACACTGAGAAGTTTCAGAGTAGCCAGCACCATGGTGCAGCTTCAGCTCCTGGCATGCAGACTTTAGGGGAACCAGCAACTAGTATGGGGGGTGGTAATTTCTCCTGCCTTAACCTGCTTGGATTTGGATTGTGGTCAATGGTGGAGGACTTCAGGTGGGTGACCAACTTGCCAGAGCATGTGGAGGCTTCAGAAAGGGCACCCAACTAATACCTGCAGCAGCCGAGAAAACCCCAGAATTTTGAACAGAAGCTCCCCTGGATGGTGGTAGAGTCATACTGTGGCAAGAAGCCCAAAAGTCAAGTAATTGAGTAGCAACATATCTAGGCAAAGTAAACAAAATAAACAGAAAAATTCAATATTGGACTCCTATTGGGGGGCAAAGAGGATGGAAGCATCGAAGAGGAGAAAGACTGTGGGGTCAAAATTCCTGTTCCAAAAGTCCCAAATGAAAATATGAGCAGGTTACAGGCCATCGAGGACCTTAAGAAGGATTTTAAAAATCAAATAAGAGAAATGGAGGTAAAATTGTGAAGGCAAATGAGAAGGATGCAGAAAAAGTATGAAATAAGCATCAACAGCCTGACTGAGGAAAATAACACCTTAAAAAATAGACTAACTCAAATGGCAAAGGAGGCCCAAAATGGCAATGAGGAGAAGAATGCATTAAAAAGCCAAATTTTCCAGATGGAAAAAGAATCTCAAAACTCACTGAGGAGAATCATTCCTTCAGAATTAGACTGGAGCAAATGGAAGCTAGTGACCTTATGAGAAATCAAGATGCTGTTAAAAGGATCCAAACAAATGAAAGAACAGAAGGCAATGTGAAATATCTCATGGGAAAAACCACTGACTTGGAAAATAGATCCAGGAGTTATAATGTAGAAGTTATTGGACTACTTGAAAGCCATGATCAAAGAAAGAACCTAGAAATCATCCTTCAAGAAATTCTCAAGGAAAACTGCCCTGATATTTTAGAACCAGAGGCCACAATAGAGGTTGAAACAATCCACCAATCAACTCCTGAAAAAGATCCCAAAAAAGAAAACCCCTAGGAATATTATAGCCACATTCTGTCATTCCCAGATGAAGGAGAGAATACCACAAACAGCTAGGAAGAAAAAAAATTCAATATTGTGGAAACACAATCAGCAAAGCACAGGATATGTCAGCTTCCACACTGAGGATTGAAGGGCCTGGAATATGATATTCTGGAGGGCAAAGGAGCTGGCATTAAAAGCAAGAATCAACTACCCAGCAAACCTGAGTATCTTGTTTCAGGGGAAAATATGTTCATTCAATGGAATAGAAGACTGTCAAGCATTCTTTTTTTTTTTAAATTAATTTATTAGTTTAGTTTCAGTTAACAAGATTCAATTCCATAGTTCCTTGATTTTCAAATTTTCTTTTCCTCCCTCCCCCCACCCCCCACAACAGCATATAGTCCAGTATAGGATCTGCAAATACATTCGTATTAGAAATTAGTCCAATGACAAAGGCATATTGTACTAGGTGGGATGAAAAATGGTAAAGAAGAAATAAAATCAAACAATGAGGAGAAAAAGATCAATTTGTTTGCTTCCATCAGGATTCAAGCTCAGCTCTTTCTAGTGATATCTCTGGATGTTGCATTTATTTCCTTCATGAGCCTTTTGGGATTGACTTATATCACTGCATTGCTTAAACGAGTCCAATCTGTCATAGTTGGTCATCACATATATGATGTGTCTGTGATTTTATACAAATTTCTTCTAATTCTACTATTCTCGCTCAGCATCATTATGTATAAGCCTCTCCAGATAAATATTAAATGTGTCTTCTCCTTCTTTCTTATATCACAATAATATTCCATTACATTCATATACCATAACTTATTTAGCCATTCCCTAGTTGATGGGCACCCCTTTAATTTCCAATTCTTTGCAACCACAAAAAGAGCTGCTAGAAATATTTTTGTACATTTGGATCTTCCTCCCTTTTCCATGATCTCTTTGGGATATAACCCTAGAAGTGGTATTGTTGGGTCAAAGGGTATGAAATCATTTAGATTCCTTTGGGCATAATTCCAGATTGCTCTCCAGAATGGTTGGATAAGTTCACAACTCCACGAGCAATGCATTAGTGTTCTAATGTGCCCACATCCTCTCGAGCATTTGTCATTTTCTTGTTTTGTCATCTTAGCCAATCTGGCTGGAGAGATGTGGTATCTAAGAGTTGTTTTGATTTTCATTTCTCTAATCAATAATGATTTAGAGCATTTCATCATAAAGACATGAATAAATTATGTAGAAATCTTTAATTTCTTACTCTGAAAACTGCCTGTTCATATCCTTTGACCATTTATCAATTGGGGTATGACTTGTATTCTTATAGATTTGATTCAATTCTCTGTAAATTTTAGAAATGAATCCTTTATCAGAGACATAGGTTGTAAAATTCTTTCCCAATTTCCCACCTCCCTCTTGATCGTGGTTACATTGGCTTCGTTTGCAGAAGCTTTTCAACTTAATGTATTCAAAATTTTCCACGTTGCATCTTATAGTACTCTCTAATTCTTGTTTGGACCTAGAGTCTTCCCCTCTCCACAAATCTGTCAGGTAAACTATTCCTTGCATTCCCAGATTACTTACAATATCATCCTTTATACCTACATCATGCACCCATTTAGACTTGATTTTGGTATATGGTGTTAGATAATGATCTATGCCCAGTTTCTGCCACACTGTATTCCAGTTTTCCCAGCAGTTTGCAAATAGTGCACTCTTATCCCCAAAACTGGGGTCTTTTGGTTTATCGAACAATAGATTACCATATTCATTAATTGCTGGGTCTCCTTCACCCAATCTATTCCATTGATCTACTACTCTATTCCTCTGCCAGTACCAAGCAGTTTTGATGACTGCTCCTTTATAATACAGATTAAAATCTGGCATAGCTAGTCCACCTTTCCTAGCATTTCTCTTCATTAATTCCCTTGATATTCTATACCGATTGTTTTTCCAAATAAATTTTGTTATTAAATTGTCTAATTCTAACAAGTAGTTTTTTTTTTTGGCAAATTGATTGGTATGGCACTAAGTATATAGTTTAGTTTGGGTAAAATTGTCATTTTTATTATATTAGCTTGACCCAGCCACGAGCAATTGGTATTTATCCAATTAGTTAGATCTCATTTTATTTGTGTGAGAAGTGTTTTGTAGTTGTGATCATATAGATTCTGGGTTTTCTTTTGGCAGGTAGATTCCCAAATATTTTATAATACCTACAGTGACTTTAAGTGGAATTTCTCTTTCTATCTCTTGCTGTTGAGTTTCATTAGAGATAAACAGGAATGCCAAGGATTTATGTGGCTTTATTCTATATCCTGCAATTTTACCAAATTTATTCATCCTCTCAAGTAGATTTTTATTTATTCTCTAGGATTCTTTATGTATATCATCATATCATCTGCAAAGAGTGATAGCTTGGTCTCTTCTTTGCCTAATTTGGTTCCTTTGATTTCTTTTTCTTCTCTAATTGCTACTGCTAATGTTTGTAGTACCAGATTGAATAAGAGGGGTGATAGTGGACACCCTTTTTTCACTCCTGATGTTATTGGAAAGGCTTCTAGCTTATCCCCATTGCATATGATACTTGCTGATGGTTTTAAATAGATGCTATCAACTATTTTAAGGAAGGCTCCATTTATTCCTATGCTTTCTAGTGTTTTTAATATGAATGGATATTGTACTTTGTCAAAAATATTTTCTGCATGAGAATAACCATGTGGTTTCTGCTAGTTTATTTGTTGATATGCTTAATTATACTGATGGTTTTCCTAATATTAAACCATTCTTGCATTCCTGGAATGAATAATACCTGATCAAAGTATATTATTTTTGAAATAAGTTGTTGGAGTCTTTTGGCTAATATTTTATTTAAAATTTTTGTACCTGAATTCATGAGGGAAATTGGTCTATAATTTTCTTTCTCTGTTTTATATCTTACTGATTTAGGAAGCAGTACTATATTTGTGTCATAGAAAGAATTTGGTAGGACTCCTTCTTCACTAATTTTCCTAAACAGTTTGTAGAGTATTTTAGTCAATTGTTCTTTAAATGTGTGACAGAATTCACTAGTAAACCCATCTGGCCCTGGAGATTTTTCCCTGGGGAGATCATTGATGGCTTGTTTGATTTCTTTTTCTGAGATGGGGTAATTTAGGTAATTCACTTCCTCTTCAGTTAATCTGGGAAACTTGTAATTTTGTAAATATCCATCCATTTCACTCAGATTGTCATATTTATGTGCATACAATTGGGAAAATAATTTTTCATTATTTTTTTTATTTCCTCTTCACTGGAGGTAGATTCACCCTTTTCATTTATGATAGTCATAATTTGGTTTTCTTCTTACTTTTTTTATCATATTAACTAAGGGTCTATCAATTTTATTGGTTTTTTCATTAAACCAGTTCAGTTTTATTTATTAATTCAATAGTTTTCATAATTTCAATTTTATTAATCTCTCCTTTGGTTTTCAATATTTCTAATTTAGTACTAAATTGGGGATTTTCAATTTGTTCTTTTTCTAGCTTTTTCTTTTTTTTTAATAACAGCATAATTCTTTATTTACTAGCCAAAACAATCCTAATTACATCAAAGCTTGGAAATAAAACTGTTTGCAAGTAGTCAGTCACTGAGATAACAGACCACAGTAAGGAAGACAAGAAAAAAGCAAGAGTTTGGTTGGAGAGTTTGCTCATTGAACTGAGCTGGTTCATTCATAACAGCTAATTCCTGTCCCATATGAAGATGGAATTTCTTTATTCATCCTTCTCATAGACCCTGTGGCAAGTCACATTGTTCATAACACAGTCCACCAATAGCTTTCCATCTTCTACTTTTCTTGTTATTGTGCTTTCCTTCCCATCCCAAGACTGTAGCTGGATCAATGTATCATTTTCAAGGGTACAAAGAGTCTGAGTTTTCCTGCCATCAGCTGTGGTCTCATCAAACTTCTCACCAATTTTAAAAGAGAATTGTGTAGTTTTTATGGTACTCTCAGTCTTAATGGTAATTACACCCCCATTTTCAGTGATATAAACATCTGGTTTGGCCATTCCAGCCATTTTCCTCAGGGCCATCCCCACACCCAATTCCTTCATGTACTCGTCAAATCCTTTACTTTCCACAAGGGGCCATTTGCCCAGCAACTGCTTGGGAAAGACCATGGTGATTCAGAAGAGATGGAGAGCGAAGAAACCCAGAGCAGAGCAGAGCGTGCTGATGAAACGTAGAGGACCCTCGTGCAGACCCTAGCTTTTTCAATTGCATGTCCAATTCATTGATTTCCCTTCTCTCTGCTTTAATCAAGTATGCACTCAGGGATAGAAAATTTCCACTAAAGAACTGCCTTTAATGCATCCCACAAATTATGGTACGTTGTCTCATGATCATCATTCTCTTGAATGAAATTATGGATTTTTTCTATAATTTCTTGTTTGACCCACCCATCCTTTAGGATTAAATTCTTTAATTTCCATTTAGTTTTTAGTCTATCTTTCCATGGCCCTTTATTCCATGTAATTTTTATTGCACCATGATCTGAGAATAATGCATTTAATATTTCTGCCTTGCTGCACTGAATTGTGAGGTTATTATACCCTAGTACATGGTCTATTTTTTTAGTATGTACCATGCACTGCTGAGAAGAAAGTCAATTCCTTTTATCCCCATTCAGTTTGCTCCAGAGATCCATCATATCTAGTCTCTCTGAGATTCTATTAAACTCCTTAACTTCTTTCTTTTTATTTTGAGGTTAGATTTATCAAGTTCAGAAAGGGGGACATTAAGGTCCCCCACTAGGATAGTTTTGCTATCTATTTCTTCCTCTAATTCCTTTAACTTGTCCTCTGGGAATTTGAATGCTATACCACTTGGTGCATATATATTAAGTAATGATATTGCTTCATTCTCGATGGTGCCTATTAGCAGGATATAGTTTTCTTCCTTATCTCTTTTAATTAGATCTATTTTTGCTTTTGCTTTATCTGAGATAAGTATTGCTACCCCTGCTTTTTTTACTTTAGCTGTGGTATAAAAAATTCTACTCCAACCTTTTACCTTTACCCTGTGGGTATCCCTTTGTCTCAAATGTGTTTCTTGTAGACAGCATATTGTAGGGTTATGGTTTTTAATCCATTCTGCTATCTGTCCCTGTTTTATGGGAGAGTTTATCCCATTCACATTCACAGAAATGATGACTATCTGTCTCTTCCCCTCCATCCTATTCCCTCCCCTGTTTATGTATTTGTTTCTTCCTTCTCCCTTTCCCTCCTTGAAGGTTTCCCTTTTGACCACCCCTTCCCTCAGTGTTCCCACCTGGTGACCCCCCTTCTTAACCTACCCTCTCCCCTTACTACTATTTCTCTCCCCTCTAATATCCCCCTTTAGTCTCCTCCTTTTCAACCCCCCCCTTCCCCTTCCACTACCTATAGGACACAATGCATTTTTAGACTTATCAGAGAAAGTTACTCTCTGTTTGACTCCAAACCAATGAGAGTAAATTTCAAACAATGCTCCTCTTCCTCCCTCCTTTCCTCTATATAATGAATTCATGTGTCTATTCACATTAGAATCTTAAACTTCACTGACTAAGTTGATCCCTCTATGAATCAGAACCAGTAAGAATAGCATTTAAATGATGTTCCTCTCCCTGTTTCTTTCCCCTCTTCTATAGTGTGTTTTCATGCCTCTTTAAATGGCATATTTTACCTTTTCCTATCTCATCTTTTCCTTTTTCCCATTACAGTCCCTTTGATCCCCTTAATAGTTTTTTTTTAAGTCTTCAGGTAAGTGCATTCATACCCACACCCTCTATCTAAGTATAACCCTTTTGAAAGTCATGATAATCATAAAAATTTGATATTGACAGTTATCAGCTCCAAATATATGGATGTGAGCATTTTGCTCTTGTTGCATCCCAAGCAATGAGCATGTGTATGTGAGTGTGGGTGTGTGCACGTATGTATGTGGGAGTCTATGTTTCCCTTGTTTATGTTTTTATGTATTTTTTGAGTCTTGTATTTGGAGATCAAATTTTCCATTGAGCTCTGGTATTTTCATCAGAAAAGACTGGAAGTCCTTTATTTCATTAAAAGAACATCTCCTTGCCGGAAAGATTATGCTCAGTTTTTCTGGGTAGTTAATCCTTGGTTGTAGTCCTAGCTCTCTTGCCCTATAAAATATCAAATTCTAGTCTCTCTGCTCTTTTAATGTAGAAGCTGCTAGGTCCTGTGTGATCCTAACTGTAGTTCCTCAATGTTTGAATTTTTTTGGCCGCTTGTAGAATTTTTTCTTTAATCTTGTAATTCTGGAATTTGGCTACTATATTTCTTGGAGTTTTCAATTTGGGATCTCTTTCAGGAGGTGTCCAGTGAATTCTATGGATAACTATTTTATCTTCTGATTCCAGGACTTCAGGACAGTTTTCTTTGACAATCTCTTGGAGCATGTTGTCTAGGCTGCTTTTTTCATCATGGCTTTCTGGTAGACCAATAATTCTTAAGTTGTCTCTCCTGGATCTGTTCTCTACGTCAGTTGCTTTTTCCAGTGAGATATTTTATTTTTTTTTCAATTTTTCGATCATCTTGTTTTGTTTGATTGGCTCTTGATGCATCATAGAGTTCTGAGTTTCCATTTGATTGAATCTAATTTTTAGTGAATTATGGTCTTCAGTTAGTTTTTGAAGGTCTTTTTAAGGTAGGTATATTCTCCAATTACTTCGCTAATTATACTTTTTAAAGATTTGTTTTCTTCACTGAGACTTTTGTCCAAGTTGGTCACTGCCTCCCTGATTTGGTCTTTAAAATTTTTCTTAAGCTCCTCCAGGAATGCTATTTGGGCTTGAGACCAGTTCATGTTTCCTTCTGTGTTCTCAGGTGTGATTAGAGAGTCTATATTTTCCTCTGTATTTGGTTTTACTACCCTTACATAGGAGGCTCAAATAGACTTCCTTGCCTTTCCCTTCTCCTTCTCTGCTTCCTTCCTTCCTATTGTGATTTCCTGTTTCTTATTTTCTCAGGCTATGAGCTAAGGGCCTGGTCATTGACTTTGAGTGCTGTAGCCTCCTGGTTAAGGATGGAATGTAAGAAGGGAGGGTAGATGCACACTCAGAAGACTGTGGAGATGAATATATTTCTGCTTCTATACCCCTGGGCTATAAGCAGGGTTTTGTTGGTGAGGTTAAGTGGGGCTTGTTGGGACACCTCCCTCTCTTCTCTTCAGACTCCTGGTTTTCTTAGTTATACACCTTCTAAGTGACTCCCAAGCCTGAGGCTATTTCCATTAACATGGGATTTCAATCTGGGTGGGAGACTTATTTTGGGGTTTCTACTTCATGGGGGAGGGATGGGAGGATCAGAGCGACTAAAATTTACTTTGCCATTCTAGCCCCTGGATTGTACAGGCAGGCAGTTTCTAAACTTCCAGGCTGGGAGCTGATAACTGCCAGAGAAGCTGCTATCTCTGCTAAGGGACTGACTCTCCTACCCAGCTCCAATGATTGCTCCTACCCCCTCATGAGATTTAGGCGAGATGACTGTGATTCCTCTTTGGTAATTCTGCCTGGCTGGGGCTTCTTCTCTCTTTGATGTAGTCTGCTTGTTTGCTCTTAAATCTGAGCTGTGCAGACCCCAAGTGTTATCTTACTTTGTCTTATGCATGTCCTTGCCTACTACCCCGGAATTTCCACAGCTGCTTGTGCTCTGGGGTCCCTCCAGCCAGCTGTTGGCCTGGCCACCCTGGGGCCAAAACCACAGCTCACATGGACCTGGGCTCGGCTCTCCTCGAGCTAGGCTGGCAGGTCCCAGAGCCCTGTGCTGGGCCTCCCTGCAGGGCTGCTGGGCTGTCCTCAGTGGGAGGTTGGCTTCTCTGTGTCGTTCTATGGGTGCTGGGGCTCCAGAAGTTGTTCAGAGTCCCCTTTTACATAGTTTGGAGGTGATCTGGGGGTAGAGTGCCTCGGACATGCTTTTTCTACTTTGCGATCTTGGCTCTGCCCCCGGAAGTCAGTGAAAGAAAAAATTCTCAAGAAGGAGGGGTGTAGCCAAGATGGTGGAGTAGAAACAGCACTTCCATGGCGCTCCAGCCCACACCACTTCAAAATTATGTAAAAGGGGGACTCTGAAGAACCTGTGGAGCAACAGCACCCACAGAACAACACAGAGAAGTTAACCTCCCACTGAGGAAAGCCTGGTAGGCCAGCAGGCAAAGACCAGTGCAGCATACTGGGAGGTGACACTACAATGCTGTGGGAACCAAGCCTAGGACCCCATGAGTCAGAGGTTTTAGCCCCAGGACAGCCAGTCCAGCAGCCCACTGGAGGGACCCCAGAACCATAGCAGCTCTGGCTTTTCCAAAACTCCCAACCCAATGTGAGCATTAGTGCCCTATGGCCTTTGGGGCTAGTATTTGGGAGCACTTCAGCTTCTTGCCCTGGGTGCTAGAAGCAGCTGAGGAGATGAGGCATTTTGAAGCTTCAGTTGCAGCTTCAGCTCCTAACCTGAAAACTGTAGGGAGCAAGGTGTTCGCTCTTTCTTTACCCCTTTCTGGATCTGGATTGCAGTCTGAGGTGGAGCTCTTGGGGTGTGTGTCCAGCTTGCCAGCACGTATGGGTGCTTCAGGGAGTGCACCCAACTAATACCTCTGGCAGTTGAGAAGATGCTGACATTTGGAACAGAAACTCCTCTGGATGGTGGCAGAGTCCTACTGTGGCAGCAAGTCCAAAAGTCAAGTAATTAAGTGGCAACATGCCTAGGCAAAGGAAACAAAATAAACAGAACAATTCAACATTAGACTCCTATTTTGGGGGAATAGAGGATGGAAGCATGGAACAGGAGGAGGACTGTGAGGCAAGAAATCCAGCACCAAAAGCCCGAAATGAAAACATGAGTGGGTTACAAGCCATAGAGGGCCATAAAAAGGATTTAAAAAACCAAATAAGGGAAATGGAGGAAAAATTGGGAAGACAAATGAGAAGGATGCAGAAAAGTATGAAATGACCATCAGCAGCCTGCCTGAGGAAAATAACATCTTAAAAAAAGAGACTAAATCAAATGGCAAAAGAGACTCAAAAAGGCAATGAGGAGAAGAATGCCTTAAAAAGCCACATTTGCCAGTTGGAAAAAAAAAGAATCTGAAAAGCTCACTGAGGAGATTCATTCCTTCAGAATCAGACTCAAGCAAATGGAAGCTAATGACTTTATGAGAAATCAAGATGCTGTTGAACAGATCCAAGCAATCTGTGAACAGATCCAACAACAGATCCAAACAGAATAGAAGGCAGTGTGAAATATCTCATGGGAAAAGACACTGACATGGAAAATAGATCTAGGAGAGATAATTTAAAATTTATTGGACTACCTGAAAGTCATGATCAAAGAAAGAAGCTAGAAATCATCCTTCAAGAAATTCTCAAGGAACATTGCCCTCATATTTCAGACCCAGATGGCAAAATAGAGGTTGAAATAATCCACAGATCACCTCCTGAAAAATACCCCAAAAAGAAAACTCTTAGGAATATTATAGCCAGGTTCCAGAATTCCCAGGTCAAGGAGAAAATACTACAAGCAGCCAGGATGAAACAATTTCGATACTGTGGAAATACCATCAGAATAGCACAGGATGTTGCAGCTTCTACATTGAGGGATTGAAGGGCATGGAATATGATATTTCACAGGAGAAAGGAGTTGGGATTAAAATGAAAAATCACCTACCCATCAAAACTGGGTATTTTGTTTCAGGGGAAAATATGGTCATTCAATGGAATAGAGGACTTTCAAGCATTCTTGAGGAAAAAACCAGAATTGAATAGAAAATTTGACATTCAGACACAAGAAGCAAGAGATACTTGAGAAAATAAAGAGGGAAAAGAAATCAAAAGCAATCTATCAAAGTTAAACTATTTACCTTCCTACATGGAAAAACAATATCTGTGACTGATGAAACTTTTCTCAGTATTAACATAATTGAATAAGTGTATATAGGCATGTGAATACATATGTGAATGTGTGTATATATTGTTACAGGTATACTTGGATAGAGGGCACAGGTGGAATTTGGTGGGAAGGAATGATGCTTAAGGGATGAATTTAAGAGGTGAGAGAGGAATGTGGCAAGAGGAGATGGGGTGAGACAGGGGGGCGGGGTAAACTATCTCATGTAAAAGAGGCAAGGGAAAGTAGTTGCAGGGGAGGGGAAGAACAGGAAGGCAAAACAGCAAAACCGTATTCTCATTGAATTTGGCTCAGGGAGAGAATGACATACATAATAAATGGGATATTTAACCCTGCAGGAATGTAGTGGGGAGGGGGATGAGAGGGGGATGATGGATGTGAGGGCATGCTGGGGGGAGGGGAGGTTGTAGGCACCCACTTTTGAAGAGGGACAGGATCAAAGTAGCGAATGGACCAGGTGGGGGGTGGGTTGGGTGGGAGGGAAATATAGCCAGTCTTTTACAATATATCTACTATGGCAATGTTTTGCATAGCCATACATGTACAAAACATACTGAATTGCTTATCTTCTCAGCAAGAGTGGATGAAAAGGGAGGAGGGGAATGGATCTGGAATATAAAGTTTTAAAATTAAATGTTTCAAACATATATATATATATATATATACATATATATATATATATATATACATATATATATATATATATATATATATACTATTATTAATATTATTTTGCCTGTAATTGGGAGATAAGATGTGCAAGCAATGGGGCACAGAGATTCACCTTGCCCTAATGGAAAAGTTGAAAGGGGTATGGGAGAAGATATGGGAGAGATCAGATTGGATGAGGGGATAACATGTGGGGGCTTCTATTTTGGTGTGGTGGGTACGGAAAAAATGGGGAAAATTTTCTAACTCATAATCTGGCAGAAATGAATGATGTAAACCAGAATTTAATAAGGTGTTTATAAAAAAATGTTCTTAAATATAAACATTATGTAAGATAAAATTGATAAACTTTTGTGAACTGCTCTTGGTTGGACTTTTGATGTCAGAGTGTATCATGACCTTGCTGGATACAGAACTTGTGTTCCACTGGTATTTGAGAACTCAAGGATTACATTGACTTCACAATTATGCATCAGAATAGACTTTGGTGAAGTTTCTTACCCATATCTGTATGAAAAGTAAATCAACTCTGTCTTTCAAAATGAATGATTAGCAAAATTCCTTTAGGGATGTTTAGGACATTACAAACATAACTTTACAAATATTTGTACCTGATAAATGCAGATGATCAACTGAAAAAAATGGTACTACCTTGTTGCCTGGCACAAATTCTCAAGACTACATTTAAACAGTTAGGAAAGATTTACCTTCCAAGATGATAGGCTGTTCTCATAGGGACCCATAAAGAAAACCTTTTATTGATATCAATGCATACCAACCAGTTTTTGGCATTCTATATGTCCCTAAACTATTGGAGGATTCTTAAGTTTAAAGGTATTTTTTGACAAAATGATAAAACTGGGTTAGGTAACTTATCTTTTCAGGATAGCTATGTAATCAATATTTATCTTTAAATTTTAATATTATTCATCCTTGAGAGATTATTCAGAGTATTGTATCACAATATCTTACAAAATGAAATGCTGTAAAACTCATTCCTATTTTGACATTAGTGTTGGAACAAAAACAATGAAACTATCTACACAATAGAGCTATCTCTGGCTCCATCCAATGCCTACTGACTGAATTTATTTTATAGTATCTTTATATGATAGATTTCATATTATTTTTATATTTTAAGATCTCAACTTAAATTTCAAAAAGCATTTCCATGATGCCAATACAATCAACTTGACAGACTGATAGATCTCTATCAGTCATATACATAGAAAACTCATTATATCTAAAACTCTTCAATGTTTCTTCAATACCCATTAACATAAAAACAAAAGTAAATGTAATAAAGATATCCATGTACATAACACACAACTTATCACTTAATGAATAGAGAAAAAAGAAAAAAAAACAGGAGTAGGGAAGCCCGAAGTAATTAAGTTTTATATCGACAGTTAGACTTCTGAGTCAGATTATTATTAAGGAAACACATGCAACCCATGTTGTCAAACACCCACACACCCACACACAAAATAAAAATCAAACATTTCAACATTATTTTTGTCCTAAGATTCAGATACCACTGCTTGCATATTTGTGCATATACTGCATGATGTAGATTGATTCTTTATGAACAAATTCAATTCCACACTGTCCTCCTCTTTTGAAACCCTAGGCAACTTGTCATTTCACCAATTATATCCATTCAAGCTTGAGCCTCAAATGCTGTTCCCAACTCTTGACCTTCATGCCTATACACATGCTTACAAAACAAAGGTGGACAAAATCACACAATTGTTCTGATTGGGTCCACTAAACATTTTTGTTATAAGACCTAATTGGGGCACTCACTGCAGCTAGGCAATCCTATTATAGCTCCTATCCTGCTCTCCACAATAGCTTTTTAAAATTTTTTCGCCTATCCTCAGATCTCTCACAACTCCCCCTCCTCCTATCCTTTCAGCTGAGAAGCTTGCCTGCTACTTTATAGAAAACTTAAGGTCATTGACCAAGAACTCACTTTTTTCCCTTTTTTCCTCATCTCCTATAATTCAGGTGTCTTCTAGCACTTTCTCCTCCTTTGCCCCTGTTTCACATGATGAAGTGGTCTTACCCCCTTCCAAGGATCTCCTTGTACTTAGCTACTTGTGCTACTAAGTACAAATGCTTTGTATTTCTTCAAGAAATTCCATTTCATACTGTCTGCTCCAACAGATTGTCCTCACTGTTACCCCCACTGTTGAACTTATTTTCAATAACTCCATTTCTAGTGGCTTTTTTTCTTTTTTTGTTGTTTTTTCTTTTACTTTTTTGTATTTATTAATTTGTTTGTTTACTTTTAGTTTACGAGATTCAATTCCATAATTCCTTGAATTTCAAATTTTCTTTCTCTCACTCTCCTCTGCCATCCCCATAGAAGCATACAAATCCAGTATAAGATCTGCAAATACTTTCACACTAGACATTACTCAGGTTACAAAGGCAGCTTGTATGAGATGGAATGAAAAATGGTAAAGAGGAAATAAAACCAAACAATAAAAAAAAGATAAAGTAGTTTGTTTCAATCACGATTCAAACAGTTCATTCCAGTTCTTTCTCTGGATATAGACATCTCTCTCCATCATGAGTCTTTTGAGATTGACTTATATCACTGCATTGCTAAGAAGGGTACAGTCTGTCTTAGTTGGTCATCATATGTATGTTGTGACTGTGATTGTATACAAATTTCTACTTGTTCTACACTTCTCACTCAGCATAAGTTTGTATAAGCCTCTCTGGGTAAATATGAAGTCCCTGTGCTCCTTGTTTCTTATAACACAATAGTATTCCATTATATGAATATGCCAAAACTTGTTCAACCATTCCCCAATTGATGGGCACACCCTTAATTTCCAATTCTTTGCAACCCCAAAAAAAGCTGCTACAAATATTTCTGTACATATGAGTCTTCGTCCCACTTCTATGATCTCTTTGGTATATTACCCTAGAAGTGGTATTGCTGTCAAAGGGTATGAAATTATTTATAGCCCTTTGGTCATAATTCCAGATTCTTCTCTAAAATGGTTGGATCAGTTCACAACTCCACCAGCAATGCATTAGTGTTCCAATTCCATTTTGCCTACAGCATTTCTCATTTTCCTGTTTTGTCATCTTAGTCAATCTGACTGGTGAGATGTGGTAGCTCAGAGTTGTTTTGATTTGCATTTCTCTAATCAATAGTGATTTAGAGCATTTCTTCATATGCTTATAAATATCTTTAATTTCTTTCTCTGAAAACTGCCTGTTCATATCCTTTGACCATTTATCAATTGGGGAATGAATTGCATTCTTATAGATTTGACTCAATTTTCTGTATATTTTAGAAATGAGTCTTTTATCAAAAACATAGGTTATAAAAATTCTTTCCCAATTTCCCACTTCCCTCTTAATCCTGGTCACATTGACTTTGTACAGAACCTTTTCAATTTAATGTAATCAAAATCATCCACTTTGCATTTTATAATGTTCTCTAATTCTTGTTTGGTCATAAAGTCTCCCTCTCCACAAATCTGACAGGTAAACTATTCCTTGTTCTCCCAGATTGCTTCCATCATCCTGTATACCGAGATCTTGCACTCATTTGGACTTGATTTTGGTATATGGTGTAAGATAATGGTCTATGCCCAGTTTCTGCCATACTATATTCCAGTTTTCCCAGCAGCCTTTGTCAAATAATGCATTCTTATCCCCAAAACTGGGGTCTTTGGGTTTATCAAACAATAGATTATTATACTCATGATTGCTGAATCTTGTCCTCCCAATCTATTCCACTGATCCACTACTCTATTCCTCAGACAGTACCAAGTAGTTCTGATGAATGCTACTTTGTAATACAGATTAAAATCTGGTATAACTAGTCAACCTTCTCTAACATTTCTTTTCATTAATTCCATTGATATTCTGGACCATTTGTCCTTTAAAATAAATTTTGTAACTATTTTTTCTAGTTCCATAAAGTATTTTTTGGTAAATTGATTGGTATGGCAATAACTACACAATTAGTTTGAATAAAATTGTCATTTTTATTATTTTAGCTCAACCCAGATATTTTTCCAACTAGTTAGATCTGAGTTAATTTGTGTGAGAAGTGTTTTGTAGTTGTGATCATATAGGTCCTGGGTTTGTTTTAGCAGGTAGATTCCCAAATATTTCACAATGTCTACTGTAACTTTAAAAGGGATTTCTTTTTCTATCTCTTGCTGTTGAGTTTCATTAAAGATATACAGGAATGCCGAGGATTTATGTGGGTTTATTTTATATCCTGCAACTTTACCAAATTTATTTATCATCTGAAGTAGTTTTTTACTTGATTCTCTAGGATTCTCTAGGTATATCATCATATCTTCTAGAAAGAGTGATAGCGTGGTCTTTTCTCTGCCTAATTTGGTTCCATTAATTTCTTTTCCTTCTCTAATTGCTACTGCTAAGGTTTCTAATACCAGATTGAGTAAGAGGGGTGATAGTGGACACCCTAGTGTCACTCCTAATCTTATTGGAAATGCTTCTGGCTTATCCCCATTACATATAATACCTGCTGATGGTTTTAAATAGATGCTATCAACTATTTTAAGTATGGCTCCATTTATTCCAATACTTTCTAGTGTTTTTAATAGGAATGGATGTTGTACTTTGTCAAAAGTCTTTTCTGCATCTATTGAGATGATCATGTGGTTTCTGCTAGTTTTATTGTTGATATGCTCAATTATACTGATGGTTTTCGTAATATTAAACCATCCTTGCATTCCTGGAATAAATCCTCCCTGATCAAAGTGTATTATTCTTCTGATAAGTTGCTGTAGTCTTTTAGCTAATATTTTATTTAAAATATTTGCAACTATATTCATGAGGTAAATTGATCTATAATTTTCTTTCTCTGTTTTATCTCTTCTGGATTTTATCTCTTTTCTGTTTTATTTCTTCCAGTACCATATTTGTGTCATAGAAAGAATTTGGTAGGTCTCCTTCTTCAGTAATTTTCAAATAGTTTGTAGAATATTAAAGTCATTTGTTCTTTAAATGTTTGATAGAATTCACTAGTAAATCCATCTGGCTCTGGAGATTTTTCCTAGGGAGTTCACTGATGGCTTGTTTTATTTCTTTTTCTGAGATTGGGTTAAGTAATTTACTTCCTCTTCAGTTAATCTGGGCAGCTTGTGTTTTTGTAAATATTGCTCCATTTCACTATGATTGTCAAATTTATGTGCATAGAATTGGGAAAAATAATTCCTAATTACTGTTTTGATTTCCTCTTCATTGGAGGTGTTTTCAGCCTTTTCATTTTTGATACTCATAATTTGGTTTTCTTCTTTCCTTTTTTTATCATATTGGCTAAGGGTCTATACATTTTATTGTTTTTATTTCATAACACCAGCTCTTAGTTTTATTTATTAATTGTATAGTTTTCTTAACTTCAATTTTATTAGTCTCTCCTTTGGTTTTCAACATTTCTAATTTGGTACAAAATTGGGGATTTTCAATTTTTTTCTTTTTCTAGTTTATTTAATTGCATGCCCAATTCATTGACCTCCCTTTTCTCTAGTTTATTCATGTATGCACTCAGGGATATATAACTTTCCCAAAGAACTGTCTTTAATGCATCCCACAAATTTTAGTATGTTGTCTAATTATTATCATTATCTTGAATGACATTACAGATTGTTTCTATAGTTTCTTTTTTGACCCACTCATTCTTTAGGATGAAATTGTTTAATTTCCAATTAATTTTTAGTCTATCTTTCCATGGCACATTATTGCATGTAATTTTTCTTACAACATGATCTAAGAATGACACATTTAATACTTTTGACTTTCTGCACTGAATTGTGAGGATTTTATGCCCTAGTTCATGGTCTATTTTTGAGTATGTACCATGCACAGCTGAAAAGAAAGACTATTCCTTTTTATCCCCATTCAGTTTTATTCATAGATCTATCATATCCAGTCTCTCTTAAATTCTATTTACCTCCTTAAGTTCTTTCTTGTTTATTTTGAGGTTAGATTTATCAAGTTCAGAGAGGGGGAGAGTAAGGTCCCCTCCTAGTATAATTTTGCTTTCTATTTCTTTCTCTAATTCCTTTACCTTCTCCTCTAAGGAATTTGGACAGTATACCATTTGGTGCATATATATTAAGTAATGATATTGCTTCATTCCCAATAGTGCCTTTTAGCAGGATATAGTTTCCTTCCTTATCTCTTTTAATTAGATCTATTTTTGCTTTTGTTTTATCTGACATAAGGGTTGCTACCACTGCTTTTTCAACTTTAGCTGAAGCATAATATATTCTACTCTAGCCTTTTACCTTTACCCTGTGGAGATCCCTTTGTTTCAAATGTGTTTCAGTAAAACTTTTTTTTTCCCAGCTTCGTCATTGCCTCTCTGATTTGGTCTTTAAAATATGTTTTAAGCTCCTACAAGAATGCTTTTTGGGCTTGAGACCAGTTCAATGGTCACTCAAAAGCACACTCAGTCTGTGCTCTCATGTGTGAGTATAGACTCCTCTGTATCCGGTTGTTCTTGATCTATATAATAAGCTCTGATCTATTTTCTTGCCTTCCCCTTCTCTTTCTCAGCTTCCTTCTTTCCCATTGTAATTTCCTATTTCCTAATTTCTCAGGCTGAGAGCTAAGTGCTTTGGTGTTGACTTTGAGTGATGTAGCCTCTGGGTGTCTAATTTGAGGCCAAGACAGGAGTCTTTGTGAGGTATGCTGAGGCAAACAGAGTAATCTGTGGAGTATGGTTCGTCTGGCCCCTTCAGATTTCTGTCTCTATACCCTTAGGCTACAGCTCAGACAGGCTTTTGCCGGTCAGTTGAGGTGGGGCTTGTTGGGGCCCCTTCCCCTCTTCTCTTCAGACTCCTTGCTGCCTCAGTTATACCCATGCTCAATTACTCCCAAGCCGAGGCTATTTCCACCATCTTAGTATTTCACTCTGGGTGGGACACTTATAGGTTGGATTTTCTAGGTCAGGGAGGTGAATTGGAACTGCCAGAGTTTACTTTGTCATCCTGGCCCTGGAAAAACAGGCAGGTGATTTTTAAACTTCCAGACTGGGGTCTGATAGCCCCAGGAGAAGCTGCTATATCTGCTGGGGGCCCAGAGCACTCTCTTACCTGGCTCCAATAGTTTCTCCCATCTTGTGGTGTGATGCTGGTGAGATGGCTCTGAATTGCCTTTGGGATGTTGAGCACCCCCTGCAAGCTGGGGCTCCTCTTCACTCTGCTGTAGTCTGCTTGTCTGCTCTCTAGTCCAAACTGCTGCAGCCCCCACATGCTCCACACTCCCCCTGTCCAGTCACACATGGGCACTTTGCTGGGCTGGATTCTGCCATACACTGTCTCACAAGGGGATTCTGTCACTCCAAAATCCGTTCAGATTCACTTTTTAAGGTTTAATGATGGGATTCATGGGAGGAGCTAAGAGAAGTTATTGCTACTATTCCGCTCTCTTGGATCTGCACCTGTGGGCTTTTTTTATGACTTGCAATGCTTCCAAGTAAACCCTCTTTTAATCCTTCCATACCTCATAACTATGGTTCTTTTCCTTTTCTGTTCTGTAATTAAACCCTTCAATAAGACTGTCTACATACTCTACTTTCTCTCCTCTAAATCCTCATTCTTGACCTTGTTACAGCCTTTGACACTATGATTCACTCTCTCCTCTTTGATACTCTCTCATTTCTATCTTTCCTGGATATCACTCTCTCCTGGTTTTTATCCTACCTATAAGATAGCTCTTTCTATCACTTTTGCTAGATCCTCCATAACATTCCCTCTAACCACAGATGCTTCTCAAAGTTTTGTCATCACCTTTCTTCTCTTCTCTCTCTATACTACTTCAAATGGTGATCTCATTAGCTCTTTTGGACTTAATTCCCAAGTTTATGCTGATAATTCTAAAATTTACCTTCCTGTTTCAATATCCCTGTTGAGATCTAATCTTTCATTTCCAAGTGACTTTGAAACATCTCAAACTGGAAGTCTAGGAGATATTTGAAACTCAGTATGTCCAAAACAGAAATCATTATCATTCCCCCTAAATGATTCCTTGACTCCTATATTCCATATTACTGCAGAGTGCAATATCATCCTCCAAGGTACTTGGGCTTACAACTTAAGGGTCATCCTAGTTTATTTATTTTCTCTCACTCCACATGTCCAATCTGTTGCTAAGTCCTGTCAATTTCACATTTGTAGCATTTCTGGAATATGCCTCCTTCTCTTCTCTGACATTATCACCACTCTAACATAGGCCCTAATCACTTCCTGGCTTTATTGATGCAATAGCTTTCAGGTACTTGTATCAGCCTCAAATCTCTCTCCACTCCAATCCATTCTCCATAGAACCATTAAAGGGATTTTTTAAAATTACAGGCCAGATCATATGCTCTTCAAACCCCCTCAATAAATTCCCTCCAGTGGCTTTCAATTTTCTCTAGGAGCACATACAAAATGTGCTATTTGGCATTCAAAATCCTTCACAATTTAACTCACTCCTATCTTTCCAGTCTCCTTACACCTCTCTTATCACCATGTACACTTCAATTCAATGACAATGACCTTCTTCTTCTTTCACACACACACACACACACACACACACACACACACAATTTCTAGAATCCAGGCATTTTTTTCTGACTGATGTCCATACCTTCAAAACTTTCTTTTCTTTGCTCTTCTTGATTTGCTCCAACTTCTGACTTTGCTGGCTTTCTTTAAGTACCAATTAAAACTCCACTTTTGGCAGAAAATCTTCATTAATCCCTTTATGTTCAGTGTTTTTTTCTTTTTTCTCTGTTTCTTATTTATTCTTTATATAGTTTTCTTTTGACATACTCTTTGCACTTTTTTCTCCCACTAGTGTATAAGCTCCTACAGGGCAAGGACTATCTTTTGCCTCTTTTTGTATCTATAGTGCTTAGCACAGTGCCTGGCAAATAGTAGGTATTTAATAAATTTTTAATGAATTAATCAATGAGTTTGTTTTACCTAATCTAAATGGATTTTTATCAGAATAGATAGCTTCTGAAAATAACCCTTTCTACTAACCTCTTAGAGTTTTCTATTAAATTCTTCTTATTAATGAACAAGAACTAGGATTTCATTGCTGTAGGGAACAACTAGTAAGGAAATACTTACTACACAGGTTAGCATCTTCTCTGCATCATACAGTCTTAGAAAGTTATGTAGAGCACAAATCAGTTAAATGATTCAATAGGATCACAGAGCCAGTAGGTGTCAGCAATAGGTCTTTAACCCATGTCTTCCAGGCTTCAGCCAAGTCTCCATTCACAGTCATGCTATCTCTGCCATCTTGTCATACAGAGTATCCCCATATTCTTAATGTAGTTTTATATTTTAATAGTTTTAAACTACATTAAGGTTTTAGTGACTTCTAGCATGTAAAATTATGGCAAGCCTGAAATATTCAATAGAAATATTCAATAGATAGGTATATGTGACTTGAAACAAAGATAGGACATCATTATGTCTCGCTGCCACTCATGAGTGTATGGGTAGAACAAGATATAATGATGGATAGAGAGTTAATAATACAACAAAATGAAATTATTAAATTAATACTATTCCACAAAAAATAAGAATCACTCAACAATTTGTACCTGTTCCAGGTAGCATGATCAAAAGAAACACAACTTTAACTGACAGTTAAGAAAGAGGAATGTAATATATCTGGGAGACATCCATTAAAGTAATGTTTGAATTCTGCTCTACCTATCTCAACCTCCTGGCATTGAGCATGTGAGTTTCTCTCTAACCAGTAGCCACAGGTCTCCACTTCCAGATATCAAGTGTTCAACTAAGAGAACTCTGAAAAAAAGAAAGCAAACATACATGCATACACATATATGTATTTATATATTTTTGTGTATATGTGTATACATACACACATATTATATTTTCTGTTCTCATTAAAATGTGTTTTTCATTTCTTAGGGCCCAATAATATTAATTTTACTTACAATTAGATTTACGCCTGATTTTTATACTTTAGAAAAATAAATTCAACTTCATTCTTCAAAGTAATCTATGGATACATAAACGGAAATATTTTTATACAGAAAGTTTCTCTCATGTTTAAAGTTTTTTTTTTAAACTTCCTAGAGTCATAAACCATCTAAAAGTGAGTTTAAGTATGATGTTAGACTGGAAACCAAGATAATAATTTTTGGGTTTCTTAGATCTACTATAACAGTTTTTAAGTGTGCCTAGAAATCAATTAATGAAATATCTGTATATATGTGTTATGTATGAATATAAGCATATGTATAATATGAGAAATACACATATTTAAATATAATTAAAGAAAGATTTTTTTTTTGTGCCAAACACTGAATTATGTGGTTAAAAATATAAAGTTTAGGCAGTCCTTGTTCTCAAGGCGCTTACTTTCTCTTGAGGGTCACAACAGATTTAGGGAAATGATGGTGAAAAAAGGGAATTTTGTTATGGGAAATCACACAAATGGAGTGTGGAAGAAGAGGGCAGTCAAATATTAGGTTACAGTTCTCAGAGAAATAAGGGCTGGAACTCAGTGTGAACTAAAAGGCAGGGCACAAAATGACCAAGTGAAAATGAAGCTGAATATTACCAGAGAATGACAATCTGAGTATGATGAAATAATTATGTAAAGCTTTAATTCAAAATAATTTGTTAGCATGGAATATAATCAAGGTCCTTATATTACCATACAATACAATTATATTACAGTACAATACCAGTATTATTTTCTTTGTGGAAAATGAGGAAGTATAATGAACAAAGAATAATAAAATCTCTGAGTTGTCCAGTCTGACCTTTCCCTTAACATAAATCATATTCCACCCCCCATTAGAACTCAACCTTAAGAATGAAACAATCAAATAAATGTTGAAAACTAAGAATACACAAATAAATAAATGAAAATGAAAAAAAAAACAATGATGCAATTACTCATGCTCTTTCTTCCCTAGTTCTTGAGCCTCCACTTCCTTTTTTTTTTTTTTTTACACAGAACCCTGGTAAGGTGACTCATTTGGCTTTTGGATAACTCCAAATGTTAGTATAATTTTTCTTCCCTTCAGCTAAAATTGCTCCTTTTATATCTTCCAGTCATTGCTACTTGTTCTACTATCTGGTAAAAATAGGATGAGTCTAAATCTTCTTTCCCAGATGTCAGTTATAAAAATATGTTCAGTAAATTATAACATGATCCTAGAAACTCAGTCAGGTCAAAGTTCCCCACAAGTGTCTTCAAAGCAGAAAATATGTAGAATTCATTGTCATAACCTTTATAAAGATTGATAAGACAGGGATATGTTTCAATATATATCAATGAGAAAAAGTTCCAGGAAGACCACAGATCAATGGAAGTTTTGAAGTAATATTAATCCAGGCAAGTAACACTGAATGGAAGAGGTAAGGTGGAAGTACTTTAAACTGGAGGTTAGGTTTGGAATATATTCCTGGTTCTATGACTAGCTAGCTATTTGACTATGGATAGATCTCCTCCTCTATGGGCCTCAATTCCTGACATTATATATGAGTATTTATACAGAGCTTAACAAAGTGTATGTGATTATCTCAGAATAGCCCATTAAAATTCCTTAACTTTCTGAAA
Organism: Gymnobelideus leadbeateri; assembly: GCA_011680675.1. Classification (NCBI taxonomy): domain Eukaryota; kingdom Metazoa; phylum Chordata; class Mammalia; order Diprotodontia; family Petauridae; genus Gymnobelideus; species Gymnobelideus leadbeateri. Next base: position 70,132 of record WOXC01002116.1, read on the forward strand.
GGATTCAGTTTTAAGGTTTTCACATATGTTTTAGTTAAGTAATATCATAAATAAGAGAAAGAGGATAAGTCACAGTCACTGGCTTTAAATTTCCTATAGCGTAAGTTGGGTTGATATCATGTATATGTACAGTAAATCAGTCAATAAACATTTATTATCTACTACTACATTCAATGAACAGTGGTAAGTACTGTGTTTGAAAAAAGAGCCTAAAATATTCCCTGCACTCAAAGTGCTTACAATCTAATGGGGGAGACAATAAATAATAAATGATATAAATACTATGTGTGTTTGTGTATGTATATAAATATATATTTAATTGAAAGAGGGAAATCATCAGAATTAAGAGCAGTTGAGAAAATATTACAAGGAGATGAGATTTTAGTTGGGAATTAAAAAAGTCATTGAATCTTGTAGGAGAATATTAGGAGGACATGCCTGGGATTGGGAAAATCCAGTGAAATTTCTGTAGCCGAGAGACTCAGTTACGTTAAAAATTGAAATAAAGAGGCTACTGTCATTGGATGAAAGAATATGTGTCAGGGAGTGATATATAAGAAGACTGGAATGGTAGGTGGAGGCAGGGAATAGAAAAAGGGGGTAGCTAGGTTATGAAGGGCTCTGAACACTAAACAGAAAAATTTTAATTTGATCTTCAAGGAAATAGGGAATCACTTTAGTTTAATGAGTGGGGGCACATGTAATTATGAAAAATTACTTTGTTGATTGAACAAAGATGTATTGGAGTGGGGAGAGACATGAGGTATGCAGATTGATCAGGAGGACATTTTAGTAATCTGGGAACAAAACAATGGGTGTATGCACCAAAGTGATGTAAGCTTAGGTATTTGAATATAAACAAATAGGTGAGGAAAGAGATTAACAATTGAAAACATAATTCCCTAAGACAATTTTATGCTCTAAATGTAATAATTGCTCAAGAAGTTGGAGGAGTTGGGGAGACAAAACAAAGATGGTAGAGTAAAAACCGGTAATACTTGAGTTCTACCAAATCTCCCGCTAAGTAACAAAATAAAGACGGTAGAGTAAAAACCGGTACTACTTGAGTTCTACCAAATTTCCCACTAAGTAACTTTAAAAGAATGCCTCAAAATGGATTCTGGAGTGGTAAAACCACCAAAATGATGGGGGTAAAACAAATAAAGAAAGTAACCATCAAAAGTTAGTATGGTGAAAGGGTAGATCAAAACATAAACTCAGAAGAAGACAGCAAAACCAAAACTAACTTTATAACCTCAAAGAAAATTGTGAATTGATCTGAGGTCCAAAATTCCTAGAGGAGTTCAAAAGGAATTTGAAAAATCAAATAAGAAGAACAGAGGAAAATTGGGAGAAGAAATGAGAATGATTCAAGAAAAAAATCGAAAAAGTCAAAGACTTCATAAAGGAGTAAAAAAAAAAAAGTACTGAAGAAAGTAAGAATGTAGAAAACAGAATAAGCAAAATAATAAAGGAGGTACAAGAATCCAATGAAAACAAAAAAGGCTAAAAAAACAGATTTAGATAAATGGGAAAAATTTTAAAAATCACTGAAGAGACCTCCTTAAAAAGTAGAATTGATCAAATGGAAAAGAAAACACAAAAACTCACTGAAGAAAATTCCTTAAAAATTAGAATTGGGCAAGTGAAAGCTAAAAACTCCAGGAGATATAAAGAAACAAAGAAAAAAAAATAAGGGAAAACATAGAAGAAAGAGTAAAATACTCCACTGGAAAAACAGCTGACCTGGAAATAGATCAAGGAGTGATAATTGAAGAATTATTGAATTACCTGAAAGCCATGATGAAAAAAAAGAGCCTATACATCATCTTTCAAGAAATTATCTATGAAATCTGCCCTGATTTCCTGGAACCTGAAAGTAATATAGAAATTGAAAGAATTGACTCGTCACATCCTGAATGAAATCCCAACTGAAAACTACCCAAATTAATATAGCAAAATTCTAAAGCTCCCAGATCAAAGAGAAATATTGTAAGTGACCTGAAAGAAATAATTCAAATATCATGAAGCCACAGTCAGGATAACACAAGATTTAGCAGCTTTTGCTTTAAATTCTTGGAGTGTTTAGAATATTATATTTTGGATGGCAAAATAGGTAGGATTGCATCCAAGAATCACCTGCCCAGCTATATTTAGCATAATTCTTTTTGGGGAAATGGATATTTAATAAAATAGGAGACTTTCAGAATTTCCTGATTAAAATATCAGAATTGAATAGAAAGTTTTACTTCCAAATATGAGAAACATGAAAAATGAATGATATAGAAAGATCATAAGATATTTCAGTAAGGTTAAACTGCTTATATCCTACATGGAAGATGGTATATGTAATGCTATAGCAGCAAGCACACTAGCATACCCAGGTTGGCAGCTAGAACAGGTTATTTTATCTGCTTTTCTAAAGGAATGCAATTCAAAAAGTGGTTAACATCTTACTTTAGTCAAACATCATTTACTGAGTTCAGAGGGAAAAGTCAGCACCATGAACTCCAGTGGAAATAAAAATACAAGTTGCAAGCAGACAAAAACAGATAGAGAAATAGACCAGCAGACAGGGCTTCCAGCTATCTGACCATTACATCCATATCGAATTAGTTGCCAGAGAGAAAAGCAACAACATCTGAGTTTTCAGAGGTGGGGAGCTCAATGACTGCACAGAGTCTCATCAGGTGAAATCACACTCTTCTTCCCATGAGAGAACCCAAAATCAAAACCTCACATCAGGATATATATATAGCATTCTCCAGGATCAGAGAATGTCAGCTCTTGCAATGCACTGCCCAATCACAAAGAAACAAAGTATGGGCATTCCTGAAAAAAAAAACATCTCACCACAGGCTCCACATGACTACATTCAGCCTACTAGGGGGCAGAGTTTATTTTCAAATCCAGAAAGGCACTCAAATTCACTTCTGACTATGAAAGGGCAGGGAAGATCTCCAAGTACCCATTACCTTTACAAATGCATAAGAACTTTATCATTATTAAGACACTTCAAAGGAGTATACATATATAGAGGGCATGTATATAATTTAACTATGATGTAATGTCCAAAAATAAAATAAAATTAAAGAGTGAGAAAAAGGGATGACTATTATGCAATAATTTCTAAAAACAAGAAAATTAAGCCAAAATGGCGGAGTAGAAACAGCATGTCCAAGGCACTCTTCCCCCAGATAACCTCCAAACTATGTAAAAGGGGACTCTGAACAACTTCTGAAGCCCCAGCACCCACAGAACGACACAGAGAAGCCAACCTCCCACTGAGGAGAACTTAGCAGCCCTGCAGGAAGGACCAGTGCAGTGGTCTGGGAGCCAACAGCGCAGCAGGTGTAGAGCCAAGGCCAGGTCCACCTGAGCAGTGGTTTTAGCCCCAGGGTGGCTGGGCCAGCAGCTGGCTGAAGGGACCCCAGAACACCAGCAGCTGTGGTGATCCCAGAAGTATCAACATAGACATGCATAAGAAAAAGTGAGAGGTTAGTTCTCTATGGACTTTGGGACCATTATTTGGGGAAGGCATTGGCTTCCTTCCCTGGGGGCTAGAAGCCGCTGAAGAGACATGCCATTTTGTAGTTTTTAGTGGCAGCTCCAACTCCTGGCCTGCAAACTGTATGGAGATCCAGAGATCAGTCTTGTGGGGTAATCTATCTTGCTTTAACCTCCATGGATCTGGATTGTGGTCTGGTGGGGAGGTAGTTGGGTGAATATCCAGCTTGCCAGAAATGGAAGTTGTCCCCCCTCACATTTGGGATGGAAGCTCACCTGTCTGGTGGGATCAGACTGGGGCAACAAGCCTCAAAGCCTAGTAATTAAGTGGCAACATGCCAAGGCAAAGGAAACAAAATAAACAAAAAAAAAAATGAAACATTAGACTCCTATTTTGGGGGCAAAGAGGATCCAAGCATGGAACTGTCAGAGTACTGTGATGTCAGAAGTCCTGCTCCAAAAGCCCCAAAGGAAAATATGAGTGGGTTACAGGCCATAGAGGACCTTAAGAAGGACTTTAAAAATCAATTAAGAGAAGTGAAGGAAAAATTGGGAAGAGAAATGAGAGGGATGCAGGAAAAGTCTAAAATGAGGGTAAACAGCCTGACTGAGGAAAATAACACGCTAACAATAGACTAACTCAAATGGCAAAGGAGGCCCAAAAGGGCAATGAAGAGAAGAATGCCTTAAAAAGTATAATTTGCCAGATGGAAAAAGAATCTCAAGAGCTCACTGAGGAGATTCATTCCTTCAGAGTTTGACTGGAGCAAATGGAAGCTAATGACTTTATGAAAAATCAAGATGCTGTTAAGCAGATCCAAACAAATGAAAGAATGGAAGGCAATGTGAAAGATCTCATGGGAAAAACCACTGACCTAGAAAACAGATCTAGGAGAGCAATTTAAAAATCATTGGACTACCCGAAAGCCATGATCAAAGAAAGAACCTAGAAATCACCCTTCAAGCAATTCTCAAGGAAAATTGCCCTGATGTTTTAGATCCAGAGGGCAAAACAGAGGTTGAAAGAATCCACAGATCACCTCCTGAAAAAGATCCCAAAAAGAAAACTCTCAGGAATACTATAGCCAGGTTCTATAATCCCCAGATCAAGGGGAAAATACTACAAGCAGCCAGGAAGAAACAATTTCAATATTGTGGAAACACAATCGGAATAGCACAGGACCTGTCAGCTTCTACACTGAGGGCTCAAAGGGCATGGGATATGATATTCCAGAGGGCAAAAGAGCTGGGAATGAACCCAATGGTCACCTACCCAGCAAACCTGAATATTTCGTTTCAGGGGAAAATATGATCATTCAGTGGAATAGAGGACTTTCAAGCATTCTTGAGGAAAAAACAGAGTTGAATAGAAAATTTGATACCCAGACACAAGAAGCAAGAGTTTCCTGAGAAGGTAATCAGGGAAAAGAAATAAAAAGGAACTTATCAAAGTTGGCCTATTTATATTCCTACATGGAAAAACAATAACTGTGACTGATGCAACACCTCTCAGTATGAAAATAGTGGAAGGAGGGTGTATGGTCATTTGGATACATATGTGAATGTGTGTATATATGTTTACAGTTATACATGGATAGAGTGCATAAGTTGAATTTATTGGGAAGGGATGATACTTAAGGGGTGAAATTATGAGGTGAGAGAGGCAAGTGGTAAGAGGAGATGTGGAGAGACAGGGTAGGGTAAACTATCTCATGTAGAAGAAGCAAGGGGAAGTGGCTGCAGGGGAGGGGAAGTATAGGAAGGCAAAAAGGCAAAACCACATTCTCATTGAATTTGGTTCAGGGAGAGAATGACATACATACTAAATGGGATATTTCACCATGCAGCTGAATAGGGCAGTGGCAGATGAGAGGAGGGATGATGGATGGGAGGGCATTCTTGTGGAGAGTGGAGGTTGGAAGTACCCACTATAGAAGAGGGACAGGATCAAGTAGGGAATGGATCAGGTGGGGGTGGGATGAGTGGGAGGGAATTATAAGCAGACTTGTACAATATATCTAATATGGTATTGTTTTGCATAGCTAGACATGTACAACATATACTGAATTACTTATCTCCCCAGAGGGAATGGGTGACAAGGGAGGAAAGGAATGGATCTGAAATTAGAAGTCTTAAAATTAAATGTTTCAAATATATATAAATACTATTATTAATACCCTTTTGCTTGTAATTGGGAGATAACATGTGCTGGCATTGGGGCACAGAGATTCACCTTGCTCTAATGGAAAAGTCGAGGGGGTATGGGAGAAGATATGGGAGAGAACAGATTGGAGGAAGCGATATTTTGTGGGACTGCTATTCTGGCATGGTGGGTAGGGGAAAAACGGGGTAAAAATTGTAACTCAAAATCTGGCGGAAATGAATGATGTAAAGCAGAAGTTAATAAAGCATTTGTTTAATGATAAAAAAGAAAAAAATAATAAAAACAAGAAAATTAAGAGACAAAATTGGGGGATGTACTGGGAGAAGGGGAAAGTGAGAAGTAGAATGGGGTAAATTATCTCACGTCAAAGAGGTGAAAAAGAGCAGTTACAGTGGAAAGCAAAATTTGGGCTCATTGCAGAAAACACTTAAATCTGGTTCTCACTGCATTTGGCTCAAAGAGGAAATCACATTTGCACTCAGTTGGATATAGAAATCCTGCCCCACATGGAGGAGAATTGTATAAGAGAAAAGGGAATGAGCTGGTGACGGTCAGAAGTAAAACGTTTTTGAAGGACAGTTGAAATGAGAGATAGGGCAGATGAGAAAATAGAATGGAGGTAATCATAACTGTGAAAAATGTACAGCAATTTTTCTGGTAAAGGCATCATTTCTCAAATATATAGAAAAGTAATTCGAATTTATAAGAATTTACATAATAAATACATTTCCAAAGCTATGAACAAATAGTTTTCTTTTTTTAAATGCTTTATTAACTTCTGTTTTACTTCATTCATTTCTACCAGTTTTTGTGTTTAAAAAATTCTCCCTGATTTTCCCTTACCTATCTCCCCAAAATAGCAGTCCCCCAGAATATCCCCTCCTCTTATTTCCCAATTATATGTAAAATATTATTAATATGTATATATGTATGCATATATATATATATATATATATATATATATATTCCTTTGACCTATGGAATATTATATTCAGGCCCTTCAATCCCTCAGTGTATCCTGATTGTGTTTCCACAATATTCAAATTGTTTCTTCCTTGCTGCTTGTAGTATTTACTCCTTGATCTGGGAATTCCAGAACCTGGCTATAATTTTCCTAGGAGTTTTCTTTTTTTGGGATCTTTTTTCAGGAGGTGATTTGTGGATTCTTTCAACTACTATTTTGCCTTTTGGTTCTAAAGCCTCAGGGCAATTCTCCTTGAGAATATCCTGAAAGATGATCTCTAGATTCTTTCTTTGATCATGGCTTTCTGGTAGACCAATTTTTTTAAATTATCCCTCCTGGATCTATTTTCTAGGTCAGTCATTTTTCCCATGAGATATTTCACAATGCCTTCTATTCTTTCATTTGCTTGGATCTGTTTAACAGCATCTTGATTTCTCAAAAAGTCACTAGCTTCCCTTATGTCCATGCTAAATCTGAAGGAAACATTCTACTCAGTGAGCCTTTGAGGTTCTTCTTCCATGTGGCAAATTCAGGTTTTAAGGTATTCCTCTCCTCATTTCCTTTTTCAGCCTCTTTTGCAATTTGAGTTAATCTATTTTAGGACGTTATATTCCTCAGTCAATGTGTTTAGTTTCCTTTCATAATTTTCTAGCATAATTTTCATTTCTCTTCCCAATTTTCCCCACTTCACTTATCTGCTTCTTAAGTTCCTCTATGGCCTCTAACAAGCTCATATTTTCATTTGGAGCTTTTGGTGATAGAGTTCTGAGCTCCCAACCCTCCTCCTGTTCCATGCTTTGGTCCTCTTTTCCCCCCAAATAGGAGTCAAATGTTGGAATCTTCTGTTTGTTTTGCTTCCTTTGCTGGTCATGTTGCCATTCAATTATTTGACTTTTGGGCTTGTTGCCACAGTAGGACTCTGCCACCAGCCAGGGGAGCTTCTTTCCCAAATGCTGGGGTTTTCTCACATACCAGAGGTATTAGTTGGGTACCCTCTCTGAAGCTTCCACACACTCTTGTAAGCTGGTCTCATACCCCAGGACCTCATCCTCAGACCGCAATCCAGGTCCAAGAAGGTTAAGGCAAAAGTGAATACCCCCCCAGATTGGTCACCAGGTCCCCCTACAGTTCTCAGGACAGTAGCTGAAGCTGCAACTTGGTGTGTGCTGAGCAGTGGCTCCTCGGTGGCTGCTTTTCCTGGGAGCAAAAGCCCAAGCTCTCCCCACTACTGGTCCTAAAGTCCATACCACACTGACCTCTGAATGACTTTTTATTTGGCATCTATGTGTTAATAATTCTGGAAACGGTCACAGCTGCTGCTGTTCTGAAATCCCTCCAGCTGGCTGCTGGTCAGACCACCCTGGTGCTAAAACCTCTGGCTCAGGTAGGGCTGGGGTCGACTCACAGAGCACTGAGCTGGCCACTCCCTGCTGGGCTGCCAGGCTGCCTTCAGTGGGATGTTAGCTTCTCTGTGTCATTTTGTGGGTGATGTAGCTCCAAAGTTTGTTCAGAGTTCCCTTTTACATGTATTGGTAAAATGGAATACAGAGAGTTTTCAAAGTAATCAAAGTTATCTATAGTCATTTTAAATGCTCTGAATCATTATTGATTATAGAATTACAAATTTTAAAGTAACTTCATTCATATCAAATTGTCTAATATAAAAGAAAAGACAAGTGACAAAATTTTGAGTGGATGTGGGAAAATTGGGACTTTACATCACTTTACAACAAATTGTGATGTATGTTAGTGACAGAATACTATTGTGCTGTAAGAAATTAGGAACAGGATGCTTTTGGAGGAACTTTCATTTTATGATGAAAAATGAGGTGAGCAGAACCAGCTTAATTGTATACACATCAACAGTAATATTGTACAATTATCAATTGCAAATGAGTTTTTCTCAGCAAAGATCCAAGACAGTTTCAAAGGTTTTATGATGAAAAAATGTCTCCACTTTCAGAGCAAGAACTAATGGAGTCTGATTGAAACATACTGAAGAAAAAAACAACAACAACTTTATTTTTGCTTAATTATTTTCCATTTGTTTTCTTTCCTAATATGAAATCATTGCCCCAGGAAAATCCTGGAATAGCTGAGCCATGAGAAAGATAGCATACAGCAGTCATGTAACCCAGGAAACTTGGAGGATTAATGGTAAGGGCCCCCCTCACTCTGAGGGAGGGAGTACAGTACAGGAGATGTTCCAGCAAGTCAGTGGCAAGCCACACTTCAGTAAACGAGGGTGGTGGTGCAGGAAAGTGCCAACCACAGGATCTCCAAGTGCTTCTGTACAGTGAGGGGAATTGGTACATACCAGTTTGGTTTTCCACCATGTGCACCACATTCTCTAGCAGCCAAATTCCCCAGTGGTATAGCACAAATCCAGGAGACATAGCTCCAGGAGGCACAGATCCAGACTGGCCAACATCCTCCAGCTGTCAAACATTCAAGAGCAAAGCCCATGTAAGTGAGCAGGCTTAAACCAGGGGACATACACCCCACCAACACCCCAAGAATTCCAGTGTTGTTGACCCCAGCTCAATGCCAGGCAATCTGTCAGACCCGTACAGACTCTGGCTGCCAGCCCCTGAGGCTCCAGCACAAAAAGCCAATGACCATGTACCAGACTTCTAGCATAAGCTTGGATCAGTGCCTGCTGTGTTCCAGAAGGAAAACCCAACTCTAAAAGCCAATAACTAGGCAAAGACCATGAGTAAAAAGCGGAAGAAAGGCAACAACCATAGATTCTTCTTATTGGGACAGGGAAGATCAAGGCAAAAAACTGAGAAGAGGACAACACTGTCAATAAATTCATATCCAAAACCTCCAAGGGGAACATAAGCTGCTCTCAAGCCCAAGATGTCTCCTTAGAAGAGCTCAAGAAGGATTTTAAACTCAAATAAGAGAAGTAGAAGAAATAATCAGAAAAGAAATGAAAGGTGTGCAAGAAGATTCAATAGCTTGGAAAAGGAAGAACAAAAGTTGACTTTCAGGAAAAACAAAACAAAACAAACAAAACAAACAAACAAAACATCCTGACATAATAAAATTGACCAAATGCAAAAGGACACAAAAACTCAGTGAGAACTCCTTACAAAGTAAAATGGGCCAAATGGAAAAGGAACTACAAAATGTAATAGAAGAAAACAATTTATTAAAAACTCAATTTGGGCAGGTGGAAGCTAATGCCTCTATGAGGTATCAAGAAACAGTCAAACTGAAACAAAAGAATGAAAAAATAGAAGAAAATATAAAATACCTCATTAATAAACAAGTAGCCTGGAAAAAAATCCAGGAGAGAGCATTTAAAAATTATTGGTCTACTTGAAATCCATGATGAAAACAAAAGAGCATGGATAGCATCTTTCAGGAAATCATAAAGGAAAACTGCTCTAAGGTCCCAGAACCAGAAAGCAAGAGAGTCATTGAGAAAATCCATCAATCAACTCCTGAAAGATACCACAAAAAAAAAAGGAATATTGTAGTCAAATTCCAAAATTACTAGGTCAAAGAGAAAACACTGAAACCAGCCAGACTCACAATCAGGATTATGAAAGGTCTTGCAGTTTCTTCAGTGAAAGTTTGGAGCACTTTGAATATGATATTGCATAGGCAAAGAAGCATGGTTTACAAACAAAGATCAACTACCCAGCAAAATTGAGCATAATTTTTCAGGGAAGGAGATGTGCATTCAGTGAAATAGGGTACTTCCTAACTTTTATGATGAAAAGGTCAGAGTTCAATAGAAAATTTGATCTTCAAATAAAAGACACAAGAGAAGCATAAAAAGATTAACAGGAGAGAAAAAATGTTATTAATAAGGGCAGACTCTTCGCATCCCTACAAGGGAATGTGGCACTTGTAACTCTTGAAAACAGTGTAGTTATTACTACCTCTAAAAGGGTTATAAATAGATAGAGGACATGGGTAAAAGTTGACTTTGATGCAATGATAAAAAATAATTAATTAGTCATAAGGGGTTGTACTTTGAGAAGAGGAAGGGAGGAGAAAGACAGGTAAATTATATCACATGAAAAGATACAAAACCCTATTAGGGTAGAGGGAAAGAAGGGAGGGAGATGAACATAGGTTGAACCTTAGTCTCATCAGAATTGCCTCAAAAAAGGAATAATATAATCAGTTAGATATAAAACTCTAACTTACCCTATAGGAATTTAGGAGGGGAGTGAAATAAAATGGCTGGGGGTAGATAGGCATGGGAAAAGAAGTAGTAAGAGTAAAGGGGAAGAAAAGGGTGGGGGCAGATAGAAGGGAGAGCAGTCTTAAGAAGGCAGTAATTGAAATCAGAAATCTAGTGAGGACGAAAACAGAGAAAGGAGAGAGCAAAGTATAAAAGGGGATGGGAGTAGGATAGAGAGAAAGACATAGTACATTAAATTAAAAAGTTTTTGCACAAACAGAGCCAATACAGTCAAGATAGGAAGCAGAAAAGTGGAAAACATTTTTACAGCCAGTGTCTCTGATAAAGGTCTCATTTCTAAAATATATAGAGATCACTTTCAAATTTATAAGCATACAAATTATTCCCCAACTGAAAAATAGAGAAGTGATGTGAACACGCAGAGGAAGAAAATAAAGCTATCTATAGTCATATGAAATGCTTTAAATCACTACTGATTTGATCAAAACAACTCTGAGATCCCATATCACACCTGAGAATGGCTGACATGACAAAACAGAAACATAAGAGATGTTGGAGAAGATGTGTGAAAATTGGAACAATAATCCTTTGTTGGTGGAGCTGTGAACTAATTCTGGAGAGGAATTTGGAATAAACCCGAAGAGCTATACAGTTATGCATACTCTATCATTCAGCAATTCCACTTCTAGGTCTGTATCCCAAAGAGATCATACAAATGGAAAAAGGATCCACATGTGCAAAACTATTTGTAGGAGGTCTTTTTATAGTGACAAAGAATTGGAAATTGAAGGGATGGCCATTAATTGTGGAATGACTGAACAAGTTGTGGTATATGTAGTTCTAATTCTTCTTAATATCAAGACTAATGTGAAAACATGTATAATAAGAGTGAATAAGTAGAGTCTATATCAGATTGCATGCCATCTTGGGAAGGGAAGATAAAAGGGAGGGAAATTTTAAAACTCAAAATCTTATAGAAGTGAATGTTAAAAACTAAAAATTAATTAATTGATGATATACTTTTTAAAAATGTTATAGGAGTCCAAGGGGAGTAGTAAAAGTTAGTTTTTGTGTTGAGTTTATTTTACTTCATAGGCAGATCATTGTATATTTGGGAAAAGAAAGGAAAAAGAACAAAAAGCCTCAATTAAAAAAAAATTAAAAAATGATGAAGACAGGAACTTTGGTTCACATATGAAAGGGTATCCTCTCAAGGTAGATGGGTCCTGTAGTCAGCAAGATTCTCAACAGTCTATTTTTGTGTTTTTTAGGCGGGGGGCATTTGCGCCTTAGAAATCAGCAAAAGCAAAAATCGGGGCTTGATTCACTGTTTTGTCAATTGACTCAACTTGAGAAAGCTAAAGAGAAAATGTCAATAGCACTGATTAAATTCAAAAATTGTATTCTGGAGCTCCAGCACCCACAGAATAACACAGAGAAGCAAAGCTCCCGCTGAGGACAACCCAGCAGCCCTGCAGGGAGCAGCCAGCACAGCACTCTGGGAGTGGCCAGCACAGCACTCTGGGAGTGGCCAGCACAGCACTCTGGGAGCCAAACCCTGGCCCACTTGAGCCCGGGTTTAGCCCCAGGGTGGCCTTGCCAGCAGCCTGCATGAGGGACCCCAGAACACCACCATCTGTGGGGATTCCAGAATTATGAACACAGATATGCCTAGGACAAAGTGAGAGGTTAGTGCCCCATGAAATTTGGGACCAGTATTTGGAGAACTTATCTGCTTCTGCACCAGGGGGGAAAGAAGTGGCTTAGGAGAAATAGCAAGACACCATTATGCAGCTTTAGTTGCAGCTTCAGCTCCTGGCCTGTGAACTGTAGGAAGTTCCAGCAATTAGTCTTGGGGGGTAATCACTCTTGCTTTAACCACCCTGGATCTGGATTGCAGTCTGGGGGGGGGGAGCTCGTGGGATGGGTATCCAGCTTGCCAAAGCATGTGGAGGCCTTACAGAGGCCACCCAACTAATACCTACAGAAGTTGTAAAGACCCCAACGTTTGGGACAGAAGCTCCCCTGTCTGGTGGCAGAGTTCTACTGTGGCAACAAGCCCAAAAGTCAAGTAAGTGAGTGGCAACATGCCTAGGCAAAGGAAACAAAATGAAAAGAAAAATGCAAAATTAGACTCCTATTTTGGGGGCAAAGAGTATCTAAGCATGGAAAAGGAGGAGGACTGTGAGGTCAGAAATGCTGCACCAAAAGCCCCAAATGAAAATATGAACGGGTTACAGGCCATAGAGGACATTAAGAAGAATTTTAAATCCAAATAAGAGAAGTGGAGGAAAAATTGGGAAGAGAACTGAGAAGGATGCAGGAAAAGTAAGAAATGACAGTCAACAGCCTGACTGAGGAAAATAACACCTTAAAAAATAGACTAATTCAAATGGCAAAGGAGGCTCAAAAGGGCAATGAGGAGAAGAATGCCTTAAAAACCCAAATTTGCCAGACTGAAAAAGAATCTCAAAAGCTCACTGAGGAGATTCATTCCTTCAGAGGTAGACTGTAGCAAATGGAAACAGGTGACATTATGAGAAATAAAGATGCTGTTAAACATAGCCAAACAAATGAAAGAATAAAAGTCAATGTGAAATATCTCATGGGAAAAACCACTGACCTGGAAAACAGATCCAGGAGAGATAATGTTAAAATTATTGGACTACCTGAAAACCATTACCAAAGAAAGAACCTAGAAATCATCCTTCAAGAAATTCTCAAGGAAAATTACCCTGATGTTTTAGACCCTGATGGCAAAATAGAGGTTGAAAGGATCCACCAATCACCTCCTGAAAAAGATCATAAAAAGAAAACTCCTAGGAATATTATAGCCAAGTTCCAAAAATCCCAGATCGTGGAGAAAATATTACAAGCAGCCAGGAACAAACAATTTCAATATTGTGGAAACAAAATCAGGATAGCACAGGACCCGGCGGCTTCTATACTGAGGGATCGAAGGGCATGAAATATGATATTACGGAAGTCAAAAGAGCTGGGATTAAAACCAAGAATCACCTACCCAGCAAAACTGAGTATTTTGTTTCAGGGGAAAATATGGTCATTTAATGGAATAGAGAACTTTCAAGCATTCTTGAGGGAAAAAAAAAAAAAAACAAAGTTGAATAGTAAATTTGACATTCAGACATAAGAAGCAAGAGATGCTTGAGAAGGTAATCAGGGAAAAGAAATCAAAAGGAACTTATCAAAGTCGAACTATTTACATTCTTACATGGAAAAACAATAACTGTGACTGATGAAACCCCTCTCGGTATGAAAATAATTAGAGAAGGTTATATGGGTATATGAATACATATGTGAATGTGTGTATATATGTTTACAGGTATACATGGATAGAGGGCACAGGTTGAATTTGGTGGGAAGGGATGATACTTAAGGGGTGAAGTTAAGAGGTGAGAGAGGAAAATGGCAAGAGGAGATGTGGAGAGACAGGGTAAGGTAAACTATCTCATGTAGAAGAGGCAAGGGCAAGTAGTTGCAGGGGAAGGGCAGAACAGGAAGGCAAAAAGACAAAACCATATTTTCATTGAATTTGACTCAGGGAGAGAATGACAGACATACTAAATGGGATATATCACCCTGAAAGTGAGTAGGTGGAAGGGGTATGAGAGGGGGGATGATAAAGGGGAGGTCATGCTGGGGGGGAGGGGAGGTTGGAAGTACCCACTTTCAAAGAGGGAGAGATTCAAAGTAGGGAATGGACCAGGTGGGGGGTGAGATGGGTGGGAGGGAAATATAATCAGTCTTTTAAAATATCTCTACTATGGTAATGTTTTGCATTGCTAAACATGTACAACACATAATGAATTGCTTGTCTTCCCAGAGGGAATGGGTGACAAGGGAGGAAGGTAATGGATTTGAAATTTGAAGTTTTAAAATTAAATGTTTCAAATATAAAAAAAAGATATGTCCCCAAATATTGTATTCCTATCATTTTATCGAAAAATATATAATTGGTTGTTTTCTTCCACATTACTTATCATGAATATTTAAATAAGCCTCATCAATTGTGCTTAAAGCTCTCACTGAGAAGGTGGTATATATTTTTCCTGACTATTTAATATAGAAATGGTCCTCTATCTCCAACCAGCCACTTATACACTAGAATAACAATACTGCTACAGCAATGTGCATTTGTCTTGATACCTTTTGATCAGCCTCATCTCCCTCTCTCTTCTGTACTCCCTATCTCCCCCAATTATCTGGTTTAAGGTGGGGTCTAGTTACTATTCATGGTCTCCTCACTCCTGATATCATGTTATAATTTAAAAGATGTCGTATTTCAACTTTAATTGCAACTTAAAGTAATAAAATCCTACTCTGAAAAAAATAGATGTTTCCTTCAGTTACACTACTTCTTAGAAAAGAAGATAATAGTTGACAGGATGATCCTAAACCTGAGGATTTAAATAAAACCTGTGACAGGAATGTCATGCTTTCTAGCCAGAAGATTTTTACATATCTATTTTGTAACAGTGGAAGTATGAGGTGAAAGTGAATAGTTGGCCTAACTTTGTGGAAAATTATAAGTTTGGTACATTATATTTACATATGGTATATTTGATAGATTAAATATATGTTCATTAAGGGATAATTCTTAATCTTTTTTCATTAGTTTAAACATTTGTTTTTTGGAAAAAAGAAAGAAATAACTGTCTTTACTTCACATTGACTTTGTACATTGAGTACATTTTCTACATAGGACTTTGTTATTTCCTGTTCAGGAGATTCTAGAGAAGGGTAATAGCTAAGCTTCATTTCAAAGATTTTTGCCACAGTTATAATCCAATGTGGTGCACAATGAACCAGGAACTTGAATAAAACTTGATTCTCCCTCTTTGGGGTAATATTACCCTAGTTAGGAACCAGATCTGTGTGAGTTGAAGGAGAAGAATCCCTTGGACCATGGGTGAAAATTGTCAATCTTTAAAAAGATCTAATTTTGTCTGTGTGGCACTTTATTGAACAATGTATCTTACAACACATCTATGTGTGGGTAAATTGTTTCTGAAGGGGTCAAAATTAATAACTTGATGAATAATGATATATACTTTGATTATTAACCTCTCTGAACTGAACTACATTAGTTCTATTTTTCATGTTTTTAAAGGGTGTTTTATTTCCCCAAAAACATAATAAGAAAAAATAAAATTGATTTTTACTAGATTTTTAATTCCAAATTTTTCTCTGACCCTCTTTCTTCTGTCATTCTGCTTACTTCTCCCGAAAATGGCCAGCAGTTTAATATACTTTATAAATTTGCTATCATGTAAAACTCATTTCTATATCTGACACATTTGTAGAAGAAGAAACAGATTAAAAGGAAATAAAACCATGGTAAAGAATAAAGCAAGTGAAAAAATGTTTTGATCTATATTCTGAGTCCATCAGTTCTTTATATGAATATACGTGTGTGTGTGTGTGTGTATCATGTTCTTTCCTGTGTTGCTGAGAAAAACTGAGCCATTAGTAGTTAATCATCACATAGTATTGCTGAATATGGTATATAATGTTTCCCTGATTCTGCTCGTTTCATGTTGCATCAGTTTGTACAAGTCTTAAAAGGTTTTTCCGAAATCTGCCTGATGATCGTTTCTTATTGCACAATAGTATTCCATTACATTCAGATTCCACAGCTTGTTCAGTCACTCCCTCCAATTTCCAGTGTTTTGTAAGTTGAAAAAGGCTGCTATAAATATTTTTGAACATTTGAGTCATTTTTATTTTTTATGATTTCTTTAGGATACAGACCTCATAGTGGTATTGCTGGATCAAAGCATATACCCAGTTTTATACCCTTTGGACATGGTTCCAAACATCTCCACCAATGGTGCATTAGTGTCTCAATTTTCCCATTTCCTCTCCAATATTTATAATTTTCCTTTTTGGTCATAATTGTTAGTGTAAAAAGTTTGAGGTGGTACATTAGAGTTATTTTAATTACCATTTCTCTAGTCAAACTTTATTTGATCAAATGATTCATTTAATTCTAATTTACATCATTAATTTCAGCAAGATTTTGAATTGGAAACTTTCTCACCATTTTTCCCCTACCCACCACCCCAAAATAGCAATCCCACAGGATATTCCTTCCTCCCATTTGCTCTCTCCTATATCTTATCCCATACACCCTCTGACTTTCCAGTATGGCAGGGTGGATCTATGTGCCCCATTGCCTCTATATGAGTGTGTGTGTGTGTGTGTGTGTGTGTGTGTGTGTGTGTAATTTAACATTTGATTTTAAAATTTGTTTTTAAAGCTTTGAATTCCAGATTCATTCCCTTTCTCCCTTGTCAGCCACTCTTACAGCAAAGATAAGCAATTCAGTATAGGTTGTACATGTGTAGCTATGCAAAATATTTCCATAGTGGATATACTGTAAAAGACTGACTATATTCCCCTCCCTTCTATTCCATCTCCAGCTTGTTCTAATCACTTCTTTGATCCTGTCCCTTTACAAAAGTGGGAGTTTCCAACTTCCCTCCCCCCTAGCCTGCCTTCCCTTCTATCATCTCTCCTCCCATCCCCTTCCCCCCTACTCTGCTGTAGGGTGACATACTCTATTTAGTGTGTATTCCATTCCCTCCCTAAGCCAAATTCAATGAGAATAATGTTGACCCATTCCTTTTTGCTTTCCTGTTCTTCCCCTCCATTGTAACCATTTTCCCTTGCCTCTTCTATATGAGATATATTCTGTCTCTCCCCATCTCCTCTAATAATATTCCACTCTCATCTCTTAATTTCACCTTTTAAGTATCGTTCTTTCCCATTAAATTGGTCCTGTGCCCTCTATCTATGTCTACCTGCACACATATATACACATATTCACATAAGCATTCATACACCAATATACCCTCCTATATAGACATTTCTATGTGTGTATGTATACATATATGTGTATGTATGTGTGTATGTACATATGTGTGTACATATATATATATGTACACACACACACAAACACATGCACATTGATATTCCCTTCAACTATTCTCATACTGAGAAAAGTTTCATCACTTACAATTATCATTTTTCTATATAGGGATGTAAATAGTTCAACTTTGATAAGTTTCTTATGATTATTTTCCCTGTTTACCTTTTCATGCTTCTATTGTTTCTTGTATTTGAATGTCAAATTTTATAGTTAACTCTGCTTTTTTTTTTTCATCAAGAATGCTTTAAAGTCATCTATTCCACCGAATGACCTTATTTTCCCCTGAAACATGATACTCAGTTTTTCTGGATAGGTGATTCTTGGCTTTAATCTCACATCATTTGACCTCCAGAATATCATATTCCAAGCCCTTCAATCTCTCAGTATAGAAGCTGCCAGATCCTGTGTTATCGTAATTGTGTTCCCACAATATTCAAATTGTTTCTTCCTGCCTGTTTGTAATACTTTCTCATTATCTGAAAATTCTGTAACCTGGCTGCAATATTCCTAGGAGTTTTCTTTTGGCAATCTTTTTCAGGAGGTGGTTTGTGGATTCTTTTAACCTCTATTTTGCCCTTTGTTTCTAAAATTTCAGGGCAATTTTCCTTGAGAATTTCTTGAAGGATGATTTCTGGGTTCTTTTTTTGATCATGGTTTTCAGGTAATAAAATAATTTTTTTTAATTTTCTCTCCCGGATGTATTTTCCAGGTCAGTGGTTTTCCCAATGAGATATTTAACATTGCCTTCTATGTTTTCATTTTTTTTTTTGGATCTGTTGTATAGTGTCTTGATTTCTCATGCAGTCCCTAGCTTCCATTTGCTCTAGTCTCATTCTGAAAGAATGATTTTCTTCAATGAGCTTTTGAGATTCTTTTTTCCATCTCACAAATTTGGCTTTTTAAGGCATTCTTCTCCTCATTGGTTTTTTGAGCCTCTTTTGCTGTTTGAGTTATTCTGTTTTTAGGATGTTATTTTCTTCATTCAGGTTGTTGACTCTCATTTCATAATTTTCTAGCATGCTTCTCATTTCTCTTCCCACATTTTCCTCCATTTATCATATTTTGTTTTCAAAATGCTTCTTAAGGTCATCTATTGCCTGTAACCAGCTCATATTTTTTCTTTTTGTTTTAGGATGGCAGTTGGGGTTAACTGACTTCCCTAAAGTCACCTGGATAGTTGTGTGTGTGTGTGTGTGTGTGTGTGTGTGTGTGTGTGTGTGTGTTTGTATGTCCATTGTTTGAGGCCATATTTTTCCTTAGGTCACCCTGACTCCAGGGCCAGTGTTTTATTCACTGAGCCACCTAGCCACCCCTTTGTATTTTTCTTTGTGCAGGAGTTCTGACTTCACCATCTTCTTCCTTCTCCATGCTCTGAAATTTTTTTTGTCCCAAAAACAGTATTATAAAGTTGGGTTGCTCTCTTTACTTTGCTTCCCTCATTTGCAATCCAGATCCAAGCATGTTAAAACAAGTGTGATTGCCCCTCAGACTGGTCACTTGGTCCCCTTACAATCTGAAGCAGCCATGTGGTGGCAGCTGCATGGCCATTGTATCTCAGCCCCTTTTTGCCCCAGGGCAAAAGGCTGCCCACAATCCTGAAAAACTGGATACCAAAGTCTATAATGCATTGACCTCCCACTTTGTCCTTAGCATTTATGTGTTGATAATTCTGGAAACCACCACAGCTGTTGGTGATCTGAAATGCCTCCAGCCAGCAGCTAGTCAAGGCCCACCCTGAGGCTAAAAATTCTGGCTTGAGCAAGGTTGGGCTCAGCTCCCAGGGCAGTACACTGGACACTTTCTGCCGGCCTTCCAGTCTGTCCTCAGCAGGAGCTTAGCTTCTCTGTGTCATTTTGTGGATTCTGTAGCTCCAAAGTTTCTACACAGTCACCTTTTACAGGAATTGGGGGAGGTGGGAGCCAGAGAAGTGCAGAAGTCCTATTTCTACTACATAGCTCTCCTATGGAATATACCCAATTCATATTTTTCTTGGAAGCTTTTGGTGCAGGTGTTCCCACTTTGTTATCTTCCTCCTGTTCTATGCTATTATCTTTTTTGTCCCCAAAATAGGAGTCTAATGTTGGATTGCTCTGTTTGTTTTGCTTCCTTTTTTTGCTCATGTTGCCTCTCAGTTACTTGACTTTTGAGCTTTTTGCTACAGTAGAACTCTGCTACTAGAAAGGGGAGCTTTAACCCAATTACTGGGTTTTTTGCATCTGCTGGAGCATTTAGTTGGGTGCCCTCTCTGGAGCCTCAACACACTTTTGCAAACTGGTTAGTCAACACAGGGCATCCACCCTAGAAAGCAATTCATATCCAAGAAGGTTACAGCAAAAGTGATTACCCCTCAGACTAATTGCTTGGTCCCCCTGCAATCTGCAGGGCAGGAGCTCTGAAGTAGCAGGGCCATGAAGCCTTAGCTTCTTCTTGCCTAGGGGGCAAAGCCCGGATCAGACTCCTGAACTCTCTGTTCCCACAAAGTCTACACTGACCTCTCACTTTGTCTTTGGCATCTATGGGTTGATAATTCTGGGAACCATCACACCTTCTGATGATCTGAAGTCCCTCCAGCTGTCACCTCATCAGGGCACCCTGAGGCCAAAACCTCTGTTTTGTGGGGGGTTGGGCTCGTCTCCCAGAGCCCTGTGTTGACCCCTTCCTGCTGACCTGCTGAGCTGTCTTAAGCGGGAGGTCAGCTTCTCTCTGTCATTTTATGGGTTCTGTAGCTCCAAAGTTTGTCTAGAGTCATTTTTTTTTTACATGAAATGGAGGAAGTGGAAGCCAGCACTACTTGGAAGTCCTATTTCTACTCTGCCATCTTGCCTCCACCCCAAGAAATATTTTCTTTAGTGGATTTTTCTATTTCCTTTTCTACTTTGAAAATTCTACTTTTTAAGCAGTTTCCAGGTTATTGACCCTTTTAAAAAATCATCCTCTCACATCATTTTCATCTCTTTCCCCAATTCATCTTCAGCCTCTCTTCTATGATTTTAAGGTCTTTTTTGAGCTCTTCCATGGGATTTTTTTGTGCCTGAGACTACTTTCTATTTTTCTTTGGGGTATTCCCACATATGTTTTGATAGTGTTGTCTTATTATAAATTATTTTCTTGGTCTTCCATATCACCATAATAACTTTATTTGGGTGTTTACCTGGCACTGCACTGATGTTGCCCTGAGGCCCTAGGGGTATCTTCATGTCTGGTGTTATACTGTGAGGTTGGAGTGGAGATTGGCTAGTACTGTTGGAAGCAATAGAGGTTTCTCAACTTTCCTGTTGCTGAGTTGGGGTCCTTGTGGTGGCATCTGGTGTGTGCTGAGCCCCACAGTTTTGTTTTGTTTTGTTTTTCTGGGTTTACCTCTGACTACACTGAAATATCTGGGAGGGGGTCCTGGTGTTGGTATTTACCTGCTGTGCCACTCTGGGACTCAGGATCTCCCACTGATTTTTGGCTTGCTGTTGGTTTACTACAAATTCCAGCTGTGCTCCCATTTTACCCAGATTAGATGAACCTTTCTTGCCTTTACTTGAACTTTCTTGGGCTAAAAGATTGCTTCACCTCATTGTTTTGATGATTCTTCCATTCTAGGATTTGCTTTGGGACTCTATTTTGTGGTTGCCTGGAGGTGAATATGGAAGAGTTGTAGCAGATTATTGCTTATTCTCCCATCATGGCTCCCAGAAATCTAGATTAGTTATGAAAAATGAATAGCCAGTTGCCAAGGGCATAATTATTAAATAGTTTCCTGCACCTTAGGGTCACCTCCATGGTAAAATATTAAATTCATATATAACTTGAGTTGTAAAAAAAGTTTAGTATAATTGTAAAGAAATTAAAATTAATGAATTATCTTCTGAGTATCATAAGGCCCTATGGTGCCTTAATGAAATCTCTTTTAGGCTTTTATTACTTCTGCTTTTTTGTTTGTTATTCACTTTCTATTTCTCAGCTGTATTACAAATAGTTGAGATTGAGACAAGATGGCAGAGTAGAAGCACAAACTTGGCAGGAGCCCCAGCTCCAATAACTTCCAATACAAGTAAAAATGACTTTAAACAAACTTTAGAGTTACAGAACCCACAAAGAGACAGAGAAAAACAAATCTGCCAAAGGCAGCCTGGCAGGCCAACAGTAAGGTTCTAATACACCAAGGTGAGAGCTGAGCACAGTGGGGTGTGAGCTGTGCAGTTCTGGCCCCAGGGTGCCCCTGACCAGCAGTGGCATGAGCAAGACTTCAACATAGTGAATCACTAGCAGGTGTGGAAATTTTCCAGACTTCTCAACACATAGACACCAAACACAAAGTAAAAGGTCAGTGTGGAATTCTGTTGAAACAGATAAAGGTACAGAGGAGTATCCAGCCCCAGCTTCTGGGGCAAGAAGCAGCAAAAGTACAGTGGTTGTGTAGCCCTACCATGAGTAGGGAGCTCCTGGCCTGGAGATTGTAGGGGGACCAACTCATCATTCAGAGGCTAATCACTCTTGCTTTGACCTGTATGCATCTTGATTGCAGCCTTGGGCGGTGGTCCTGAGGTGTGTGGCCAGTGAGCCAGAGTTTGTGGGGACTCTAGAGAGGGGAGCCTATTAATATCTCTGGCAGATGTGAAAAACAGTGATTTGGGACATACCTCTCTGCAATCTGGAAGCAGAGTTCTACCATGGCAAAGACCTCAAAAGTCAAGTAATTGGCCGGCAATAAAAGCAAGCAGAGAAAACAAAAACAGGCCATAGAATCCTTTTTTGGGGACGAAAAGGATCAAATCATGGAGCAGGAGAAAGACAGCAAAGTCATAACTCCTGCATCAAAAGCCTTCAAGAAAGATATGAACTGCTTACAGGCCATAGAGGAGCTCAAGAAGGATTTCAAAAATCAAGTCAGAGAGGTGGAGGAAAAATTGGGAAGAGAAATGAGAAAGATGCAAGAAAATCATGAAAACTGAGTCAAAAGCCTGCTGAAGGAAATCCCAAAATACAAATAGTTGATATTATCAATGAAATGGCCTCAAGATTATGGGATGGCATAAGAATTAGACCTAATGGATGGGAATCCTTCCAGGAATAAAGTGGAAAAGAGAGTGCAAATACCTTTACCTATCCTTTATCTCAATTTCCACCTGTTTTTCTGGAGGCCACCTACAAATTAGTTTGGTTGAGTACCCAAACCCTGACATATACTTCCAACTACCACACATACTACCACACATTGTCAAAATATTTTTTTCCTCTTGCAGAAAAAAAGAAAATAAAATCTCTTTCAATCTCTCTGTCTCTCCCTTTGTCTCTCTGTCTCTGTCTCTCTCTCTTCCCTTAAATGTTATCTCTATTGGAACAGTCAGTTCAATCAATTTAGCAGTTACAATTACTCTACCAAAGAAATGTCTTAATTAAAGGGAGTGAAAAATGGATAGAGGTTTGTGAGCATAGCTATTATAGGAGAGTTCTTGTTTAATACAGTTTATTGTATCTATTCCAGCAAATCCGTATTTGGGTTGATCATAAATATATATAAATAAACTAAGTATTTATATGGAAAAGTAAATATGGTGATGATGTTTTATAAGAAATATTTTACTCATAATAACAACCTGAATTCATTTATTTGTAGAAGTTGAGCTATTATTATAGTATTTCATAAGTGACGGAGGAAGGATTTAAATTTTGTATTTTTGAAGATCAAATGTACCACAACATTGGGCTGTGAAATTTCATGGAATTATATATGTGTTTTTTTTCAACATAAGACCATCTTGGTTCCACTAAAATCTCCTATGCAGGTTAAATACAAGAGTGCATTTTTTGTATTCAACTTCAGGTATACAAAACTGGAAGTGTCCCTTGTGTGGTAGTTAATTGAAGACAGGGAAGGTAAATGGTATATGATAACCATCTTGTTACTTATTCATGATTTTATTCTGTGGATCAGAAAAAATATTCTTGTATATGCATGCATATATGCATCTATGTGTGTATAGGTGTCTGTATGTGTACTTGGCCTTCGAAACTTTCCTTAAAAAGTTACAAAAAAATTGTAATGAACTGCTCTAGAATGAAGTACATGTTTTCAGGTCCCAGTATCATAGATTTTTAAAAGGAAAAGGACAGTAGAGGTTATCTAATGTATCTCAGTTTACAGATGAGAAACATGAGGAGTAAGAAGCTAAATGAATTATACAGTGTCTTAAAGACTTGAAGGGGAACAGCAAGGGATTATACCAACTGACTCAATCTTCAGATCTAATGGTGGTTCCATTTCACAATGCTGCCCAAATTAGAGTTTATCTATCCCCTCCCTTGCTGGGCATGTTGAAGAGGAGATTTATGCTTCGGTAACCTACTAGCACCATCAACTCATAGATTCTGCTCGAGTAACTGATTGATGAAATTTTGATCAAATTTTGCCTAGGACTCTATCCCACTTTTAGACAGCTCCAAACCATATTTCTGCTATTCACATTCACTGCTTTTTTATCTGTACTTCCAGGGCTGTCTGTTCCCATTAGAACATGTGATCCTTGAGTGTCAGAATTGTTTTTCTTATATTTATATCTCAAGCATCTAGAAAAGTTTTTGGCATAACTTTAAATGTGTAATAAATGCTCTAGCTAGATAGCTAGCTACCATAGCTAGCTAGCTATCTAGCAATGGTTTCTGAAGCTCCTTTCCAGCATAAGATTGGATAATTCATAAGAAAGCAAACATAAATCTAGATAAGAAATTTGGGATATATATATATATATATATATATATATGCATATATATATATATATGTATGTATGCATGAATATGATGATTCCTCGTATGGCACCAATGGTACATTCATAAAATGCATCCAGCAACAGTAACTATTGACATTTAAAGACATCACCCAGGTGACATTCTTTCTTTCTGAAACACAAACTTGAAGCTGGAAGGGTGAAAACAACAATAACCCAATAAGAGCAATAAGGTCTAATTTAACATGAAGTCTACACATGTCTAAAGTGGGCAAGCCAATCATTTACATTTCAAAGACTAAGGTTATAAACCTATAATGTGCTAATGCATTGGTATATATGGATATATGAAAATTAAGAATTAATTTAAATATTGCATACTAAAATATTAATAAGCTAAGCATTATGAATGCAGAAACAAATTATCTAAGTATGTATGTATACATACATACTTGCACATATATACATCTTTGCACATATTAATGTATTTGTGTTTCTGTGCATTTTTTCCATCTGTACACATTATAGGAATGTAAATTTTTAAGATCTTCCCTGCCCCTAGGTTAAGTGCACCTGGAGCCTGTGATGGGAGGCTTGTTTTTCAGGAATGCCAATACCTTGGTGCTTTGTGATTGGGTAGTTGGTCAAGAGGGTTGTTACATTCTCTGACCCAGGAGAAGGCTATATAATCCCTGATGTGAGACTTTGTTTTGGGGCTCACTTTGAGAAGTATTGCATGACTTGAACATACAAGACTCTGGGCAGCCATTGAGAGCCCCACGGCTTTGAAAAGCCCAGATGCTGATGCTTACCTCTCTGGTAACTCACTAGATATGGATGTAATGGTCAAGACAGTTGGAAGTCTGCCTGCTTGATGTGTTTTTCTGTTTTCTTGTAACTTCTGTCTGCATACTCTGAAGTTCGTGGTGCTGACTTTCCCCCTGAGCAAGGAAAATGACATTGTTGATTGATTAAAGTCAGCTTGTTAACTCATTCTGAGTTGCTTTTCTTTAGAAAAGCAGATCTAAGAACCTATGTTGGTGGCCAGCCTGGTTATGCTGGGGTGCTTGCTACACCAGTAATTTCCACAGTTTTCTTTGGACTTTTCTGGTGAGTCACATATAGAAAAACAAAGGTTGACTACAAAATGACAAAGTTCCAGACATGGTAACTCACCAAAGCCATATATAGAAATATGGAGACATCTTGGAATCATAAAATGTCAAAGATCTTAAATAGCATATAGTAAAAACTTTTCATTTCCCAGGTCAATAAATGAGGTTCAAACATGTAAAGCCATTTGTGCAAGATCATGGAAGTAATGGGATGTGGGTTTTCTAATTCTAATTTCAGTTCTACTTCTACTTTTCTGTTATTTGCTTTAGAGGAAGTAAGTATGTGACATTCTAGGCTACCAAGGTGTTCCCAGATTTCATAGACAGAATTGAGGAATTAAAAAAAAAACACAAAAGCTTTGTCAGTGATAATTATTATCTATTCCATCAAGGTTCTAGTATCACATATTGTAATTATTGCTTAATGACTTAACTCAACCAATAACATGGAAGCAACTACAGAAAGGATTCATAAATTCCCAAAGGGAAAGTTGAAAAGAGATATAATCTGCACCACAAATCAAACAGGTTCACCTTCCCAATCAATTAAATACCTACCATACAAGGCTATAGACATGCAAAGAAAGATAAAAACAAAACAGTTTACATCCTCAAGTATATTGCATTCTATATTCTTTTGGGGGAAACTGCTTGGAAACAGATAAGTAAATACAAATTATATAGGAAATAATGAAAAGGCAATTTCAAGGGCAGAGTTAAAAGTTACTAGTTGGGATGATTCAGGGTCTCATGGAGGAGATGCTTCTTCAGTTGAGCTTTGGACATAAGCTTTCTTTGGAAGAAATTGGGAGATTTTATGAGGTAGATAGAAGAGAGTGCTTCACAGAGTATCTCAATAAAGGCACTGAGACACAACTATGGTAACCCTCACAAGGTACATAGCAAAATACACAATGAAGGACTATGAAAACGATACCCTCCAAATTGATCATACTCTTGCCCTAACTTAAGACTGAACTATCTTCCAAAGGTAGAACAAAGGACAAGAAAATTTAATAGCAACTGGTTTCGACTAAGCAGAAAACCATTCTTTTATTCTTCTACACCTGGTGTCCCACAATAAGTTGCTCCACAAAACCAGAATTTTGGTAGAAATACATTTAAAACTTGAGTATTTATTGTTACAGTTTTGATTATTTTCATTGATAGCATTAACAATTAGAAAAGGATATCAAGAATTTTAAGGAAGAAAATGACTCCTTGAAAGTCAGATTTAGGCAAGGGGAGGCCATTGAAATTATAAGAGTCCAAGAAATAATTTTAAATTTATTTTTATTTTATATGTATATATGTATATATTTATTTATATTTTTATATATCTTTATATTTTAAAATATAAAGAATGAAAAAAATGAAGAAAATAGGAAACATCTCATAAGTAAAAACACTTGACCTGGAGGACAGATCAAGAAGAAAAAAGCATAAAAATAATCAGTCTACCTGAAAGCTAGGATTAACAAAGAATCTTCATACAATAATACAGGAAATAATTTTTTAAAATTGTCCTGAAACATTAAAATAATAGGGGAAAGTAGATATAGAAAAAAAAATCTACCAATCACCACCTGAAATAAATCCTATAAGGAAAGTCCACAAATATTTTATATCAAATACTGAAAACCCGAGCTCAAGGATAAAATATTATAAGCAATGACAAAAAACAAAAGTATATGTGACAGTGCCACAATTAGAATCACACAAGAGCTAGGAGTGGTGAAACTAAAAGACTATAGGTCTCGACACACAATATATGGAAGAGCAAAAGAACTGAACTTCTGGCTAAAAATACCAAGGAGAGATAAACATAATTCTGAATGAAAAGAAAAATGAACCTTTAATGAATTGTCAGACTTTCAGGATTTTGTAGATTAAATAAATAAATAAACAAACAAACCTGGATTCAATAGAAGATTTGGCATACAAGAGCCAAGAGAAATATATAGTACATAGGAATAACCAAATGACTCAATAAGGATAAAATGTTTACCTTATAAGTACATAAAATGTAAAACCTATCTCTAAGATTGGTGTTAGTTATTAGGTAGCTTATAAGAAAGACTGTGGTAGACCTGAGTACAATTTTTCAAAAAGAAAAACCATTCAATAACAGCTAAAAAGAGGAATTAGTTTATACAAACTAGTTATTAGAGGAAGAACCAATACAGAGGAATTAGTTGGTAGAGGGAGGCTGTTAGTTCTGGAGAACTACTTTCATCAACAATTGGTTCAAGAGGGGAAAATACATATACATCTAGAAAATTACAAAAATCTTCTAAATTTAGAAAGAAATGAAAATTTAAGGGGATAGTGAATGGGGATAGGATAAAGTAGGGATCTTTAGAGTGGAAAGTGAGGGAGTAGTTTAGACAGGGATTATAGAAGAGTGTTTAGATTTTTGGGAATGGGAGGATACGGAAAGGATCTTTGGGTTTGGGGTAGGTCAAGTAATAGGAGGCAAAGTAGTGGGAAGAAATAAAGTAGTGAATTCAGGAGGGATAGGAAACAAGAGAAATGAAAAAATGAAAACAAAGATTAGGAATAGATTCTCTTAGGATGAGTATATGTTTATATAGGAATGTATATATGTATACACATATGTGTGTATGTGTGTGTGTGTATGTGTGTGTATCCACACTTAATTGTAGCCCAGGAAGTAGGGAAGAGGGAGAGGGGACAAACAACACAGTCAGTGAACAGCAGAGAAAAAAAGAAAATCTGAAAGGAAGCAAAGAAAAGCTGGACATATTTCAATACAAAACATAATATTTTCAACAAAAGGCTTTGTTGAAATGGAAATTTACTGCTATATATTTTGTATCCTCTCTTCTGTTCTGCTGTGCACATGATATGTTTTATCTTGTTTTATATATGTTTTAATATTAAAGTTTATAATGTTTCTTTTACTTTTCTCACATATTTGTTTCAGTTTTTAAGTCTAAACTTAAACCTTGAATAATATATAAACAAATATAAGTTGACATATGGGCATTTTACCTACTAGCATATATGTATATACAGTCCAGCATCACCTCCTCCCCCTCCTCCAAAAATGCTTATTTCATTATCTGGTAGGTTATTTATCTCCTAGTAATTAGAGACAAGAAGTAGGTTCTAAGCTAGAACCCAATCATCAATGAACAGAAGTTCTGATGCACATTAAAAAAAAAAAAACATAATAAAAGGAAATAAAATTGAAATGATTTTTCAAAGTTTTCCATTTAGTGAAGAAATGGAAAAGTCAGTATGTGATGGTGACTCAGAATGTCTACTAAGGTTATACTGGAATATGCACAAAAAATATATTTTATCGGGGTGGCTAGGTGGCGCAGTGAGTAGAGCATTGGCCCTGGAGTCAGAAGGACCTGAGTTCGGATCCGGCCTCAGAAACTTAACACGCACAAACAAACACCTAGCCGTGTAACCTTGGGCAAGTTACTTAACCCCAATTGCCCTCCAAAACCAAACCAAAACAAAAAAATATATATTTTATCACTAGGGCTATGATGGAACTTTTCAGCAAGTCACTGCCATGCCCTAAATGAATTGTTGGAATTGTGTGAACAAACTGACTATCTTATAAAACTAAATCCATTTTGTGACTTAAGTTTCATTTTCCCATAAATTTCACCAGCTTATTAATAATGTGAATTGAGTAACATCCTGTTTCATATGCAGGAAGTCCATTTATTCATTCTCTCCTGTCTCAACTCCTGAAAACCCTCTCTCCATTCAGAAGTTCCCTAATCTTTCTTCCAATTAGAAATCAGATTACCTAATCTTGTATCCTGGTTTTTATCATGTTAATTATTTTTTAATGTAGAAAAATCTGTCTCCCCCTATAAAAGTTATCCAGTACTACATAAGGGGACCAGAGCCAATTTGTTGTATTATTAGCGCACATTGTTGAATAAGTTGATATTTCCATAAAATCAAGCCTTTATTTTCTCAGTTATTTCAAATTCTATCCATCACATCTGCAAGGACATTTGATGAATCAAGTGTGTGTGTGTGTGTGTGTGTGTGTGTGTGTGTGTGTGTGTGCATGCAGGTCAGTGTGTTTATTAGATTATGTACTTAAATCAGGCTATCACAAATGTATTGTACTCTAAATGAAAAGTTTACCAGCAAGCAATTCAATAAAAGAGGGAGAGATTTCAAGTTCCGATTGTGTTGATGTTACTTGACAAGTAAAATCAAACATTCAATGAGGTAGAGCCTTAAGGTATACCCGCAGCTATCTCTCAATTATATGCAAGTCATATTACATTCCATGAAATATAAAATGCATATTGATTAGAGCAAAGATATATTGGGATAGTGAAGGGCTAGAGCAATGGAAGCTAATATACTAATAAGATTTTTCCTGTCCATGGACCCTGGGACAAAAGGACATGTTCTGTCTGTCTTTTCCTTCCTTCCTTCTTTAATTCTGCCTTTCATTCCTTCTTTTTTTCTTTCTTCCTTTCCTACTTCCTTCCATCACAAAGGAAAAAAATATTATACCCAAGTAGCATTTGAAAAAAAATTGTCTGAGGCTAGCTTATGGTCCTTAGATATACCACCTTCTAAGCTTCTGCATAATTTATGACTCTAGAAGACTAAAAACATTCAATATGTGCTTTAGAAAAAAAATAATATATGTGTTGAAAACTCTAGTTCCTTTTGCCTGCTGTCAGGGTGAATATTTGGCTGAAAGGTGATAGCTCACAATGGAAAAAAAAAATCTTATGTCCTGGCACTTTGGATTTTATTTTCCCTATGAACCTTACTCTCCTTTTATATGCCTGGCCTGCCTACTAACTTCAGAAGCAGTTTTGAGTCTGGAAAGAAGACATATAATCTCCTAAAGAAAGCTCCTTATGGAAGCAATGGGAAAGCAAACACCACTTAAATCCGTTTGGTTAGCTGTTACCTGTAGTGGTTGCTAAGAAGGTCAATTTGGACAAAATCCACAGAAAGAGGTAGTTTAGACAAAGCATAATGTTTAAATAACTGCGTGTAAAAGTCACCACTAATTCCTTATAATGGCTGACACTATTCCCACGTGAACTTTAGAATATGCAAAAATATTGTGTTAACTGTTTCTAGTCTCGTAACTGCATGAAAAAGAGAAACCATAATTGGAGATAGTGATGAAGTTAGGGAAATGGAACTGGAGGATATTTAAATGACAATGACCCCAGCTAAAGTGAATCCCTGAGGTTGGATGTTTTATTCTTTTCCTCACTTTAATGATATTTTACTTTTTCAATTAATTTAAATATATTTTCAACATTATTTTATCTTTTTGTTTTTTGTCTTTTAAGAGGGGGGCAGGCAGGGCAATTAGGGTTAAGTGGACTTGCCCAAGATCACAAAACTAGTAAGTGCTAAGTGTCTGATTTGAACTCAGATCCTCCAGGGACAGCATTCCATTCATTGTGCCACCTAGCTTCCCCAACATTCATTTTTGTAAGATTTTGAGTTCCATTTTTTTTCTCCCTCCATGCCTTCCCTGCTCAATTCCCAAAGAGAAAAAGCAATCTGATAAAAGTAAAATGCATAACAGTCATGTTCAACATATGTCTATATTACTCTGTGTGAAAGAAGAATCAGAATAAAAGGGGAAAAAACATGGGAAAGGGGAAAAAAGTGAAAATAGTGTGCTTTGATCTAAATTCATACTCCATAGAACTTTCTTGTAAAGTGGATCTAATTTTCCATCATGAGTCTTTTGACATTGTCCTGGAGGATTGTATTGTTGAGAAGATCTAATTTTATCAGAGTTGGTCATCATGTAATTTTACTTTTTCTGTGTACAATATTCTCCTGTTTCTACTCATTTCAATCAGGATTTCTTCATATAAGTCTTTCCAGGTTTTCTTCTGAAACCTGCCTGCTAATCATTTCTAGTAGCACAAGAGTATTTTATTATATTAATATATCATACTTTGTTCAGCCATTCCCCAATTGATGGATATCCCCTCAATTTCTAATTCTTCACAACCACAAAAATAACTGCTATAAATATTTTTATACATCTTGGTCTTTTTACCTTTGTTTCCAATCTCTTGGGGATGCAGACCTAGTAATGGTATTGAATAGATCAAAGAATACGTACAGTTTTATAGTCCTTTGAGCATCGTTCAAAATTACTATCCAGAATTGTTGGGTCATTTCACAGCTCCACCAACAATGCATTAGTTTTCCAATATTCCCATATCTTCTCCAACATTTATCATTTTCCTTTCCTATCATAATAGACAACCTTATAGGTTTGAATTGATACTTCAGAGTTGTATTTTTAAATTTGCATTATTTTAGTCAATATTGATTGAGAGCAATTTTTCATATGGGTATAGAAAGTTTTAATTTCTTCCTCTGAAAACTGCCTATTAATATTCTTTGGACATATACCAATAGAGAATTACATCTATTATTACAAATTCCATTCAGCTCTTTATATATTTTAGGAGTCCTTTATTAGAAATAATGCCTGTAAAAATTGTTTCCAGCTTTCTACTTCCCTTCTAATATTGGCTTCATTAATTTTATTTCTGTAAAACATTTTTAAAAACCCAATACAATTAATTAATACTATTATTAATATCGTTATATAATATATTATTATAATTAATATTAATAATACTGATAATGAACAATGTTAATATTAATAATAATATAATTAATTTAAATTTCCTATAATTGAAATTATTTAATTATTTTGCATTTCATAATGTCTCTGTCTCTTGTTTGGTCATAAATTTTTCACTTCTTATTAGATCTGGAATAACTAGAACAACTTCTTTTGCATTTTTTCCATTAATTCTCCTGATATTCTTTACCTTTTGGTCTTCGAAATTAATTTTGTCATTATTTTTTTAGCTCTATAAATCATTTTTGGTAGTTTGGTATGGCATTGGATAAGTAAATTAATTTAGGTATATTTGTCACTTTTATTATATTAGCTCAGCTTAAACATGAGCAGTTGATTTTTTTTCCCCAATTGGTTAGATATGTGTGTAAAAAGTATTTTGTAATCATGTTCATATAGTTCCTGGGTTTCTCTTGATAAGTAAACTTCCAAATATTTTATATTGTCTACAGATATTTTGAATGAATTTCTCTATTTCTTCCCACTGGGCTTTGTTGGTAATATATAGAAATGATAATGATTTAAGTGGGTTTATTTTATATCCTGCAACTTTGATAAAATTGTTAGTTATTTCAAGTAGTTATTTTAGTTGTTTTCTAAGATTCTCTAAGTATGCTGTCAGATCATCTATAATGAGTGATAATTGTTTCCAAATTTCCTATTCTAATTCCTTTAACTTATAATATTTCTAGTACTATATTGAATAATAGTGGTGATAATGGACATCTTTATTTCACCCCTGATCTTATTGGGAAAGCGTCAAGTTTATCAACATTACATATAAAGCTGGCTGATAATTTCAGACAGATACTGCTTAACATTTTAAGGAGGACTCCATTTATTCCTGTGCTCTTTATCATTTTTTAAAGGAATGGGTTCTCTACGTTGTTAAAAGCCTTTTCTGCAACTAGTGAGATGATGAGATGATTTCTGTTAGTTTTGTCATTGATATAGCCAATTATACTGATAGTTTTCCTCATATTCTATCAGCCCTCCATTCCTGGTATAAATCCTACCTGGTTTAATTGTATTATTCTGGTCTGCTGATAAATGACTATAATCTCTTTACTTAAATTTTGTTTAAATTATTGTCTTCACTATTCATAAGGGAACTTGGTCTATAATTTTCTTTCTCTCTTTTTCTGCTTCCTGGTTTAGGTATCCATACCATATTTGTGTCATGAAAGGAATTTGATAAGACTCTACCTATTTTTCAAAATAGTTTATATAGTATCAGAATTAATTGTTCTTTAAAGGTATGGAAGTATTCACTTAGAAATCCATCTGACAATGGTGATTTTATCTTAGCCCATTGTTGTCTGGTTCAACTTCCTTTTATAAATTTGGTTTATTTAAGTAATTTATTTCTTCTATTAATCTAGGCAATTTACATTTTTTTGCAAATATTTATCCATTTCACTTAGATTGTTTGATTTATTGGCATAAAATTGGGCAAAACATTTCCTAATTGTTACCTTAATTTCCTCCCTTTTACTAATTCACCATTCTCATTTTTGATACCAGTAATTTGGATTTCTTCCTTATTCTTTTAGATTAATTAGCCAAAGTTATATATATATATATATATATATATATATATATATATATATATATATATATATATATAATTTTGGATTTTTTCCATAAAACAGGTTAACTTTATTAGTTCAGTAGCTTCCTTCCTTTCAATTCTACTACTCTGTCATTTGATTTTTAGATTTTCTAATTTTGTATTTAACTGGATATTTTAGTTTATTCATTTTTTTAGCTTTTTTAGTTGCATGCCCATTTCATCAATCTCCTCTTTCTCTATTTTATTCATTTAAGCATTTTAGAGATATGAAATTTCCTCTAAGAATTGCTTTGCCTGCATCACAAAAGTTTTGGTATGATATTTCTTAATTGTTATTCTCATTAATGAAATTATTGTTTCTATGTTTTGTCATTTAAGCCACTCATTCTCCAGGATTAGATTAGTTTCCATTTAATTTTAATCTATCTCTTTGTAGTCTTTTATTACACATTTTTTTTGTTGCATCATGATTTAAAAGGGATGAATTTTATATTTATGCCCTTCTGCATTTTTCTGAGGTTTTTATGCCCTAATCTGTGGTCAAATTTTGCACAGGTAACATATACTACTGAGAAAAAAGAAGGCATGCTCCTTTCTATCACCATTCAGTTTTCTCCAGAGGCCTATCATATCTACCTTTTCTAAACTTTTCTACCCCTCCTTAACTTCTTTCTTGTTTATTGTATGGTTACATTTATTTAGTTCTGAGAGGAGAAGGTTAATTTCCCCCACTAGTAGAGCTTTGTTGTCTATTTCTGTCTATAACTTATTTAACTTTTCCTCTAAGTATTTGGAGGCTATATGACTTTGTGTATATATGTTTAGTATTGTTATTACTTTATTGTCTATAGTGCCTTTTAGCAAGATTTCACTTCCTTCCTCATCTCTTTTAATTAGATCTATTTTTGCTTTTGTTTTGTTTGAGATCTGGATTGCTACCCCTCATTTATCTTTCTTTATTTTTTAAACTTCAGCTGGAGCATAACATATTTTGCTCCAATCTTTAACTTTCCTCTCTGTGTAGCTCTCTTCTGCAAATGTTTCTCATAAACGACATACTATAGGATTCTGTTTTTTTAATCAATTCTGATACCCACTTCTGATTTATGGGAGAGTTCATCACATTTGAATTCAGTTATGTTTACTATACTCTATTTGCTTCCATCCCAACTTTCCCCTATTTATACTTTTCTCTCTCCTACATTGTCCTTCCTCACCAGTGTTTTACTTCTGACCCCTGCCTCCCTCAATCTGCCCTCCCTTATATTAGCTCCCTCCCTTTTCTTTCTCCTACTGCTACCTCTTCCTTACCTTCTATCCCTCCCTCCCTTTCCTTTCTTCTTTCCCCACCTACTTGTGATAGGGTATGTTCAATTTATATACCTGAGTACACTGTTCCTCTTTGAGCTAAATCTGAGGAGACTAAGGTTCATCCAAAGCTGGATTCCCTCCCTTTTTTCTCCTCTACTCTAACAGGTCTCTGCACCCTTTCATGGAATGTAATTTACCATTTTATGCCTCCTCATTTCCTCTTCTCCCAGCACAATGCCCTTTCAAATCAATTAGATTTTTCACCATTACATAAAAATCTACTTATGCTCATGCCATTTTTCTGTGTATATCCCTTCTAATGTTTGTAATAATGGTACAGATCTCAAGAGTTACAAGTATCACCTTTCCTCATAGGGTTATAAACAGTTTGCCCTTATTGAAGAACATTTTTTTCTTTCCTGTTTTCCTTTTATGCCTCTCTTGAATTTTGTATTTCATCAGGAAGGGTTTGAAGCCCCCTATTTCACTGGATGTTCATCTCCTTTACTTTCCACTTCCCCATCTTACTTATGGCCTCCTTTCTATCACTTCTCTCCATTTTTTTCTTTCCCCCTTCACTCTTCCTTTCTTATAGTGTAAGGTATACTTCTGTACTCATCTGTCTGTGCATGCTATTCCCTTTCTGTGTCAAATCTGATGAGAGTAATGTTCAAACATTACTCACCCCTCCTTTCTTTTTAATAGGTCTTTTGCACCACTACATGTGATGTAATTTTTTTTAACAGATGCTTTATTAACTTCTGGTTTACATCATTCATTTCTGCCAGATTTTGAATTACAATTTTCCCCCATTTTCCCCCTACCAACCACCTCAGAATAGAAGTCCCACAACATATCCCCTCATCCAATCTGCTCTCTCTCACATCTTCTCCCATACCCCCTTCGACTTTAGCATTAGGGGAAGGTGAATCACTTTGCCCCAATGTCTGCACATCTTATCTCCCAATTACATGTGAAATAGTATTAATAATAGTATTTATTTATATTTGAAACATTTAATTTTGAAGCTTAGAATTTCAGATCCATTCCCTTCCTCCCTTGTCAGCCACTCCCTCTGGGAAGATAAGCAATTCAGTATGTGTTGGACATGTATAGCTATGCAAAACATTACCATGGTAGATATATTGTAAAAGACTGATTATATTTCCCTCTCACCCATCCCACCCCCCACCTGGTACATTCCCTACTTTAATCCTGCCCCTCTTTGAAAGTGGGTACTTCCTACTTCCCTACCCACTAGAATGCCCTCCCCTCCACCATCCCCTCTCTTATCCCCCTTCCCCCTACTCTCCAGCAGGGTGAGATATCCCATTTATTATGTATGACATTCTCTCCCTTAGCCAAATTCAATGAGAATATAATTTTACCTTTTTACCTTCCTTTTCTTCCACTTCCCCTTGCCTCTTCTACATGAGATAGTTTACCCTACCCTGTCTCTCCCCATCTCCTCTTGCCACTTTCCTCTCTCAGCTCTTAAATTGACCCCTTAAGTATCAACCCTTCCCACCAAATTCTACCTGTGCCCTCTATCCATGAATACCTGTAAACATATATACCCACATTAACATATGTATTCATGTGCTCATATACACTTATTCCATTTTTTTCATGCTGAGAAAGGTTACATCAGTCACAGTTATTGTTTTTCCATGTAAGAATGTAAATAGTTCAACTTTGATAAGTTCCCTTTGATTTCTTTTCTCTGATAACCTTCTCAACATCTCTTGCTTCTTATGTCTGAATGTCAAGTTTTCTGTTCAACTCTGTTTTTTTCCTCAAGAATGCTTGAAAGTCCTCTATTCCACTGAATGACCATATTTTCCCCTGAAACAAAATACTCAGTTTTGCTGGGTAGGTGGTTCTTGGTTTTAATCCCAGCTCTTTTGACCTCTGGAATATCTCATTCCATGGCCTTTGATCACTCAGTGTGAAAGCTGCCAGAATAGCTGTGCTATTCTGATTGTGTTTCCACAATATTGAAACTGTTTCTTCCTGGCTGCTTGTAGTATTTTCTCCTTGATCTGGGAGTTCTGGAATCTGGCTATAATATTCCTAGGAGTTGTCTTTTTGGGATCATTTTCAGGAGGTGATCAGTGGATTCTTTCAACCTCTATTTCCCCCTCCAGGTCTAAAATTTCAGGGCGATTTTTGTCGAGAATTTCTTGAAGGATGATTTCTAGGTTCTTTCTTTGATCATGGCTTCCTGGTAGTCCAATAATTTTTAAATTGCCTCTCCTGGATCTATTCTCCAGGTCAGTGGTTTTTCCCATGAGATATTTCACATTGCCTTCTACTCTTTCATTTGTTTGGATCTGTTTAACAGCATCTTGATTTCTCATAAAGTCACTAGCTTCCACTTGCTGCAGTCTAACTCAAAAGGAATGAATCTCCTCAGTGAGCTTTTGAGATTCTTTTTAAGTCTGGCAAATTCGGATTTTTAAGGCATTCTTCTCCTCATTGCCCTTTTGAGCCTCCTTTGCCATTTGAGTTAGTCTATTTTTAAGGTGTTATTTTCCTCAGTCAAGCTGTTGCCTCTCATTTCATAGTTTTCCTGCATCCTTCTCATTTCTCTTCCCGATTTTTCCTCCACTTCTTTTATTTGGTTTTTAAAATCCTTCTTAAGGTCCTCTATGGCCTGTAACCTGCTCATATTTTCATTTTAGGCTTTTGGTGTAGGATTTCTGACCTTCCAGTCCTCCTCAGGTGCCATGCATCGATCCTCTTTGCCCCCAAAATAGGAATCTAATGTTGAAGTTTTATTTTTATCTTGTTTCCTTTGCCTAGGCATGCTGCCACTTACTTCCTTGACTTGTGGGTTTGTTACCACAGTAGGCCTCTGCCACCAGTCAGGGGAACTTCTGTCCCAAAAGTTGTGGTCTTCACAACTTCTGGAGTTATTAGTTGTGTGGCCTCTCTGAAGCCTGCACATGCTCTGGCAAGCTGGATACCCACCCCAAGACCCTCACTCCAAACCGAAATCCAGATCAAGGGAGGTTAAAGCAAGATAGATTACCCCCCAAGACTGATTGCTGAATCCCCCTACAGTTCACAGGCCAGGAGGTGAAGCTGTAACTGAAGCTGCAAAATGGTGTTTGTGCTGTGTCTCCTCAGCAGCTTCTCGACCCCAGGGGAAGAAGTCAACTTGTTCCCCAAATACTGGTCCCAAAGTCCATAGGGCACTAACCTCTCAGTTTGTCCTAAGCATACCTGTGTTGATAATTCTGGAATCACCACAGCTGCTGGTGTT
Organism: Gymnobelideus leadbeateri; assembly: GCA_011680675.1. Classification (NCBI taxonomy): domain Eukaryota; kingdom Metazoa; phylum Chordata; class Mammalia; order Diprotodontia; family Petauridae; genus Gymnobelideus; species Gymnobelideus leadbeateri. Next base: position 108,519 of record WOXC01002116.1, read on the forward strand.
CTGGGGTCCCTCCAGCCAGCTGCTGGCCTGGCTGCCCTGGGGCTAAAACCGAAGCTAACTCGCACCTGGGTTGGCTCCCACAGTGCTGTGCTGGCCACTGCCAGAGCACTGCACTGGCCGCTCCCTGCAGGGCTGATGGAATGTCCTCAGTGGGAGGTTAGCTTTTCTGTGTCTTTCTGTGGCTCCTGGAGCTGCAGAAGTTGTTCAAAGTCCCCTTTTACATGATTTTGAAGTGGTGTGGGAGATGGCACATTGGAAAGGCTGTTTCTACTCTACTATCTTGCCTCTGCCCCCCATGTGATGTAATTTAACCTATTCTGTATACCCCTTTTCTCTTCTCCCATTTCAATCCTTCTTGTCGTTGTTTATTTTTTATATCATTATATCAAATCAACTTTTACCCATACCATATATATATATATATATATATATATATATATATATATATATATATATATATATATATATATTCTCCTAAGTGCCCTATCAATAGATGTAATTATCAAGTTGCAAGTATCATCTTCTCATATAAGAATGTAAAATGTTTAATCTTATTGAATAGCAGTTGTTGTTTTTTTTTCTTTCCTGTTCATCTTTTTTATGCTTCTCTTGAGTCTTGTACTCAGAGATCAAATTTTCTTTTCAAATATGATATTGCATCAGGAAAGATTAAAGTCCAGTATTTCACTAAATATCCATCTTTCCCCTTAAAAGATTATGCTCTTTTTTTTAGGTAATTGATTTTGTGTTGTAATTCAAACTCCTTTATCTTCTGGAATATGCTATGCCATGTCCTATAATCATTTTATGTATAAACTGCTAAATTTTGTATTATCCTGACTGCGACTCCTTGATATTTGAATTGTTTCTTCCTAACTGCTTGCTACTTTTTTATTTGATAATTTTGAAATTTGACAACAATATTCTTTGTACTTTTATTTTGCAATTTCTTTCAGGAGATGAGCAGTGGATTCTTTCAATGACTATTTTACTACATACTTCTGTGATATCAGGGCATTCTTCCTAGATAATTTCTTTAAAGATGCTGTCCAAGTTCTTTTTTTTGGTCATAGTTTTCAGGTAGTCTAATAATTCCTAAATTATCACTCTTGGGTCTATTTTCTAGATTAATTATTTTTCCTAGGTGATATTTTCATTTTCTCCTTTCCCCCAGTTCCTCTGATTTTGTTTAAATGATTCTTGGGGCCTCATACACTCATTAGCTTCTAATTCCCCAATTCTATTTTTTTAAGAAAATATTTTATTGGAGGCAGAGCCAAGATGTTGTAGTAAAAACAGTACCTTCTTATGGCTCTGGCTCCCACCACCTCCAATACATGTAAAAAATGACTCTAAAATATTAGAGCTACAGAAGCCACAGTTACAGAGCGAAACAAATATTCCATTGAAGGCAACCCAGCGGCTGACAAGAAGTGATTATTGCACTTGGCTGGCAACAGAGCACAGTCCCATGTGAGCCAACACAGTTCCAGGCCCAGAGCAGCCCTGGCCATCAGTGGCTGGAGCAGACATCAGGAAAGTGAATCACCAGCAGCATTGCCAATTTCCAGACTTCTCAAACCATAAAAGTAAAAAAAAAGTAAAAGATCAGTCAGGAACTCTGTTGAAACTGGGTGGACAAGAGTGTGGTCCAGCCCTTGACCCCAGAGCAAGAAGTGGTGGAGATGAGCTAGATGCAGAGGCTGCCATGTGGCTGCTAGAGAGATCTATGTCTGCAGATTGTAGGGGGAACAACTGACCATTCAGAGGGTAATTTCTCTTGCTTTAACCTACTTGGATCTGGATTTTGATCTAGGGTGGTTGTCCTGGGGTGTTTAGCCAGTGTACCAGAGCTTCTAGGGGCTGCAGAGAGGGTGCCATCCTAATAGCTGTGAAAAAAACAGTGATTTGGGTCATACCTCTCTGCAATCTGGAAGCAGAGTTCTACCATGGCAAAGAGCTCAAAAGTCAAGTAATTGGCTGGCAATATGATTGAGCAGAGGAAGCAAAAACAGACCATAGAATCCTTTTTGGGGGGACAAAAAGGATCAAAGGATAGAATGAGAGGAAATAAATGAAGGCAGAACTCCTAAATCAAAAGTGTCCAATAAAAATATGACTGGTTAGAGGCCATGGATAAGCTCAGGAAGAATTTTGAAAATCAAATTTGGAAGACAAATGAAAATAACGCAAGAAAATCATGAAGAATGAGTCAACAGCCTGTTAAGGAGGCCCAAAAATGCTGAAGAAAATAACACCTTAAATAGTAGACCAACACAATGGTAAAAAAGGCCCAAAAAGCCAATGAGAAAAAGAATTCCTTAAAAAAAATTTGCCAGATGGAAAAGAAGAGAGCTTCCTTCAAATAATTCCTTCAAAATTAGATTGGAAATCTAATGGAAGCTAATGACTTTATGAAAAATCAAGATACTATAAAACAGATACAAAGAAATGAAAGAAAAATAGAAGGCAATGTGAAATATCTCATTAAAAAAAGAATTATGTGTGAAATACATACAGGAGAAGTAAATTAAAATTTATTTGACTACCAGAAAGCAATGATCAAAAAAAGAGCCTATACACAATCTTTCATGAAATTATTAAGTCAAATTGCCTTCTAATTCTAGAACCAGACAGCAAAATAAAAATTGAAAGAATTCACTGATCCCCTCTTAAAAAAGATCCCAAAAAGAAAGTTACTCAGAATATTATAGCCAAATTCCAGAGATCCCAGGTCAAGGAGAAAATACTGGAAGCAGTCAGGAAGAAATAATTTGAGTATTGTGGAAAAGCAATCAGGATAACATAAGACCTAGCAGCTTCTACAAAAAGGGATCGAAGGGTTTAGAATGAGATATTCTGGAGGTCAGAGGAGCTAGGATTAAAACCGAGAAAATTGACCCAGCAAACTGCATATAATGCTTCAGAGATAAATATCTTCATTCTATGAAATAGACAGTTTTCAAGCATTCTTTTTTTTATTAAACAAATGCTTTATTAACTTCTGTTTTACATCATTCATTTCCGCCAGATTTTGAGTTACAATTATTTTCCCCCCATTATTCCCCTACCCAGCTTCCCAGAATAGTAGTCCCACAAGATATCGCTTCCTCCAATCTGCTCTCTCCCATACATTCTCCCATACCCCCATCGACTTTTCCATTAGAGGAAGGTGAGTCTTTGTGTCCCAATGCCTACATATCTTATCTCCCTATTACAAGGAAAACAGTATTAATAATAGTATTTATATATATTTGAAACATTTAATGTTATGACCTCAAATTTCAGATCCATTTCCTTCCTCCCTTGTCACCCATTCCCTCTTGGGAGATAAGTAATGCAGTATATGTTGTACATGTCTAGCTATGCAAAACATTATCATAGTAGATATATTGTACAAGGCTGCTTATAATTCCCTCCCACTCATCCCACCCCCCACCTGGTCCATTCCCTACATGGTCCTGTCCCTCTTCTATAGTGGGTACTTCCAACCTCCCCTCTCCCCAAGGATGCCCTCCCATCCATCATCCCTCCTCTCATCCCCCTTCCCCCTATCCTGCTGCAGGTTGAGATATCCCATTTAGTATGTATGTCATTTTCTCCTTGAACCAAATTCAATGTGAATGTGGTTTTGCCTTTTTAGCCTTCCTTATTCTCCCCCTCCTTTGCAACCACTTCCCCTTGCTTCTTCTACATGGGATAGTTTACCCTATCCTGTCTCTCCCCATCTCCTCTTGCCACTTTCCTCTCTCACCTCATAATTTCATCCCTTGGGTATTCTCCCTTCCCAACAAATTCAAACTATGCCCTCTATCCATATATAACTGTAACCATATACACACACATTCACATATGTATTCATATGACCACACACCCTTCATCCATTATTTTCATAGTGAGAAAGATATCATCAGTCACAGTTATTGCTTTTCCATATAGGAATGTAAATAGTTCAACTTTGATAAGTTCCTTTTGATTTTTTTTCCCCTGATTACCTTCTCAGGCATCTCTTCCTTCTTGTGTCTGGATGTCAAATTTTCTATTCAATTCTGGTTTTTTCCTCAAGAATGCTTGAAAGTCCTCTATTCCACTGAATGACCATATTTTCCCTGAAACAAAATACTCAGTTTTGCTGGGTAGGTGACCCTTGGCTTCAATCCAAGCTCTTTTGCCCACTGTAATATCATATTCCATGCCCTTCAATCCCGCAATGTAGTAGCTGCCAGGTCCTGGGCTATTCTGATTGTGTTTCCACAACATTGAAATTGTTTCTTCCTGGATGCTTGTAGTATTTTCTCCTTGATCTGGGGATTCTGGAACCTGGCTATAATATTTCTGGGAGTTTTCTTTTTGGGATCTTTTTCAGGAGGTGATTGGTGAATTCTTTCAACCTCTATTTCCCCCTCTGGGTCTAACAGATCAGGGCAATTTTCCTTAAGAATTTCTTTAAGGATGATTTCTAGGTTCTTTCTTTGATCACGGCCTTCAGGTAGTCCAAGAATTTTTAAATTATCTCTCCTGCATCTGTTTTCCAAGTCAGTGGTTTTTCCCATGAGATATTTCACATTGCCTTCTATTCTTTCATTTGTTTGGATCTGTTTAACAGCATCTTGATTTCTCATAAAGTCACTAGCTTCCATTTGCTCCAGTCTAACTCTGAAGGAATGAATCTCTTCATTGAGCTTTTGAGATTCATTTTCCATCTGGCAAATTAGGCTTTTTAAGACATTCTTCTCCTCATTGCCTTTCTGAGCTTCTTTTGCCATTTGAGTTAGTCTATTTTTAAGGTATTATTTTCCTCAGTCAGGTTGTTGACCCTCATTTCATACTTTTCTTGGATCTTTATCATTTCCCTTCCAAATTTTCCCCCACTTCTCTTATATTCTTCTTAAGGTCCTCTATGGCATGTAGCTAGCTTGTATTTTCATTTGGGGCTTTTGGTGCAGGAGTTCTGTCCACACAGTCCTCCTCCTTGCTTTGATCCTCTTTGCCCCTAAAACAGGAGTCCAATGTTTAATTTTTCTGTTTATTTTGTTTCTTTTGCCTAGGCTAGTTGTCACTTAATTACTTGATTTGGGGGCTTGTTGCCACAGTAGGACTCTGCTATCAGACAGGAGAGCTTCCACCCAAACGTGGGGTCTTTACAACTTCCACAGGTTGGGTGGCCTCTGTAAAGCCTCAACCCACCCTGGCAAATTGCATACCTACCCCAAACTGCCCTCCCCAAGACCACAATCTAGATAGACCCCCATACTGATTGCTTGATCTCCCTACAGTTTGCAGACCAGGAGGTAGAGCTGCCACTGACACTGCAAAATGGCTTCTCTGTTTCGTTTCTTCAGCAGCTTTTTGCCCCCAGGGGAGGAAGCCATGCGTTCCCCAAATACTGGTTCCAAAGTCCATAGGGCACTAACTGCTCACTTTGTCCTAGGCATGTCTGTGCTGATAATTCAGGAATCACCACAGCTGCTGGTGTTCTGGGGTCCCTCCAGCCACCTGCTGTCCTTGGCACCCTAGACCTAAAACCTTGGCTCACATGGGCCTGGACTCAGTTCCCAGTGCATTGTGCTGCCTGCTCTCAGAGTGCTGCACTGGCCTCTCCTTGCAGGGCTGCTGGGCTGTCCGCAGCAGCAGGTTAGCTTCTCTGTGTCTTTCTGTGGGTGCTGGGGTTCCAGAGGTTGTTGGAATAAGGAACTTATTAAAGTGGAACTATTTACATTCCTACATGGAAAAATGATAATTGTAACTCATAAGACTTTTCTAAGTATGAGGATAGTTGAAGGGGATATATGTGTGTGTATACATACATACATACATGTATATATGCATATGTGTATACATACATACATGTATATATATGCATGCATGTATGTATGTATGTATACACACATATATCCCCTTCAACTATCCTCATACTTAGAAAACTCTTATGAGTTACAATTATCATTTTTCCATGTAGGAATGTAAATAGTAAATATATTCCATGTAGGAATGTAAATTATATATATATATATATATGTAGACAGGGCAATATATGAGTTGAATATGAAGGGATGATATCTTAAAAATGAAATTAAGAAGTGAGAGAGGAATGAATTGGTAGGAGAAAGGGAGAAATAGATTAAGATAAATTATCTCATATAAACAATCAAGAGAAAACTGTTATAATGGAAGGGAAGAGCTGGAAGGTCAAAGGGAATGGTTCAAGCTTACTCTCATTGCATATGGCTTAAGAAGGGAATAACGTACACACTCAATTGGGTATCTTAGTCTATAGGAAAATAGAGGGGAAGGGGATAAGCAGGGGTATGATATAAGAGACATCAGATAGGGGGAGAGGGTAGTTAGAAGCAAAGACTTTTGAAAAGTGACAGGGTCAAAGGAGAAAAGAGAATAAGTGTGGGGCTGGATAGAATATAGGGAATTATAGTTAGTCTTTCACAGTATAATTTCTATGGAAATGTTTTGTGTAACTAAATATGTACAACCTATAGTGAATTGCTTATCTTCCCAGTGGGGGTGGGTGAGCAGAGAAGAAGGGGACAAAAATCTGAAGCTCAAAGTTTCAAAAAAATTACTTTTTAAATGCAACTGGAAAATAACATATATATATATATATATATATATATATATAGTTACTGGGGTATAGCAATCCATCTTGCCCTAATAGAAAGTTTGGGGTGGTGAGGGATGATATAAAAAAGAAAAGGTTGGGGGAAGGGGTGTTCATCAGGCTCACTATTTTATGGTGGTGGGTAGAGGAAAGATGGGGAGAAAAATTTGTAACTCAACATCTTGTGGAGATGAATGTTGGAAACTAAAAATAAATAAATAAATTGAAAAAAAAAAGTATTTTCTTAATTGCATGTTAGATGTATTGGAGGGGGAAGAGACATTTGATGATTTAGAAAAAATGGTTAAAAAAAAAGTGAGCTCTTTGTTTTGATCTTTGATTATAGGAATGGGATAATCTTCCTCCTATCCTGATTATTTAATGTTTTATACTTTCCTGGAACCTGCTTCAGACACCTGTCCCCTCCCCACCTCTATTCCCTTAATAACTTCATCAGCCCCCAAGCTTTGGTGACATAATAATCCATATTGTAAATACAATTACATAATTTTTCCAAAGATTTGAGAAGTCCTAGGGGTGTTTTGTTTTCTTTAGTCATTTCAGTTATTTCTGACTCTCAGATGAATCATTTGACATTTTCTTGTTAAAGATACTACAGTGGTTTGCTATTTCCTTTTACAGCTTAATTTTCAGATGGAGAACTAAGGCAAAGAGGATTAAGTGGCCTTCCCAAGTATGGTCAGATTATTTAAGGATGTGGTATGTAGAGATGTGTGAGGTTCCTAAAATAAAAGAATACCTTGCCAACATAGTTTAGTAATTCATATATAGTTACACTTTTAAATATATGTGTTTTGTCTAAATAGGAAAAGTGATCATTATCAAACCTTTATGAATCATTTTATCAGTTAATCATGCAAGCTCCATCCTCTTCTTAGAGAATAGACTATTTAATAGAGTACCAATCAATTAACACATGACAGCAAATTTGTAAAATGGCACTCATAAGATGAAATCAGAATTTTACATTCACAAGGAACCAATATACTTATCTAAGTAAGAATCTTGTACCTGAGCATGAGTCTTCTCTACACCATACCCAGGAAGTGGTTACCACTTTGAAGACTTCTAGTACTGAGAACCAATCATTTTTTTTCAAATGCTTTATCAATTACTGGTTTACATCATTCATTTCTGCCAGATTTTGAGTTACAATCTTTTCCAAATTTTTCCCCTAACCATTCCTCCAGAATATCAGTCCCACAGGATATCCACTCCTCTAATCTGCTCTCTCCCATATCTTCTCCGAGTAGGGCATGGTGAATCTCTATAGCCCGATGCCTGTATATTTTATTTCTCAATTATATAAAATAGTATTAACAATTTTATTTATATATTTTGAATGTTTGATTTTAAAACTTTGAATTCCAGATTAATTCCCTTCTAACTTCCCTCCCCCCACCCTGCCCTCCCTTCCATCATCCCTCTTCTAATCCCCTTCCCCAGTACTCTCCTATAGGGTGAAATATCCTTGTTAATATGTATGCCATTCTCTCCCCAATCCGAATTCAATGAGAATAAAGTTTTACCTTTTTGGTTTCCTGTTCTTCCCCTCCATTGTAACCATTTCCCTTGCTTCTTCTATATGAGATAGTTTACTCTATTCTGTCTCTTCCCATACCGTCTTGTTATATCCCTCTCTCCCCTCTTAATTTTACCTTTTAATGACCTTCTTATTAATTTTAACATGTGCCTTCTATATATGTATACCTGTAAACATATATACATACATTCACATATGTATTCATATGCCCATATATGCTTCTTCAAGTATTTCCATACTGAGAAAAGTTTAATCAGCTATAATTATCATTTTTCTATGTAGGAATGTAAATAGCTCAACTTCGATAAGTTCCTTATGAATTCTTCTCCCTGTTTACCTTCTCAAGCTTCTCTTGCTTCTTGTATCTGAATGTCAAATTTTCTATTCAACTCTGGTTTATTCATCAAGAATGCTTGAAAGTCCTCTATTATATTGGTTTTAATGCCAGCTCCTTTGCCTTCTAAAATATCATGTTCCAAGCTGTTCGACCCCTCACTGTAGAAGCTGCCGGATCCTGTGCTATCCTGATTGTGTTTCCACAAAATTCAAATTATTTCTTCCTGCCTGCTTTTAGTGTTTTCTCCTTGATCTGGGGATTCTGGAATCTGGCTATAATATTCCTAGTAGTTTTATTTTTGTGATCTTTTTGAGGAGGTGATCGGTGAATTCTTTCAACCCCTATTTTGCCCTCTAGGTCTAAAACATTGCTGCAATTTTTCTTGAGAATTTCTTGAAGGATGATTTCTAGGTTCTTTCTTTGATCATGGCTTTCAGGTAGTCCAATAATGTTTAAATTATCTCTCCTGGATCTATTTTCCAGGTCAATGGTTTTTCCCATGAGATATTTAACATTGCCTTCTATTCTTTCATTTGTTTAGATCTGCTTAATAGCATCTTCATTTTTCATAAAGTCACTAGCTTCCATTTGCTCCAGACTAATTCCGAAGAAATGATTTTCCTCAGTGAGGTTTTTAGATTCTTTTTCCATCTGGCAAATTTGGCTTGTTAAGGCATTCTTCTCCTCATTGCCTTTTTGAGCCTGTTTTGCCATTTGAGTTAGTCTATTTTTAAGGTGTTCTTTTCCTCAGTCAGGCTATTGACTCTCATTTCATTATGTTCTTGCATCTTTCTCATTTTTCATCACAATTTCCCCCCACTTCTCTTATCTACCTCTTAAGGTCCACTATGGCCTGTAACCAGCTCATATTTTCATTTGAAGGCTTTGATACAGGAATTCTGTCCTCCCAGTCCTCCTCCTGTTCCATGCATCAATCCTATTTGCCCCCCAAATTGTAGTAGCTTAATGTTGAATTTTTCTGTTTATTTTGTTTCCTTTTCCTAGGCATGTTGCAACTCAATTACTTGATTTTTGAGCTTATTGCTACAGTAGGACTCTGCCACCAGACAGGGGAGCTTCTTTCCCAAACACTGGGATTTTCTCCACTGCCATAGGTATTAGTTGGGTGCCCTCTCTGAAGCCTCCCCATGATCTGGCAAGCTGGTCACACACCCCAAGACTTCCTCTCTGGACCACAATCCAGATCCAAGAATGTTAAAGCAGGAGTGATTACTCGCCCCCCCCCCACCCCAGACTGATTGCCCTGTCCCACTACAGTCTGCAGGCCATGACCTGTAGCTGCAATGTGACACATGCTGCACAGTGGCTCCTTAGTGGCTTCTTGCCCTGGGGGTAAAGGCTGAAGCACTCTCCCAACTAGTGGGTATCTAGTCAATTCTGCACTGACTTATCACTTTGTCCTTGGCATCTATGTATTGGTAATTCTGGATACTCCAATGCTGCTGGTGTTCTGAAGTCCCTCCAGCAGTCTGCTGGTCGGAACCACCCTGGGGCTAAATCCTTTGGCTCATGCAAGGCTGGGGTTGGCTCCCAGGGTGTTGTGCTTGCCACTCCCTACTGGGCTGTCATCCTGTCTTTAGTGAGAGGTTAACTTCTCTGTTCATTTTGTGGGTTCTGTAGCTTCAATGTTTGTTCATAGTCTCCTTTTACATAAATTGAAAGGGCTGGGAGCTGGAGCTGCAAAGAAGTCCTGTTTCTACTCTGCCATCTTGACTCTGCATCACAGCAAAAGGGCAAAGAAGATTGAAGCAAAACGCTTTTTGAGTGAGGACATTAAAATTCTAGATAGTTCTAATTGGTAGAATGTTTTTTTTTCCTTATATCTTGTCCAGAATCTTTTCGTTGTAATATCCACCTATTGCTTCTAGTTTTACTCTGCAAAACAGAGTTGAAATCTGCTACTTTTCAAAATCATGATCTTTAAAATATTTGGAAGCAGACATTCTTCCCCTGTCTAAATGTCCTTAGTTTCTTCAAATTGTTCTCATGGAGCATAATCTCAACATTCTTTAGCCTTCTAGTTACCCTCTTCTCGATGATCTTTCCTTTATCTATATCCTTCTTTAAATGTGTTACTCAAGAATGAAAACAATATTACAACAGATGTCCTTGGCTGGCACCAACACAGTAGAACTATCACTTCCTTAATCCTGGATTCTAAATCTCTCAATAAAATCAAACAAAGTTTGTATTTACAAAAAATATTTCTTTCTCACTAATATAATATGTTATTTAATCAAACTGAGCTTAAAGTCCATTAATACTTCCAAATCTTTTTAGATGAGCATATTATAGCCTATTTTTACATTTTACATTTCTTATTTGACATTATTCATTTTACATTCTGTGATTCATTTAAAAAGAAGAGACACCTAAAGTATAAGACAACATATATAATTTTTAAATTTCATTCTAATAGATTGCCTCAAGTTTCTTGGCTCATAACTTATTATTGTTACTTCTACTTTTTTACATGAGTATTTGTAATCAGTAGGTTAGGTGTTCCTCCAACCTTTAGGTGTATACAAATTTGATGTGCATATAATCTCTAACCTTATCAACATATTTTTATAGCCACCTCAAACAGCATAAGATTTAACACAAATCTTTGAAATACTTTACTGAAGATATCCTTCTAAGAATAAACTATTGTTGAATACCGTTTGATCCCAGGCTTTAAAAACGTTCTAAATTTTCCAAACTATACTACTTTTTCATTTCTACCCCTCCATCTTTAAAAAAAAAAATTGGTACTTAATGATTTGTCAAATACTTTTCTAAAATCTATGGAAATTTGATATACAATATTTCCCTTGTATGTCAATCTTGTAATCATCTCTAAAAAGACAATATTTTTTTCTGACATGGGGGGGATGGCAGAGTGAAAACAACACTTCAGTGGAGCTCTCATTCACACCACTTCAAAATTATGTAAAAGGGGGCTCTGAATGTCATCTGGAGCTCTAGAACCCACAAAATGACAAAGAGAAGCTAACCTCTCACTGAGGACTGTCCAGCACCCAGGCAGGGAGTGGCCCGCACAGCACTCTGGGACCTGAGCCCAAGTCCATGTGATTCAAAGTTTTTAGCCCCAGGGCAGCCGGCTGGAGGGACCCCAGAACACCATCAGTTGTGGTGTTTCCAGAATTATCAACATGTAGATGCCTAGGACAAAGTTAGAGTTCAGTGCCCTATGAAATTTGGGAGTGGTTGGGAGAGCTTGTGGCCTCTTTCCCGTTTGGGTGAGAAGCCACTGAGGAGCTGGCTCAGCTGGTGCCACATTGCCACATTACAGCTTCAACTCCTGGCTGGTGAAATCCAATCAGTATGTGGTGTAATCACTATTGCTTTACCCTTCTTGGATCTAGACTGTGGTCTGGGAGGGAGGTCTTGGAGTGTTTGACCAGCTTGTCAGAGCATGTGGAGGCTTCAGAGAGGCCACTCAACTAATACCTCTGGCAGTTGGGAAAAGCCCAGCATTTGGGACAGAAGCTCCCCTGTCTGATGGCAGAGTACTACTGTGGCAATAGGCCCAAAAGTCTAGGCAAAGGAAACAAAATAAACAGAAAAATTCAACATTAGACTCCTATTTGGGTGCAAAGAGGATTAAAGCATGGAACAGGAGGAGGACTGTGAGGTCAGAAATCTGGAAGCAAAAGCCCCAAATGAAAATACAAGCTGGCTACATGCCATAGAGGACCTTAAGAAGCAGATAAGAGAAGTGGGGGGAAATTGGAAAGAGAAATGAGAAAGATGCAAAAAAGTATGAAATGAGAGTCAACAGCCTGACTGAGGAAAATAACACCTTAAAAAATAGACTAACTCAAATGGCAAAAGAGGCTCAAAAAGACAATGAGAAGAAGAAAGCCTTAAAAAGCTGATTTTTCCAGATTGAAAAAGAATCTCAAAAGCTCACTGAGGAGAATCATTCCTTCAGAATTAGACTCGAGCAAATGGAAGTTATTGACTTTTTGAGAAATCAAGATGCTATTAAGCAGATTCAAACAAATGAAATAATAGGAGGTAATGTGAAGTATCTCATAGGTAAAGCCACTGACCTAGAAAATAGATCCAGATAGAGAGATGATCTAAAAATTATTGGACTACTTAAAAGCCATTATCAAAGAAAGAATCCAGAAATCATGCTTCAAGAAATTCTCAAGGAAAAATGTGCTGATGTTTTTTAGACCCAGATGGCAAAATATAGGTTGAAAGAATTCACAAATCACCTCCTGAAAAGATCCCCAAAACAAAACTCCTAGGAGTACTGTAGCCAGGTTCCAGAATTCCCAGATCAAGGAGAGAATATTACAAGCAGGCAGAAAGAAACAATTTCAATATTGTGGAAACACAATCAGGATAGCACAGGATCTGGCAGTTTATACACTGAGGGATTGAAGGGCATGAAATATGATTTTCTGGAGGGCAATGGAGCTGGGATTAAAACCAAGAATCACCAGCTAGTAAAATTGAGTATCACATTTCAGGGATAAATATGGTTATTCATTGGAATAACAGAATTTCAAGCATTCTTGAGGAAAAAAAAACAGTGTTTAATAGAAAATTTGACATTCTGATACAAGAAGCAAGAGATGCTTGAGAAGGTAAACAGGGAATAGAAATCATTATGAACTTATCAACCTTGAACTATTTAAATTCCTACAAGGAAAAATGATAACTATAACTATAACTGATAAAACTTTTCTCAGTATGAAAATAGCTGAAGAAGGTTATATGGGCATAGGAATACATATTTGAGTGTGTGTATATATATATATATATATATATATATATATATATATATGTCTTCAGGTATACATAGACAGAGGGCACAGGTCGAATTAAATAGGAAAGGATGATACTTAAAAGGTAAAATTAAGAGGTGAGAGAGGAATATAATGAGAGGAGATGGGGAGAGACAGAATGAGGTGAACTATCGCATATAGAAGAAATAGGGGACAATGGTTACAAGTTAGGGGAAGTACAGGAAGACAAAAAGGCAAAACCTCATCCTCATTAAATTTGGATCAAGGAGAGAATGACATACATACTAAATAGGGTTTCTCACCCTACAGGAGAGTAGGGGGTATGGGGATTAGAGTGGGCTCAATGGATGGGAGCGGAGGTTGTGGGGGAGTTGGCATCACCCACTTTTGAAAAGGGAAAGGACCAAAGTGGGGAGTGAACCAGGTGGGAGGTGGGATAGGAGGGAGGGAAATAGAGTCAGTCTTTTACAATATATCTACTATGGTAATGTTTTGCATAGCTGCACATGTGTAACATATACTGAATTGCTTATCTTCCTTTTACAAAATGAAAATTTTAAAAATATATAAATACCATGATTAAGACTATTTTGCATATAATTGGGAGATGAGATGTGCAGTCAATGGGGCATGAGGATTAACCTTGCCCTTCTGGAAAATTCAAAGGGCCTATGGGAGAAGAGATGGGAGAGAGCAGATTGGATGAGGGGTTATCTTGTGGGACTGCTATTCTGGGGTGGTGGGTAGGGGAAAAATGGGGAAAAATTGTAATTCAAAATCTGACAGAAATGAATAATGCAAACCAGAAGTTAATAAAGCATTTGGAAAAAAAATCATTCAATGAATTTTGACTTGGGAGTAGGACAGAAATTCCAACAATTTCTTAAATGGTCCCATATATACTTCTGCCATTTTGTACTACATATTTATGTAAAGCAGTGTTCTCAGCATTGGCAATTATAAAAATCAAAATATCAATCCACTATGAACCAACATTGATGATGATCTATGTCTATTTATTTTTTATGGAAAAATAAACAAGCATGTCCATCTTATTAATATGCAAATTCACTTTTGTCTTTAATAAAGGGTAAAATTATACATATACTGAAAAAATTATCTGATGTAGTAGGGAAGGGAAAGGAAACAAAAGGAAAGGAAGGGAAGGGAAGGGAAGGGAAGGGAAGGGAAGGGAAGACAGAGATTTCTGAGACATTTCAACTGATTGGTTGACTGACGTCTTCAAGGGGATCTCTATTAGCAATAGTGTTTTTATAATGGCTCGTCCAAATATTATTCTCTAAAAATATAAACTAAGCAACTTTGACTTGCTTCTGTGATTATGTGCCATCATTCAACCACAAAACTTGTATTTTCCCTAGCTTTAAATAGATTCTTTTTTACCAAAGAGAACACATAGAAATGTTTCCTAAACCATCTCAAATTACATTGAACTGTTAATTTCCTGTTATCTCTATGATTCCATGCCACCTTTAGGGACTCAGAAACACTGGAATACTTGGGGTGGTGTACTTATTGAAGGAAGTGTAAAGTTATTGATCTTTGCCAAAATACCATTGTCTTTGTTTTATATCCTGACCATCTCCCTGTAGGTTATCTTTTCCTCCCTGTTTTATTTCATCTGTTATCTGCCAGGCACATAATCTATACTATTATCATACTATTTTATAATCATTTTAAATAGCACATGGCCAAGCACAAATCATTTGGCAAAATATCTGCCTAGCTCTCCTTGGAAGAGATGCATCATGAGCAATATCTGCATCCCATGCCTTCTCAGTTTCTTTTCTCCATAGTCCCTGATTATGTGGCTTACTATGCTTTATTCTTATTTTCATCAGAAATGCAAATTGTAGGTGCATTTGTGACAAGGAATGCACGGAATAAGAATTACATGCACTGATGATTCCTTTTTCTCTTGACCAATACTTGCTTTATATTTACTGCATTTTTATTAAAAGCATTGACTGATTTTTTTTTCCATTGGCATGTGATTCTATCCATGAAAGAACCCATAAAACCCATGATTTCTTTTAGCACCTCTTTTGCAAATTAAGGCTTGGAGAATTTTTGAGGGCAAAAAGTCATCAAATGACTTGTCTATGGTCAAACAGCTAATATGTTTCAGAGTAATGTCTTCAGTACTCTACATTTAATACCCTATCTAATAGGTCATGTTGTTTCTAAGCATGGTATCTAAGAACTAATATAATTCATCTTAACAAACTAATATTAATTTATCTTTTCATCAAAATGTCTAATTTTCATTATTTCATATTTGTAGGACTTAATTTTACAAGATCATTTCACACATATTAGCTCATTTTATCTTCAAAATAATTCTGCATTATTTCACTGTTTTGTAGAGAATGAAACTGAGTTTCAGAGAAGTTTGGTTACTTGTTCAAAGTCTTGCAACTGGCTAAGCTGTGGCGCTGGGACAGGAATTCTGGTTTTCCAACTGCCACTTCAGTGCTCTTTTCATTATACAAGATTGCCTCATTAATACCATGAAGAATATCTTGTGGTTAACTGTGAAAGGGCTAATGAGCATGGGCCATTAATTTCAGATGGCACTATTCTTGGAGCACTCTTTTATTATTTTGACCCTTTAAAAAGTTGGAGACATTCGTTGTAATTTCTTACATGCCTTAAATTGATGCACTCTAAGTGGTTATTTGGGTCAACATGCCAAATATATAAGATGCAAAATGACTGTTCAGACAGTCAATTTGCCCCTAGAGATGAGCTCTTTGAAGTTTTAATAAATGGAATGAGTAAATGATTTTTAAAGATGTGCTCATCCTTCTCTAGGTATCTGAATTAATTAAATCAGTCTGCTTTAATAAGGCAGGAGTAAATTCTTCTAAAGTGTGTTGTAAGTGATTTGGTGTGAATAGGAGACCAATTGTGCATCCATACCTTTCATGTAGAGATTGGATAAGTATTATGAATTCAAATATATCTATTTTTTTCTTATTGAATTATTGAGATCCCAGTAGGGATATTTTCTAGCCCTTGAAATTTAAGTGGCTATCAAGAAGGATGCCCCTGAAGATTTAAACTGCATTTGATTACTATTTTGATGGCAGTAGCCTGCTCTTTCCAGTACTTAGAATGAATAACAAAGCTCAGGTTAGATTACTCAAAAAGGATCCTGAGAATATGTATTAAAACTGCTGCTGGTCAGGTTGTTGAAATGCTGATTTTAGCAAATTTTAACCTAAACTTTTCACTGGTAAATCCTACCCATTTTATATCTAATGAGAGCAATGGTGATTTTTTCCCTTCTATGACAGGGGAAAATACCATAAATCACTCTCCCCTCTCCAATATCTCCCCCACAAATGACTAGAATTGTCACCAGCTGGGAATGAAGGGGGTACTGATGAGGTGGAAAGTCAGGGGGAAGATAAAGTCCTCTGGGTCATAGGGTCAATGTTATGATTAGGGAAGCCAGAAGTAAGGGGGGGAAAAGGAGTTCATGTGAGTCCATTATCCAGTATTTTAAAAAAAAAAAACTAATTATCTATGATGACTTGGTGCTATTTCATTATTTTGGTAACTAAAGAATGTCAAGTAGTAGAAAGGCCTCAGAATTCAACACTTGTGCCAAAATATTAGAATCAAACCAAAATTGTGATATATTAATGTTTTTCTAAGTGTATGTAGGTCAACGCTCTTTTATTTCTGTTTGTACTTTTTTTTCATTTTTGAGGTAATTTCTATGCAAGGACATGATCAGCTACTTCACTTACACTCCACAGAGTACATGAAGCAGTGCATATTCTGCCAGCATCAGAAATATTATCATAGTTTATTCCATGAATAAGTAGGCAGTCAGCACTCATTTTGTACCTTCCTATAATTGACTTTTAAAAATGTATGTTTTTTTTTTTTTTGGAGCAGCATTCCTTTAAAATAACTGGATAATATTTCTTTATAAATTAAAATGTTAAAAAATATAACAAACTTAAATTGGTGTTTGTTTTTTTAAATGATTTGGTTAGGGTAACATGTACTATAGTTCCTGCACATTGTTTAACTGATTTAGATATTCCTTTGAAAAAAGTTGTACTGGAAATACTTACATAAAGTTATTGCAAATGAAGTGAGTAGAATCAGGAGAACATTACATAATCATAGCCACATTGTGTGGTGATCAACTATAATAGACTTAGCTCTTCTCAGCACTACAGTGATTGAAGACAATTCCAAAGGTCTCATGATGAAAAGTGCTATCCATGTCCAGAGAAAGAAATGCGGAGGTGTGGATACAGACTGAAACACAGTATTTTCACTCTTTTTTATGTTGTTCTTTTTTTCATGGTTTTTCCCTTTGGTTCTGTTTCTTCTTTCACAATATGATTATTGTGAAAAGAGATTGAACATGTATTACTTATATCAGATTGCTTGCCATCATAGGGGGCTTGAAGGAGCTGCAAAAAAATGAAACTCAAATTCTAATAAAATGTTAAAATTATCATTACCTGTAATTGGAAAAAATAAAATTGTATTGAAAAAGGTTGTAAGGGGCAGAGAACAAGTGGCAGAGTATAGGAAAACACTTAGCTAGACTCTACCATCATCCACCTCCAAACAACTTCAAAATAATTCCTCAAATCAAATTCTGGAGTGGTGAAGTCAACAAAAGAGCAAGGTGATATATTTTGCCAACCCAAGAAGACTTAGAAGGAAAACAAGAAAGGTTCTATGACACCAGGATGAGGACCGGTCTGGAAAAGAGTATATGCAGAAGCACACACCAGAAGAAGGTTTGGAGATGTCTATGATAGCCTCAGTTTCACAAGCTCTCAGTCAAGAAATAGTAAGAGTGTCAGAAAACTCATCAGAAAGAGATTACAGAGGACCCTTTGGCAATACTGGCTGCTGAACAGCTGAATTGACTATATGTAGTTCCAGGGAGAAAAGGAGCTCTAACACTTAATACTCTAGGAGAACAGAGGACCTGGTCATATTTACAGGGCCAAGAGGAGTACTAATACATTTCTGTTGTTCTTTTGCTTTTTGGAGGGGGGGAGTTGGACAATTGGGGTTAAGTGACTTGCCCAAGGTCACATAGCTAGTAAGTGTTAAGAGTCTGAGACCTGATTTGAACTTAAATCCTCTTGATTATAGGGCTGGTGTTCTATTCACTGCACCACCTAGCTGTCCCACTAATATGTTGGACTGTAGGGAAACAAAATTGTTTCCTGGGAAAAGGTCAGAGAGAGCTCAGGTCAGGAGAGCAGGTGTAACAACAATGCAATACTCACAATGCCTATGGTGACCATAAATATGCTGGTATAGTTATTAATCACAAAATGTAACAGGCTCTCTACCTGGGGGACATAGCCAGAACATTTATTCAAATACCAGAAAGCTGAGACCCCAAACCAGAAAGTCAAATCCATCACAGTAGCCATGGAGCTGGCACACATAGTTAATGCAGTAAACATCCACATTCTCAAGCTTTCAAGACAAAACAGTCTCTTTCAGGCAATGATACTCATGTCACTCATGGTAAATGCTCACCCTCCAGGCAGCTCACTCTCAACAGCTGTCATCCCCTGCAGTTCCTGTCCTACAATCCTCAGCAGAAGTCCTCAGCTATCTGGCTGTCAGAAGCAATTTGCATTGCCGCTGCTGCTGCTTCCAGTGACCTTTCTGGCTCCAGCCAGGCCCCTACTCAGCTCCAGCTCCTTCTTGCCCTACCCCTTCCTTCTATGTCAGCAAGTTCAAGGGCAAAGGAAGATCTTCAAATCCCATTACCATTACACGAGGGACCATATTTCTGCTTATATTGAAATATCTTTGAAATCTCCAAAAGTTACAGAACCCCAGAAGTAGTTCTGAGAACAGCAGCATGAAAAAATAATAATAAAGGATGTAGAGGGAAAATTGGGAAATGAAATGAGAGCAATAATAAGAAATTATGAAAAGAGAATCAAGAGACTGGGAAAAGAAGAATAAAAAATAACAAAGAAAATAATACACTAAAAAGTAAAATTGACCAAATGAAAACACAAGGCACAAAAATTCACTGTAGAAATTAACTCCTTAAAAGCAAATTTGGACAAAAGGGGAAAGAGTTACAAAAGCTCACTGACGAAAACAATTCCTCAAAATTTAAATTTGGGCAAATGGAAGTCAATAGCTACATGAGACATTAATAAACATTAAAATAATCCAATAGCCTGAAAAAATAGAAGAAAATGTGAAATCTCTCATCTAGTAAACAACTGCTCTGGAAAATAGATTGAGAAGAGATAATTTAAGAATTATTGAAATATCTCAAAAACATGGTAGCTCAAAGTTGTTTGAATTTGCTGTTCTCTAATCAAAATGATTTAGAGCATTTTTATATGATTATAAATAGTTTTGATTTCTTCATTTGAAAACTGCTTGTTGATATCCTTTGACCATTTACAAACAGAGAAATGTGACTTAGTTCTATAAATTTGACTCAGTTCTTGATATTTTTGAGAAATAAGGTCATCAGTGAAACTTCTTTATTTTTAGTTATGATTACATTCCCTACATCCTATTTCCCCATTTCTCTCTCTCTCTGTCTCCATCTCTGTCTCTGTCTCCCTCTGTTTCTCTCTTTGTCTCTCTCTCTGTCTCTGTCTCTCTCATCTGTTTATTCTCAAAAATGTTTTGCTTCTGACTTTTACCTCTCCCAATATACCCTCCCTTCTATCAGTCCAATTTCCCCTTCTCTTATCCCCTTCTCCTCCTATTTTCTGGTAGAGTAAAATAGATTTCTATATCCAACTTAGTGTGACTGTATATTATTTCTTCTCTGAGGCAATTCTAATGAGAGTAATGTTCATGTTTCCATCCCCCTCCCCCCAGGTTCCCTATCACCCCCTCAGAAGTGTTTTGCTTATGTTTACCCCCTTCCAAAACTTTCCCTCCTATCACTGCCCCCTCCCTTTTCTTATCCATTTCCAGTCCTACTTTCCTGTAGGGTAAGATAGACTTCAATACCCAATTGAGTGTGCATGTTATTCCCTATTTGAGTCAATTCTGATACGAGTAAGGCTCATTCACTCTTCCATTCTCCCTTGCTTCCTTCTTCTTCCCATCCACTCTAAAAGCATTTTATTTTATTTTTTTTCTTTTTATTAAACAAATGCTTTATTAACTTCTGGTTTACACCATTCATTTCCACCAGATTTTGAGTTACAATTTTCCCCCCATTTTTCCCTACCCACCACCCCAGGATAGCAGTCCCACTAGATATCCCCTCATCCAATCTGCTCTCTCCAATATCTTCTCCCATACCCCCTTCGACTTTGCCATTAGGGCAAGGTGAATCTCTGAGCCCCAATGCCTGAACATCTTATGAAACATTTAATTTTAAAACGTCAATTTTCAGATCCATTCCATTCCTCCCTTGTCACCCACTCCCTCTGGGAAGATAAGCAATTCAGTATGTGTTGTACATGTATAGCTATGCAAAACATTACCATAGTAGATATATTGTAAAAGAATGCTTATATTTCCCTCCCACCCATCTCACCTCCCACCTAGTCCATTCCCTACTTTAATCCTGCCCCTCTTTGATATTTCTACCTAAATTGGTCTACATATTCAATACCATACCAATCAACTTACAGAAAATGTATTTTATAAAGCTGTAAAAAATTAATAAAATTTATCTGGGTAAACAAAAATTCAATAATATCAAGAAAACCAGTGAAAAAGTATGAAGATAGACAGAAGTAGCAAATTTCAAACTATATAACAAAATGGTAATCATCAAAATGATCTAGCAGTCTCTAAGAAATAGAGTACTGGGTTACAGGAATAGATTAGGTATACAAAAGATAGTTCTAAATTATTGTTTAAGTCTAGTGTTTGATAAACATAAAGATCTACATTTTGGGAGCAAGAACTCATCATTTGACAACAATTACTGGAATATCTGGGAATTTGTTTGGCAGAAAGTAGACATAGACCAACATCTTAGTGTGGGTACCAGAATAACGACTATGTCAAAATGGCTTAATGATTTAGACATAAAGG
Organism: Gymnobelideus leadbeateri; assembly: GCA_011680675.1. Classification (NCBI taxonomy): domain Eukaryota; kingdom Metazoa; phylum Chordata; class Mammalia; order Diprotodontia; family Petauridae; genus Gymnobelideus; species Gymnobelideus leadbeateri. The sequence continues at coordinate 129,875 of WOXC01002116.1, forward strand.
GTGATATCATAGGGAAATTAAGAAACTATAGGAAAATATTACCAGATTTATAGAAAACTTGAAGAGACAAAACAAGAGGTAGAACACAGTAAGCAAAAGGTATAAGTCATCTAATGCAATAAAAATTAGAAAAAAAATCTGGAAATGAAACAGAAATTACTGCAAGTTTCTCTTATAAAGGCTTCATGACTCAAAAATTTAGGGAACAAAACCAAGTTTATAGAAATTAGTGACATTCCCCGACTGATAAACATTTAAAGACTGTGAACAGCGAGTTTTCAGAAGAAGATATCAAAGCTATCAACAATCACATGAAAAATGCTCTAAATCACTATGATTACAGAAATATAAATTAAAAGAACTGATTGACTAATATAAACAAAAAACAAAATAACAAATCCTAGAAGGGTAGTGGAAAAGTTGGTACATCAAGACACTTGTGAACTGATTCAGTCATTCTGGAAAACAATTTAGAATTATTCCCAAAGGGTTATTAAGCTTTGCATACCTTTGGATTGGGAAATACCACTACTAGGTCTTCATGGTAAAGAGATCAGAGAAATGGGGAACTAATCTATTTGTACATAGATATTTAGAGTAGCTCTTCATGTGGCAGCAAAGAAATAGAAATTTAGGGCAATTGGGGGATTGGTTGAACAAGTTGTGCTAAATGATTGTGATGGAATACTGTTATTCTATAAGAAATGATGAACAGGATGGTTTTAGAAAAACAAATTTAGATAGCCATTTATGAGCTGAATTAAAGGGACATGAAAATAACCAAGAGAATATTACATACAGTAACAGCCAAATAGTATAGACAATTATCTGTGAAAGATTTAGCTTCTCTTCTCAGGATAATGATCCAATATTATTCCAAAAGAAATGTAATGAAACATTCTCTGCATTTCCAGAAAAAAGCTGAAAAACTCTTGAGTGAAGTTTGAAATATACTCTTTTAAAAACGTTCTTTATTGTTCTTGCTTTCCCGTTTCTTTCTTCTTTTTTTTTTTTTACATCACGGTTTATATGAATTATGCTTTGCATAACCGATATTACTTACCTTCTCAAGGTTTGGAGAGATACAGACTGGAAGGAGAGAATTTTTAACTAAATTCTTAAAAAATTAATAATATTGTTTAAAATGTAATTGTGAAGTAGTTAACAATAAAAAAAGAATAAAGATAGTTCAATATTTTTTTCTCTTTTGTAGCTGATAAGACTATCTTTAATAAGCTGTACCTTACCTGTGTCTTCTACATTCATGCACTAGTTAAATAAGTATTTAAGTATTTAACTTAAAGACATGAACTCCTTGTTTTGATGTATTTCAAATCTTCTATGTAACAAATTTAATAATTTCTTATACTCCTGGAACAAATAATGCTAAGAAAACCCCATTTGAAAGTCTTCCCATTGCTTCTTAATTATAGGTCAAGTAAGTGAAGGTGGAGTCCTTTTTATATATTTTTTTTATATTTTTAACATGGCATTATGTGATAATATTTGTTTGTTTGTTTTTCCTATTTTTCTGGTTTTTATTTTTTTGTTTTTTTGCTTTTTGGAGGTCAATTGGGGTTAAGTGACTTGCCCATGGTCACATGGCTAGATTTTGTATTATGTGTCTTAGGCCAAATTTGAACTCAGGTCCTCCTGAATTCAGGGCCAGTGCTCTATTCACTGTGCCACCTAGCTGCCCCTGAGAAAATTCTTATTTTTCTGTTTTCAAATTTATTTATTTATTTATCCATTTATCCATTTACTTATTTGTTTGTTTGTTTGGTTGTTCGTTCATTCATTCATTCATTCATTTGTTTGTCTGTTTATTGTGATGCTTTTTAAAAGATAAAGCTTCATTTAAGGTAATGATGATAATTTAATTGTTTTCACTGTGCCCAGATATTTCTTTCAAGGATGAGAAGGAAGACTGAAATATTTATGATCAGATGGTCAGGTTGGCTAGCTTCCCTTTTCAGGAGAAAATGATTGAGCTTTAATCCACAAGTATATGAATAAAGTGTAATGGGACCCATATTTTTTGGCTTGTCAGTTGGTATTCTTCAAATCTAAACACTCTGTGACACTTTCTCACTGTAGTATTTCTTCTCTTATATTCTAAAGTAATTTACTATTCGGGACATATTTTATATATTGTACAAATCACATTTTCTGGAATAAAATGAGCAGGTGTTAATCAAAGAATCATATGCCCAAACCTCACAAAGGCCTTTTAAAAATCAGCAGAACTGCAACTTATTTGTTCTTGTGCTCAAAGCATTTTTTGAATTGGTATTTGTCACACAATTTTCACCACATTGTAGCTGCTGACATTAACTTAATGAACACTCACTTTTCTAAATGAAAGCAAAACAGAAGCTCAAATCCTGGGAGACCCTACCTCTCTGCTAAGAATGATTGCATTTCCTGAAGCAACTAAAAGCCCTGTACCAAGACTGTAAAACTGGCTGACTGAAATAATGGCTATTACCACAGTTAATCAGTTTTTTTAATTGTCCAAAAATAATATTTAGTTATCTGCAGTAAATTACATATGCATAGAAGTAGAAAATTGATTATAACATGATATGTATTTTAATCCTCTACTTCATTTATTTTCTAATAAGTTTTAGTGAGTGAACTTTGGGGTTGAAAAACATGTTTCAAATTCCTGCTTTGACATTAGATAACTTTATGACCCTGGTCAAGTCATTCCATTTTCAAAAGTCTCAGTTTTCTCATCTATAAAATGTTAAATATGATGATACATGTATATTATTAAACTTGAGTTTTCTCATGGTAATGAACCTGAAATAATTTAAACATTAAAATGAAATATAACAATTATATTTTTCTAATATCCATTTTCACTGGGATGCTCATAGGCCTTTGAATATTACAGATTTATATACATATGAGCTTTAATTATAGTAAGCTTACTACAGTACACAGTGAACAGACTGAGGAATTGGGAATTAGGGGACTCAAGTTCCATATCTGATTCATATTGTCTTTGTGACCCTAAATCTCTTAACCTTTCCATGTCCCTTGTGACACTATGAATATGTAACAGAGAACAAGATAATCTGTTCTTGTAGAGAATATTCAGGAACTCTTTAAGGAGATTCAACATTTCAATCATAGGTTATGTTAGAAATGATAACACATTTAATTTCTTTCTGTTTCTATTTGTATGAGTGTATGTAATACACACTCACATACACACAAACACATTTAACTAGATCTGTGATATAAGACATGGCCCCACATTTATTTTTTTAAGGGGGATTCACATTTTTTTGCTTAGTTGATTCAATTGTGTCCAAATATTTGTGATTCTATTTTGGGTTTTCTTGGAAAACATACTGAAATGCTTTGCCATTTCCTTTTCCAACTCATTTTACAGATGAAGAAACTGAGAAAAAAGAGTGATAAATGACTTCCTCAGGGTCACACAGCTAGTAAGTGTCTGTGGTCAAATTTGGAGGAAGGAAGACTCATCTTCCTTACTCCAGGACTGGTTCTCTATCAGCTACACCACATAGTTGCTCAGGATTTTACATTACCAGAGTCCTAAATGGGGAATATTCTAGGCATATAGAACAGCCAGTGCAAAAGTAAGAAGGTGGGAAATTAAACTTTGTGCACACAGAACCCTAAGAATTAGCCTCATGTGAGCTGATCATTGGCGTATGTTTGTATTTCAGAATAGATGGAAATGAGTAATGTATTAAAAGACTTGAAAGAAAAAAAGTAGTTGGGCTATGAAGATAAATCTTTATTTTTATTTTTATCATCTATTTATATCATTATCTATTCCCAAACCTCTAGCTAGCTAGCTATTTATCTTTATTTATACCTCTAGCAATATATTTGTCAACATCTACATCTAGCTATATCTACATCTACCTTTATCAATATCTTCTTTCTCTCTATCTCTATCTCTTTATATCTCATCTCTATCCATATCCCTGTCAACATTCCTGATCAGGTTTATATTGACATCTTTATCCATCTCTGTGTGTGTGTCTCCCTTTCTGTTACTCTCTTCCTTTCTCATCTTTCCAAATTGTTGTAATTGATTAATTGATTATCTGGTGGAAAAAGGATTCCATTTAGAAATAGAACATGAATTCAAATCAGTTTTACTACTTAGCTTAGTAGTGAATATGGCCTTGGACAAGTTGCCTACAAGACTTCAGTTTTACTGATGTTTAAAATAAATGGAATGTACTAATTGAGTGTTTCTTGTGTGTGTGTGTGTGTGTGTGTGTGTGTGTGTGTGTGTGTGTGTGTGTGTGTATGTAAAGGTGCCTTGCCAGTTCTAGGTCTAATGACATTATGAGTCACATCTATCCACATTTTTTCAAAAATAAATCATCTGCATAACAGTATAGTAGAAAACATATTGGATTTAGAGTTTGAGAACCTAGAGATCTCTCTTTAATTTGCCACTCCTTACACCTCTGTATCACCTTGGGAAAGTCATTCTAGGATTCAGTTCCTTAAACTTTAAAATGAGGTAATTGTACCAGATAATATCAATTTTTTTTCCATTTCTTTAAATGATCCTATGAATTTCTTTCATATTTGCTAGGGCAATACTTTAAGTCTTTCCAGCTGGGTAGTTCCTGCCAGCTTAAAGTTTATTGACACATATAATAGGTACATGATTTAGACAAAAGGTGATACCATAAGCAAATTAGGAGAGCAAGAGGACATTTACCTGTCATATTTATGGAGAAGGGAAGAATTTATGATGAAACAAGATATAGCATTAAGAAATGCAAAATGAATAATTTTGATTACATTAAATTAAAAAAAGTATTGCACCCCCCAAAAAACACAACTATGTAACTAAGATGAGAAGGGAAAAAGAGGGAAACAATTTTTACCCCCAGTGTTTCTGATAAAGGGTTTATTTCTTAAATATATAGAGAATGGAATCAAATTTATAAGAAAACAATTCCTCAGCTTAGAAATGATCAAAGGATATGAAAAGGCAGTTTTAAGATGGAGAAATTAAATCTATCTATAGTTGGATGAAAACATGTTCTAAATAACTATTGATGAGATAAATGTAAACTAAAACAATTTTGTGGTACCATCTCATACCTATCAGACAGGTTAATATGACAAAAAATGAAAATGATAAATATTGGAGAAGATATGGGGAAATTGGAAAACTAATACAATGTGGTATAGTTGTGAACTTATCCATTCATTCTGAAGAGCAATTTGGAAGTATGCCCAAAGTGCTATATAACTGTGCCTACCCTTTGGCCCAGCAATGCCACTTCTAGGTCTGTATTCCAAAGAGATCATAAAAATGGGAAGATGACTCATATGTACAAAAATATTTATAGTAGCTCTTTTTGTAGCAGAAAAGAATTGGAAACTGAGGGGCTGCCCATCAATTGGGGAATGGCTGAACTAGCTGTAATATATGAATATAATGGAATACTATTGTGTTGTAAAAAAAAATGATGAGTAGGTGAGCTTCAGAGAAACCTAGACTTACATGAATTGATGCTGAGTGAAATGAGCAGAACCAGGAGAACACTGTAAATAATAATAGCAACAATGTGCGATGATCAACTATGATAGACTTAGGTCTTCTCAGCAATACAATAATCCTCGACAACTATAAAAGACTTATAAAGGCAAATGCTATCCACATCAAGAGAAAGAAATAAGGATTCTGAATACATATCAAGGCCAATATTTTCACCTTTTGTTGATATTTTTCTCATGATTTTTATTTTTTATTCTGATTCTTCTTTCACAACATGACTAATGGGGAAATATATTTACTATGATTGTACATGTATAACCTACATGATATTGCTTACTGTCTTGGGGAAGTGGGAGGAAGAGAGAAAAATTTGGAAATAAAATTTTTACAAAAATGCATGTTGAAAACTATCATTAAATATCATTAAATAATATTAAGTAAAAAATTAAAATTTATTGACACTTTTTGAGCACACAGGGTCACATTAAGAAACAACATGATATTGCAATAGGTCTTTAATGAAACATTAACAGGAACATGTTGGAGGTAGATTGAGTAGAACCAGAAAGATTGTTAAAATTTCAGTATGAGCATTTAAATACTGGAAATTGGAAATCTCTACAAATGGAGAACTAATTTTTTAAAATTTTGTTGATTGTGGCTTGTTAAAAAATGATGGATAAAATCTTAATATCAGAGTTTAAATTAAAAATTGTTGTATATATAGCTCCTTCCCCCACCATGTAAACCACCAAACCAATTATTGTATGTCTTCTGTGATTAGTCAACAATTATATTTCAAAGTAAGGTGGTTTTCCTTCATGAAATGTTTTAGTCATAACTCTTAAACTCTCTTATTTTTAATCAATAGTTGACAACACGGCATTTAATTTGGGGCTTTCCTCCCCCCCCCCCTTATTTTTGGATAGGAACTAGGATTTCCATCTTTGTATTAAGCTCCAAGAACTAAGGTTCTATAAATTCAGATGCGCAATTCTGTGCATTTATAGTTTCTGCAATTTATTGTATTTGCTTTATGGTCTTAGAGTTGTCACACACAATGACAGGTTAAATGACTTGCCCAAGGTCACATACCTAATTTGTATTGAAGCAGGTTTTCCTGATCCTGAGGATAGTATCATGTGCCCTATCCACAGTTCCTGCCCATGCCCATGCTGCCCTCTCACCCTTCCAATTTTTGACTGTCCTTCAATAAATGACATAGGCAAGTCTTGTAACATTTTAAAATGAATACCCATATACTCTCCTTTGAATTAAAACAAAAACAAAATCTTAGCCATGACAAACTAAACCTTGCCTCCAATTTCCCTCATGCCCTTGCTTTAGAGTGAGGCTTTATGAAAACAATTATTAGGAGATATAAGACTAGGTTTACTGGTGCATAGTTTATAAGCAGTTAAAAAATTGGAAAGGTCAATGGAGAAAAATTTCTTATCAACTCTTCCTAAATATCAATAATCCAAGAAGCAAGTAACTTCATATGGTTAGTGTCAAACACATAAAGACCCTGATCTTAGTAAATTATAATGTTTTTTTATGCAAGCCCAAACAACATTAATCAAAACAACAAACCTCCTTTACTTTTACATACTTTTAAACAATTTAAATACTTTTAAGGCAAAGGAAGTCTATTTTTTCACAAGTTAGGACAAAGAAAACATTGTATATTTTTTAAAATTTTGCTTGGTCAAAAACTTATATCTGTCCTCAAATTAAAAAAAAAAGTACATGTAAAATCTTTCATTTAACCAATCATTAGCAGTCCCAGTTCTTTCACCTGACCTCACATACTACTTTAAGGGGTATAACATGTATGCTTTGGGTATAGGATTTTGCAAAGTAAAGCACAGGCTTGAAGGATTTAAATAATCATTTAGAGAGCATTGCAGGGACAACGTTTAGAATATATTCTGTCATGGCGTGTGCCATCAATGACTTTTCCCTGGGGCTTGCACTACTGCTATTCACTAATCACTCCCTTTCTATGTCTTAACACCATTCACTTGGAGTAGGGGTAAGGTGGAGGAGAGGGAAATTATACTTGTATTTTCAAGATTGAAAAATGGGTATCATTTTTATAGGTTCCTCTTTCTCTTTTTAGCCTCATATAATGGCTTGATGGGACTTTATCAGATTACAAATGATGCTGAATACCTTCCTTTTACTCCCTCCCCATTCCTGCCATTAAATGGATCTTGAGAGCATGTTACTATCGCTTTTATTTCCTTTGGTGATACACAGGATCACTGAGCAACTCAAGAAAGCTTATGTCTATCCTATTTTCTTTGACTTCTCCCAAATATTGCCATTAGCAGATCGACTAGAGTAGTCCTCTGATATTCTCCGTTCACTCATTAGCAGTGATAAATTCAATTAGAATGGTGTCTCCTACGAAAGATGGTTAAACATTTTGTTGTTAGACATATGTTATTGGAAATGGAACTACAAAAATGTATAAATTAATTTCATATTAATAATCATCACCAAAAAGAATGACCTTTCTTAATTAAAAAAAGAAATAAATGGATTTTTATTTCTCCTCATTGAAAGCATTGACCTCATAGTCATTTATAATGTCAACTTATTTATGATTACTCCACAAAGGCAATTGCTTCCTTTCAAGCCTGTTTCTAAAAATAAATAATTATAGGAACATAAGGGCTACTAAGAATTTCTGCCCTCCAACTGTGTATAATTTTTCTGACATTTTTAAAGTCAATCTGTTTGAAATGCCGGTACTGGGAGGTTATTTGCTGGTCTTTACCCTAAATTTCCTCAGGCCATTGTGCATGTACCTAGCTGTCAATAATTGCCTTGATTAGTCCTAAATAGAAAAAATTGGATGACAAAAATGCTTTTTTTTTTTTAATTTTGTACAAATGGTACACCTTGTCAATTAAAATAAATACTCCCTTTTAGTACCACAAAAGCATTTTCAATTATACTCACAATCTGTTCCATTCGCCATGACATATAAGAAAAACTACTAGCAGATGGGAATCGCTAAATGACTATTTTGTCCAGACCTATGTGAATAACAAATGGAAGACATATTCAGCAAGCTGCCTTCATGGGCATTCTTGATTATGGAAGCTTTTCATGGGATGTAGAAATATTGATTCTGATGATGAGAATATATAATAGTGGTAGTTTTTACTTGACTTTTTGAACATTAACTTTTAGGGGGAAGGGATGGGAGGGAATAAATCTGATTTAACTGCTTAGTAAACTTCCAGTGAGGAAACTATCTCCAATACTGTAGGTCAGCATATGCTTTGCAACTTACAGTATTGGAAAGTATCATCAGACACTTTCAGAAAGAAAGAAACAGAAAGTAAGTAACTTTCCCCACCTCTAAATGCCAGTGTATACTCCAAGTCAGGACTTGAAGCCAAGTTGTTGTTACTCCTCCTTTGGTCTGAAGGAGGCCCAATGACATCATAGGATGATTTCTTCATTTGCACTTGAATCGGATTTAAGAGAAAGAGTTATGCAAGTGATCAATCTAACTCTCTCTTCTATAGTCATCAAAGTCCTGCAACAAAATAAAACTGATGACTTCTGATGGCCCACAGATGTAATAGCTGACCTTGGCCTTTCTAAATTACAGTTTTTCCCAGGACTCAGTTTGTCTCAGGCCAGTCTCATTCAAAGGTTAAGGACAAGGTAAGAGTTGAGACAAATGAAGGTCAATTTACCATCACAAAGATATCAGTCTGGGAGTAAAACATCCTAGATCTTCTTGGAAAAATACAAAACAATTGCTATTTATACTCATTCTAACCCATCAAAACCTAAAAATTGTGCCACAGAGGCTTTGGTTGGGGCTACTACAAGCTATTCAATGAAAGCCAGGGTGATTCTGGTTTAAAACATAGTCAAGTAGCTCTATTTAAAAAAGCTTTAAAAAACAAAAAACAAACAAACAAAAAACCTTTCTTTTCAGAGCTACATTTCAAGACAACAAAAACTACAACTTATCTGGACTAAAAGCAAATAGCCCCACCTTTTTGGAGGAGGAAGGGGAGGGGAAGAAGGAGGAGGGGACTTTTGATTCTGACAGTAGCTCTCTACTCCAAGTTGCTTCTTTAAGTTAATTGATATAAATGGGAAAAATTCTCAAGTCCTTTTTATTTTTACCTAATCATGTTTAAGGGATAGATTGAGGAGAATGTAGAGAAAGAGAGGTTGATTTCAGGAGTGGCATTTTTATGACAATGGCTTCCCCAAAATGTTCCTTCTTTTTCTGCTTATAAACTATTGCATTCCAGGAAAAAGTTTATAATCACCAGTGTAGCAGCCAGAGGTGGGAAAGGAGATTTCTCTTGAAAGCAATGATAAAAAAGAACTTGGAGCAGCATACACATATCTTCTTGGAAGCAGCATATTTGATTCATCTGTAGTCTTATTAACCAGATATTCCCTAAATTAGTACAAACTCCAACTCACACACATATTAGGATGAAACAGGATCATAGATAAAGATACGGAAGGAAATTCAGGCAACCTTATTCCACTGCCCTCATTTTATTAACCTGAGAAACAGTTGTCCACAACCTGCTGTTAAACATCCATAGGGAATCCAACTGATGGGTCTGCATTTAGATTTTTTTTTCCCATTCCAGGAGGAAATGAAGATTGTTCACTGGATATTATTGTCTTTTGCCAAAAGAAAAGATTTTTCTCTGTGTTAATTTATCTTTCTGATAATGTGCTATATGGGATTTTCTTGTATAATTATTTGCTAGCTATAACTTGCAACTTCATAATGGTGACTACATAATACTTTTTTGTAGTTTGTCAAACTCATTGATGGGGCATAGGCTCTGGGACACCCTTGAACTCTCCCTTGAATCTTCCCACTTCATCTGACTTTTGCCTGAGACCATAAGTCTTCCATTATCACTATGTCCAAACCTCAGTTACCTTTAACCTAGTCTAGGCCTCCATGGTCTGTTATCTCCCGGTAGCTTTCAAGTACTTCCCACCCTCAATCACATTCTCTTCCTGGAATCAGACCTTTAGTCACCCCAGCTACTGGTCACTCCCATCAAACCCTGCAGAAACCCCTCCTTTAATCACCCCAGATAACTTGACCATGGTTAGATCCCTCCCGAATACTTTATGTATATAAGATCCATCTTGCCTCTATGAAGGTGCTCAGAATCAATCTAGCTCAGATTCTTTCTGGCCTGCTTATCAATACAAGTGTCACAAATATTCAGATTCCTTAAGAGTCTACCCAATATGATGGATCTTTAATAAACTTTCTTTTTCTTTCCCTGAAAGAAGGCTAGGGTTGAATTCATTTGGACAGGATCCTGTGTGTTGGTATTTTGGGATCCCAATGACCCTAAATTTAAATTCTAAGGAGATGGTGTTATCCATGATTCAAAGTCACATAGCATCATTAAAGGATTATGAAAAATATGAAATTAAGTAAGAACCTTAAGTATATAAATGTTAAGTGATATGAAAAAGGTTGTATAGCTAGTACATACCAAAGACAGGATTTGACTATAGGTTTTCTTGACTTCTGACCCATTCTATCAACTATTCCAATATGGTTTTTATAAAAAAAAAAATCTGTGTCCAGAAGATTTAACACCTGATAGTCAAACTTCTGATGATGAACTTAACTAGTCAGGTCTTCAGAAAATAGTTATATTTTGTGTCTATGGGACCTTACTTAATCCCTTTGTAGTATGGTAAGACCTTCCAGAGATGGTTGTCTGTATTTTAGTGACAAAAATGGAAAGTCAACTCCATGCCATGAGAAGACAACAAAGAAGGGATAAAGAATGATAACAACTAAGGGCCAACTATCTTGTAGTGAAAAAACCACAGAACTTTCAGTCATAAGACTCAGGCAATTTATGTTTTCAGGTATATCAACCAAGGAGTTGAGTTCAGTTATCTTATTTCTTATTTTTATTAATCTACTAAGTACCAATGACACACTTAATTTGAACAAGTAAGTAATAGTTGCTATTATCACTGCATTACAATATAATTTTGAGTCTGGAAATACAAATCTCTCATTCCAAGCTTTAAAAATTATTACCTTGATTTTCTAGGCATTTTTAAAATAATATTTCTTTATTTTTAACTTTCTTTCTTTTAAATTGAGTTGCAAATTATCTCTCTTCCTCTCAGGCCTTCTTCACCAAATAAGAAGACAAGCAAAATGATATCAATTATAAATGTGAAATCATGCAAAACATATTTACTTTATTAGTCATAATGACAAAAAAAGCAAAAAAAAAAGAATAAACTGAGAAAACTTATACTTAAATGTGCACTCAGATCTCATCAGGTTCAAATGCATAACATTTTTTTTTTCACTGTGAGTCCTTTGGAACTTTCTTGGATGATCACGTTGACCAGAATAGCCAAGATTTTCTCAGTAGTTCATTATTAAAAAACAAAACAAAACAAAACAAAACAAAAAACCTGTTTCAACTGTGTATGATGATCACCCAGTTCTCCTCATTTTATTTGGATCAATTCATATACATCTTTTTTTTTCTTTTTGGAGGGCATTTGGGGTTAAGTAACTTGCCCAAGATCACGCGGGTAGGTTTTTATTTGTGTGTGCGTTAAGTGTCTGAGGCCGGATCTGAACTCAGGTCCTTCTGACTCCAGGGCAGACGCTCTACTCACTGTGCCACCTAGCCTCCCACTTCATATACATCTTGCCATGCTTTTTTTAACCATCCATCTCTTTATTATATATAAAACAATAGTATTCGATCACAGTCATATGCCACAACTTGTTCATCTTTTCTTCAAATGATGAATATCCTTTAAATTACCATTTATTTGCCACCACAATAAATCTGCTATCATATATCTCTATATGTATGTATATATGTGCATATATATGCATACATATTATACACACAGGCACAGACACAGACAGACACACATATTTAGATTCAGTCTTGCTCAGTTTCTATCTGTCCTGCTTGTCAATACAAGGCTCACAAATGTTCAGCTTCCTTAAAAGTCTATCCAATATTGTGAATCTTTAATAAACTCTTTGTTGCTTTAACTGAAAGAATGCTATGGTTGAATTCATTTGGGCAGGACATTGTGTGTCAGTATTTTGGGGTCCTAGGAAGCCTAACCATAAATTCTAAGGAGATGGTGTTATGCCATGATTCAAAGCCACATAATATCAATAAAGGATTATGAAAATACTAAATCATATGAGAAGCTTAAATATACAGATATTAAGTGATTTGCCAAAGATAGTTTAGGTAGTACATATCAAAGACAGGATTTGACTAGATAGATAGATAGAGAGATAGATAGATAGATAGATAGATAGATTATCTCTGAAGTTCTTTTCATTTTTTTTTCTTCTTTGAGATATGAATATTCATGTAGTGGTATTGCTAGATCAAAGGGGTATGAAAAGATTTATAATTCTTTGGGTATATTACAAAATTGTTCTCCATAATGTTTGCAACAGTTCACAACTATAGCAATAGGTTCCTAGTACACCTATTTTTCTTAATATGCTCTAGCATTTGTCATTTTTGATACGTGTGAGGTAGTCAGAGGTTCTTTTTTTACTTGGCTTTCTCTAATTTATAGTGATTATGAACATTTTTTCATTTAATTATAGATAGTTATCATTTTTCTTCTTATTGATTCATATCAGCTTTGTCCAACTCTCCATGATCTAATTTAATGTTTTCTTGGTGAAGATACTAGAATGATTTTCCACTTTTCCATCTCATTTTACAGATGACAAAATTGAGGCAAACAAGACTACCACACAGGTAGTGTCAAAGGCCAAATTTGAACTCAGTTCTTCCTGACTATAGGCCTGCAACTCGATGTAGTTACACTTAGCTGCTCTTTCTTCTTATGAAAACTCCCTATTGTTATCATTTGACCATTTATCAATAGTGAATTACCTCTCATTTTTAAAATTTGACTGGAGTCCTTACATATTTGTGAAACTAGGCCTTTGTCAGAGAAATGTGATTAAAAAATATATTGCTTTATTTAAGTCTAAAGTGCCTTTTAGCAAAAAAAAATACTCTTTTAATTAGGAATATAAATTTTGATTGTTGAAATCTTGTAAGTTTTCTTGGGATTTATGGCATAGATTTCTTTTTTTTAAGGAACATTCCTTAAACCCAATTTGCTCTGGATTTCATTGATATGGCAGTGATAGGTCGCAGCCCAAGCCTCACTTCGGCATTTTTGGGGCTCTAATGGCTCAGATTGATTGTATATAACATTTTTGTTTTGTTTTGTTTTGTTTTGTTTTGTTCAAAAACCCTTAAGGTCTCCTCCAGACTGATCATTTTTTAAATAAGTAAAGGAGGTCACTCCTAGCCTCACTTCTCTTTTTTTTTTTTTCAATTAAACCAATACTTTATTAACTTTAGATTTACATCATTCATTTCCGCCAGAATTTGAGTTACAATTTTTCCCCGTTTTTCCCCTACCCACCATCCCAGAATAGCAGTCCCACAAGATATCACTTGCACCAATCTGCTCTCTCCCATACCTTCTGCCATACCCCCTATGACTTTTCCATTAGAGCAAGGTGAATCTCTGTGCCCCAAATCCTGAATATCTTATCTCCCAATTACATGCAAAAGAGTATTGATAATAGTATATATATATATATATATATATATATATATATATATATATATATATATATATATATATATATATATATATATATATATATATACATATTGGACAAGGCTATTTATAATTCCCTCCCACACATCCCACCCCCCACCTGGTCCATTCCCTACTTGAACCTGTCCCTCTACTATAGTGGGTACTTCCAACCTCCCCTGCTCCCAAGAATGCCTTCCCAACCATCAGCCCTCCTCTCATTGCCCTTCCCCCTATTCTGCTGCAGGTTGAGACATCCCATTTAGTATGTATGTCTTTCTCTCCCTGAACCAAATTCAATGAGAATGTGGTTTTGCCTTTTTGCCTTCCTATTCTTCCCCTCCCCTGCAGCCACTACCCCTTGCAACTTCTACATGAGATAGTTTACCCTACCCTGTCTCTCCCCATCTCCTCTTGCCATTTTCCTCTATCACATCATAATTTCACCTCTTAAGTATCATTCCTTCCCAACAAATTCAACATATGCCCTCTATCCATGTAGAACTGTAAACATATATACACATATTCACATATGTATTCATATGACCATACACCCTTCTTCCATTATTTTCATACTGAGAAAGGTTTCATCAGTCACAGTTATTGTTTTTCCATGTAGGAATGTAAATAGGTCAACTTTGATGAGTTCCTTTTGATTTCTTTTCCCTGATTACCTTCTCAGGCATCTCTTGTTTCTTGTGTCTGGATGTCAAATTTTCTATTCAATTCTGTTTTTTTTTCCTCAAGAATGCTTGAAAGTCCTCTATTCCACTGAATGACCATATTTTCCCCTGAAACAAAATACTCAGTTTTGCTGGGTAGGTAACCCTTGTGTTGATTCCCAGCTCTTTTGCCCTCTGGAATATCACATTCCATGCCCTTCTATCCCTCAGTGTAGAAGCTGCCAGGTCCTGTGCTAATCTGATTGTGTTTCCACAATATTGAAATTGTTTCTTCCTGGCTGCTTGTAGTATTTTCTCCTTGATCTGGGGATTCTGGAACCTGGCTATAATATTCCTGGGAGTTTTCTTTTTGGGATCTTTTCAGGAGGTGATCAGTGGATTCTTTCAACCTCTATTTTGCCCTCTGGATACAAAACATCAGGGCAATTTTCCTTGAGAATTTCTTGAAAGGTGATTTCTAGATTCTTTCTTTGATCATGGCTTTCGGGTAGTCCAATAATTTTTAAATTGTCCCTCCTGGATCTATTTTCCAGGTCAGTGGTTTTTTCCATAAGATATTTTACATTGCCTTCTATTCTTTCATTTATTTGGATCTACTAAACAGCATCTTGATTTCTCATAAATTCATTAGCTTCCATTTGCTCCAGTCTAACTCTGAAGGAATGAATGTCCTCAGTGAACTTTTGAGATTCTTTTTCAATCTGGCAAATTCAACTTTTTAAGGTATTCTTCTCCCCATTGCCCTTTTGGGCCTCCTTTGCAGTTTGAGTCAGTCTATTTTTTAAGGTGTTGTTTTCCTCAGTCAGGCTGTTGACCCTCATTTCATATTTTTCCTGTATCCTTCTCATTTCTCTTCCCAATTTTTCCTCCACTTCTCTTATTTCATTTTTAAAGTCCTTCTTAAGGTCCTCTATGGCCTGTAACCAGCTCGCATTTTCCTTTGAGGCTTTTGTGGGAGGATTTCTGACCTGAGAAGGGTTTCCTCTTCCTGTCCTATGCTTTGATCCTCTTTGCCCCCAAAATAGGAGCTTAAGGCTGCATTTTTCTGTTTATTTTGTTTCCTTTGCCTTGATATGTTGCCACTTAATTACTTGATTTTTGGGCTTGTTGTCACAGTAGGACTCTGCCACCATATGGGAGAGCTTTTGTCCCGAAAGTTGGGGTATTCACAGCTTTCTGGCAAGCTGGATACCCACGCCAGGCCTCCCCCCCATATCACAATCCAGGTCCAGGGAGGTTAAAGCAAGAGCGATTACCCCCCAGTACTGATCGCTGGATCCCCCTACAGTTCACGGGCCAGGAGTTGGAGCTGCCTCTGAAAACTAAAAAATGGTGTGTCTCTTCAGCAGCTTCTAGCCCCCACGGGAGGAAGCCAACGTGTTCCCCAAATATTGGTCCCCAAGTCCATAGGGCACTAACCTCTCACTTTGTGCTAGGCATATCTGAGTTGATAATTCTGGAATCGCCACAGCTGTAGGTGTTCTGGTCTCCCCCTAACCGGCTGCTGGCCTGGCTTCCCTGGGGCTAAAACTGCAGCTCAAGCAGACCTGGGCATGGCTCTCTGTGCACTGTGACATCAGCTCCCAGAGTGCAGTGCTGGTCCTTCCTGCAGGGCTGCTGGGCTGTCCTCTGCCGGGAGTTAGCTTCTCTATGTCATTCTGTGGGTGCTGGGGCCCCAGAAATTGTTCAGAGGCCCCTTTTACATAGTTTGGAGGTGATCTGCGGGGAGAGTGCCTTGGTTGTACTGTTTCTACTCAGCCTTCTTGGCTCTGCCCCCTCCTTGCCTCACTTCTTACATAACCTAAATCACTGAATAAACATTGCCTCAGAAAACCTGAGACTTGGGAAAGACTTTAGCTTAAACAGCACAGGGTCTCCTACTGCATCCAGGGCCAGTTTTCCTGATCTATATCTTGCTACTGGACAAAGATGACTCCAGAGGGGAGAGTAAGGCTAGTGACTTACACAGCCCAGACCCACTTAAATCCAATTCACTTGCAGATCATGACATCACCTTCCTGAATGTCCTCTTTTATAATAAAGGACCACCAACAATGAATATTTAACTTGTTTCTTGTGTCTGAATGTCATTTATATTTACTATTTTATTTTAGTAAATATCATTGTCTTTTAATAAGGAATATGTCAAAGTCTTCTGTTTCATTAAGCTCCTTTTCCTTTCAGAAATTCACATTACAAGTCCTCCACTGCTTTATGTAAAAGCTGCTAAATCCTGTATGATCTTTACTCTATTTCCATGACATTAAAATTGTCCCTTCCTTGGAGGTGGCTAGGTGGTGCAGTGAGTAGAGAGTTGGCATCGGAGTCAGAAGGGCCTGAGTTTGGATCCGGCCTCAGACACTTAATGCCCACACAAATAAAAAACTTAGCCATGTGACCTTTGGCAAGTTACTTAACCCCAATTTCCCTCCAAAAGGCAAAAAAAAAAAATGTCCCTTCCTGGCTGCTTATAATATTTTCTCTTTGACGTGGAAGTCCTAGAAATTTTCTATAATATTCTTGGAAACTTTCATTTTGGTATCTTTCAGGAAGTCATCAGTGGAATCTTTTAATTTCAATTTCACCATTTGCCTCTAAATATCAAGATAATTTCCTTGATATTTTCTTGAATATATTGTCTAGGCTATTTTTTGATCATAGCTTTCAGGTGGTCAACTAAATTTAAAATAATCTCATCTTAATTTATTTTTCAGTTCAGTTTTTTTTTCCAGTAAGATATTTCACATTTTTTTCTATTTTTCATTCATAAGATTTGATTTGTATTGTTTTTTTTTGTTTGTTTGTTTCATAGATTCAACAGCTTGTAAATATTGGATTTGACAACAGAATAGAAAAATTAGATTATAATTAATTTGACAAATAGAGAAATGATAACAAGACAGTCAAGATCAAATGGGTTGAGGAAAGTTGTTGGACATGCCAGAGGTTGAGAAAATAGCATTAATTTTCCTTAATAATTCCTTGCCCTATATCCTTTTATTTATTTTGGCTCCTCTTTATATCTATAGTAAAGTGTGACTTTTAGTACCAAAAGCAACACAGTGGTACTTTTAGTACCAATAACTGCTTTACACATTCATATAGTGAGGAATGCAAACTAGGGAAGTTTTGGAATATTATTATCCTTAATACCTAAGTCAGAATTATATATTAAAGTGAAATTTCCAAACCTTCTCCTAAATGTTTACTTTAAAATAATAAATCGCTTAACTTCAAGATGGAGCAACACAGTCATGGACCATATAGCATCTGTTTTTCCCAGTTTAGAAAATGCTTTCTCCTTCTTCTCTGTATAATTTATCATTCAAAATCATACACAGTAATATATTGAAACAAATGTTAATTTCTTAGGTGTCCAAAATCCTTGGGGAACCTTAAGAAAAATAGTGGAAAAACAAAACTATAATGAAGAGCAGCAATATGCTCATTTTACATATTTTAATGCACACCTGCTTAAATGCTTCCAAAGCTGAAAAAAATGCATTCAGCCTTTGCTATTTTTGTTCTTTGTTTAACAAATTATCTGAGAAAATTATCATCTTCACATATTTCTGCCTTGGCATGTATGAGTTTTTGGTGTTTAAATTGGACATGCTGGGGTCTAAAGATTTATCCAAAGGGAGACCTCTGGTGGAGTGCAACATGACCTTGCCTTTGACCTAGTTCTAGTAAATATTCTTAATGCCTTGGGTGAAAACACACACACACACACACACACACACACACACACACACACCACACACACACACTCACACACACACACACCACGACATTTATTCAACTTCTGAATGGCACAGAGTTGAAATGAAATCAGTGTTCTGGTCGCTATATCAAGTGTTATTTCCTAAGTTCTCAAAATTATGGTTTTGCAAGAAAAGGAAAATATTATATGGGGATATGCTTTGTAAATTTATTTTGAAATGATTATGAAGGGGCAGCTAGGTGGTGCAGTGAGTAAAGCGCCATCCCTGGAGTCAGAAGAACCTGAGTTCGGATCCGGCCTCAGACACTTAACCCACACAAACAAAAACCTAGCCGTGTAACCTTGGGCAAGTTACTTAACCCCAATTACCCTGTGGCTAGGTGGCACAGTGAGTAAGAGTGCCAGCCTCGGAGTTGGGATGACCCAAGATCAAATCCGGCCTCAGAAAATGAGCACCCACACATAAATAATGATTAGCTGTGTAACCTTGAGCAAGTTACTTAACCCCAATTGCTTAAAAAAGAAGAAAAAAGAAATGATTATCAATTCTCCTTTAGCAAATTGAAAATAACTAGGCATAGGGTCAATCTCCCATATAAGTTTATGCCAAGCACAATTCACCAAAAATACTTGCACATACGGTCTTTCAGAATATTCATTTGTAAATTTAAGTTTCGAGACAATGTGGCATAGTATTCAGAAGTCAAGAAGACTGGCAGGGAGGATCTGGGTTCAAGTTTTGCATTAGACACATAGTATCTTTATGGGTAGCTCAAGTTCTCATTATTCCCAAACAATTCCTTAAGATTCTCAGTTAACCAGCATCAACTGTCTGTGTCTTTGAAGGTAGTTTCCACAATGGGAACCATACTCTCAGATTCAGAAGTCTGAACTAAAATAAGCAAAAGATTAATAATAAGAGTTGTGGTGATGATTATGTCTGTGATGATAATAATATTAATAAAATTAATTATAAGTATAAGCATATTTTACCTCAATGCTATACTGTTTTCCAGAACTGTATATTTCAATGCATACCATCACACTATTATCTACCTATAATTATACATGAGATTACTCTTTCTGTCTACCAATTTTTGAAAGAGAGGGAAAGAAGGAAGGGAAGAAAGAAGGAAAGAAGGAAAGAACCAAGGAACAAAGGAAGGAAGGAACCAAGGACATAAGGAAGAAAGTTAAAAGATAGGAAGGGAGAAAAAAAGGGAAGGAGGGAGAGAAGAAGCTCCACTCAAGGAGATGTTAATTTTGGCTAATTTCAGTGTTCATACTATATAATCATTCTGTATGAACCACAATTACTGGTACCTTTCTTACTTGAAGTTAACAAATAACATGAACCTGACTATGAGCTTAATATATCACTATTTTGCGAAAACACCAAAATTTTATAAATATAATCACTCTTATTAAAGTATGCAGTTCTCCCAACTTTAAAACAATAGTATCTATCATGTTGACTAGATTCAGTTATGTAATAAACAGAAATATTTTGAATAGATGTAGATGTTAATTTCTAAACATGGGAAACAATTCTCTCCTTGAAAAGGTACAAACTGATGCATAATCTCTTATTGAATTGAGTGGAGGATCAATTTCAAACAAGTTTCTTAAATGTCAGTATATAGTATTGCTGAAAATCATAGTCATTGTCTTTCAATTAGTCCAAATTCCTGAAACTTCATTTCTTTAGAATACTGATGTATAAGAAAATATTTTTAACATTATCTGTACATGAGATTCCCCCCAAACTATGTAAAAGGGGACTCTGAACAACGTCTGGAGCCCCAGCACCCACAGAATGACACAGAGAAGCTAACCTCCCTCTGAGGACAGCCCAGCAGCCCTGCAGGAAGGACCAGTGCAGCTCTCTGGGAGCCGGCAGCGCAAAGTGTGGAGAGCCGAGTGGAGCCCAGGTCCGTGTGAGCCGAGGTTTTAGCCCCGGGGTGGCAGGGCCAGCAGCTGGCTGGAGAGACTCCAGAACACCAGCAGCTCTGGTGACTCCAGAATTATCAACATAGACATGCCTAGGACAAAGTAAGAGGTTAGTGTCCTATGGACTTTGGGACCAGTATTTGGGAAATGTGTCGGCTCCCTCCCCTGGGGGCTAGAAGCCACTGAGGAGACATGCCATTTTGTAGTTTTCAGAGGCAGCTCCAGCTCCCAGCCTGAGAATTGTAGGGAGATCCAGCAATCAGTCTTGGGGGGTAATTGCTCCTGCTTTAACCTCTCTGGATCTGGATTGTGATCTAGGGTGGATCTGTGGGTGGGTTTACAGCTTGCCAGAAACGGAAGTTGCCCCCCACACGTTCAGGACGAAAATTCCTCTATCTGGCCTTAAAGCCATAGTGTGGCAACAAGCCCAAAAGTCGAGCAATTAAGTGGCAACATGCCAAGGCAAAGGAAACAGAAAAATGCAACCCTAGACTCCTATTTTGGGGGCATAGAGCAGGAAAAGGACTGTGAGTTCAGAAGTCCTGCTCCAAAAGCCCCAGGGGAAAACATGAGTGGGTTGCAGGCCATAGAGGACCTTAAGAAGGACTTTAAAAATCAAATAAGAGAAGGGGAGGAAAAATTGGAAAGAAAACTGAGAAGGATGCAGGAAAAGTATGAAATGAGGGTCAACAGCCTGACTGAGGGAAACAACACCTTAAACAATAGACTAACTCAAATGGCAAAGGAGGCCCAAAAGGGCAAAGACGAGAAAACTGCCTTAAAAAGTCGATTTTGCCAGATGGAAAAGAATCTCAAAAGTTCACTGAGGACATTCATTCCTTCAAAGTTAAACTGGAGCAAATGGAAGCTAATGACTTTATGAGAAATCAAGATGCTGTTAAGCAGATCCAAACAAATGAAAGATTAGAAGGCAATGTGAAATATCTCATGGGAAAAACCACTGTCCTGGAAAATAGATCCAGGAGAGAGAATTTAAAAATTATTGGACTAACCAAAAGCCATGATCAAAGAAAGAAGCTAGAAATCACCTTTCAAGAAATTCTGAAGGAAAATTGCCCTGATGTTTTAGATCCAGAGGGCAAAATAGAGGTTGAAAGAATCCACCGATCACCTCCTGAGAAAGATCCCAAAAAGAAAACTCCCAGGAATATTATAGCCAGATTCCAGAATCCCCAGATCAAGGAGAAAATGCTACAAGCAGCCAGGAAGAAACAATTTCAATATTGTGGAAACACAATCAGAATAGCACAGGACCTGGCAGCTTCTACACTGAGGGATAGAAGGGCATGGAATATGATATTCCAGAGGCCAAAAGAGCTGGGAATCAACCCAAGGGTCACCTACCCAGCAAAACTTAGAATTTTTTTCAGGGGAAAATATGGTCATTCAGTGGAATAGAGGACTTTCAAGCATTCTTGAGGAAAAAACCAGAGTTGAACAGAAAATTTGACATCCAGACACAAGAAGCAAGAGATGCCTGAGAAGGTAATCAGGGAAAAGAAATCAAAAGGAACTTGACAAAGTTGAACTATTTTCATTCCTATATGGAAAAGCAATAACTGTGACTGATGATATCTTTCTCACTGTGAAAATAATGGAAGAAGGGTGTGTGGTCATATGAATACATATGTGAATGTGTGTGTATATGGTTACAGTTATATATGGATAGAGGGCATATGTTGAATTTGTTGGGAAGTGAGAATACTCAAGTGATGAAATTATGAGGTGAGAGAGGAAAGTGGCAAGAGGAGATGGGGAGAGACAGGGCAGGGTAAACTATCTGATGTAGAGGAAGCAAGGGGAAGTGGTTGCAAAGGAGAGGGAGAATCGGAAGGCAGAAAAGGCAAAACCACATTCACATTGAATTTGGTTCAGGGAGAGAAAGACATACACACTAAATGGGATATCTCTACCTACAGCAGGATAGGGGGAAGGGGGATGAGAGGAGGGATGATGGATGGGAGGGCATCCTTGGGGGGAGGGGAGGTTGGAAGTACCCACTATAGAAGAGGGTCAGGATCATGTAGGGAATGGACCAGGTGGGGGGTGGGATGAGTGGGAGGGAATTATAAGCAGCCTTGTACAATATATCTAATATGATAATGTTTTGCATAGCTAGACATGTACAACATATACTGAATTACTTATCTCCCCAGAGGGAATGGGTGACAAGGGAGGAAGGAAATGGATCTGAAATTCGATGTATTAACATTAAATGTTTCATATATGCAGAAATACTATTATTAATACTCTTTTGCGTATAATTGGGAGATAAGATGTGCAGGCATTGGGACACAAAGATTCAACTTCCTCTAATTGAAAAGTCGAAGGGGGTATGGGAGAGAGCAGATTGGAGGAAGTGATATCTTGTGGGACTGCTATTCTGTGAGGTTGGGTAGGGGAACAACAGGGGGAAAATGATTGTAACTCAAAATCTGGCAGAAATGAATGATGTAAAACAGAAGTTAATAAAGCATTTGTTCAAAAAAATAATAAAAAATAAAATAATAAAAAAAGAAAAAATTATCTGTACACTTTATACTTAGACAATCTTTCCAAAAAGGATCAGCATAGCCTTCTGAAATTTCTAAAAACATGTTTTTTCTAGCTTTACTTCTTTCGGTATAGAAGAAACAGAGTAAGAAAAAAAAAATTTCAGCTAATTTTTAAACCATTAACTTGAAATATTTTTCTTGTATATCTAAGGCAAAATCATTGTAGATCCATGGACTAAAAATAGGTTAGATAGATTTGATATATCTCTGAACTAATAGCTTTAATTTCTTTTTAATTTCTATAAAATGAATCTGAACATTATATGGGAACTTGTAAAAATATTTAGGTAGAAGAGGAGATGAGTGTTACCATGATATAGTGAATAGATGATTGACCATAAAATTTGGAAGACCTAAGTTTATGCTCTTCCTCAAACCTATATAGCCTGTGTCACTGAGCAATTTATTTAAGCGTTTAGTGTACCAGTTATTTCTCTAAGGCTGTAACTTATATCACACTTTTAATCTTCATTGAGCAAGGGACTTTCCTTTCTTGGGGGAAAAAATAAACTATGTAGATGAAGTCACAATGAAGAAAGATGAAAAAAAGGAAGAGATATAAGGACGACTGAAGGTCATTGAAAGTAGTTTCTGTAATGCATATTTTTTTCTTCCCAAATGCTTTATTAAATTGTGGTTTACATCATTTATTTGTGCCAGATTTTGCGTTACAACCTTTTTCCCCATTTTTCCCTACCCCCCCCCCACAGGATATCCCCTCATCAAATCTGCTCTTTCCCATATCTTCTTCCATACCCCTCTCGACTCTCCCAGTAGGGCAAGGTGAATCTCCATGCACTATGCCTGTACATCTTATTTCCCAATTATATGCAAAATGGTATTAATATTAGTATTTATACATTTTTGCACATTTGATTTTAAAACTTTGAATTCCAGATTCAATACCTTTCTCCCTTGTCACCCACCCTTACTGGGAAGATGAGCAATTCAGTAAATGTGCATGTGTAGCTATGCAAAACATTAAGATAGTAGACATATTGTAAAAGACTGACTATATTTCCCTCCCTCCTATCCCACGTCCCACTTGGTCTATTCCCTATTTGATCCTGTCCCTTTTCACAAGTGGATACTTCCAACTTCTCTCGCCCCCTTCCCTGCTGCCCTCTCTCATATCATTCCCCCTCTCATCCCCTTCCCCTCTACTCTCCTGTAGGATGAAATATCCTATTTAGTATGCATGTCGTTTTCTGCCTGATCCAAATTCAATGAGAATAAGGTTTTGCCTTTTTGCCTTTCTGTTCTTCCTCTACCTTGCAACAATTTCCCCTTGCTTTTTCTCTATGAGAGAGTTTACCTCATTCTGTCTCTCCCCATGTACTCTCGATATATTCCTCTCTCAACTCTTAATTTCACCTTTTATGTATCATTCTTTCCTATTAAAATTGACCTGTGTCCTCTATCTAAACATATATAAACACATTTATATATGTATTCATATGACCATATACCCTTCTTCAATTATTTTCGTACTGAGAAAAGTTACTTCAGTTACAGTAAATGTAATTCAGGAGGTGATCGGTGGATTCTTTCAACCTCTATTTTGCCCTCCGGTTCTGAAACATCAAGGCAGTTTTCTGGAGAATTTCTGGATGATTTTTAGATTCTTTCTTTGATCATGGTTTTCAGGTAGTCCAATGATTTTTTAATTACCTCTCCAGGATCTATTTTCCAGGTCAGTGGTTTTTATGAGATATTTCACATTGCCTTCTATTCTTTCATTTGTTTGGATTTTATTAACAGCATTAGCTTCCCTTTGGTCTATTCTAAATCCAAAGGAAAAATTCTCCTCAGTGAAGCTTTGAGATTCTTTTTTTCATCTGGCAAATTTGTCTTTTAAGGCATTGCTCTCCTCCTTGCCTTTTTCAGCCTCTTTTGCAATTTGAGTTAGTCTATTTTTAATGCGTTATTTTCCTCAGTAAAGTTGTTAACTCTCCTTTAATAATTTTCTTGCATCATTTTCATTTCTGTTTCTAATTTTTTCCTTTACTTCTCTTATCTGATTTTCAAAATCCTTTTTAAGGTCCTCTATGGCCTGTAACCAGCTCCTGTTTCCATTTGGGGCTTTTGGTGCAGCAGTTCTGACCTCCCAGCCTTCCTCCTGTTCCATGCTTCAATCCTCTTTGCCCCCCAAAGAGGAGTCTAATGTTGAATTTTTCTGTTTATTTTATTTCATTTGCCTAGGCATATTGACACTCAATTACTTGACTTTTGGGCTTGTTGCCACACTAGGACTCTGCCACTAGCCAGGGGAGCTTCTGTCCCAAAGCCTGGGACTTTTCCAACTTCTGAAGGTATTATTTGGATGGCCTCTCTGAAGTCCCAACAAGTTCTGGCAAGCTTGTCACAAACCCTAAGACCTCAGCCCCCTATCGCAATCCATATACAAGAAGGTTAAATCAAGAGTGGTTACCCACCCTGACTGATCACCTGATTCCCCTACAGTTCACAGAGCAGGAACTGAAGCTGCCTTTTGTGTCCATGGCTGTGCTGAAGCTTCTCAGCAGCTTCTCACCCCATGTGCTCTCCCAACTAATGAGTCCCAAAGTCCAAACCCCACTGACCACTCACTATGTCCTAGGTATCTATGTGTTGATAATTCTGGAAACGCGACAGCTCTTAGTGTTCTATAGTCCCTGCAGCCAGCTGCTGGTCTGGCCACCCTGGGGCTAAAACCCAGGACTCAAGGGGGCCAGGGCTCAGCTCCCAGAGTGCTCCCTGTCAGGCTGCTGGGCTGTCCTCAGCAGGAAGTTAGCTTTTCTATGTTATGTTTTCGGTTCCAGAGCTCCAGAGGTTGTTTAGAGTCCCATTTTACATGAATTTGGAAATCCTGGGAGTAAGAGCTGTGAGAAAGAGCTGTTTCTACTCTGCCATCTTGACTCCAACCCCCCCCCCCCCGCCAATGTATAAATTCTTATCAAACCATCTGGCAAAGAAGACTATGAATGCTCACTGTTCCAGGTGATATAGGGTTCTAAAATTCAGAATGATAAATTATATTCACCAATTCAAAATAATATTTCATGCCAAAGCAATATATCTTCAAACACAGAATTTTAACTTGGAGCTATTTATCAGGAACAAGAAAGCTACATTTGTAGAAATTGTAGAAAATATATCAAAAAACTAAACTCTGGAAACTTTGAGGGTTCAAAATATTTGAAATATAAACGTTCCATCTATATACAAATTATTCTTAAGTATCTATGTTAAAGAATTACATACAGAATCCATGACTTCAAACATGATGTATCAATTGCAATTTTTTCATTTATTCATTTATATAACACAGTGTTATATTTTAAAGAACATATGCTTAAAGAACTGGAGAGGATAAAAGAGTAAGGAACATATTTGTAAATAATTCCTTTCAAAAAATTCTGCTTAGGAGCCCCAGCACGCAACAGAAGGCCGGAGAGAAGCTAAACTCTCACTGAGGACAGCCCAGCAACCCTGCATCAAGGATCAGAGCAGCGCTCTGGGAGCCGGCAGCATAGCATGCAGTATGCGGGGAGCAGAGCTCAGGTCTGCCTGAGTTGTGGTTTTAGCCCCAGCGTGGCTGGGCCAGCAGCCGGCTGGTGGGACCCCAGAACACCAGCAGCTCTAGCAATTCCAGAATTATCAGCATAGACCTGCCTAGGAAGAAGTGAGAGGTTAGTGCCCTATGGACTTTGGGACCAGTATTTGGGGAACGCGTCGGCTCCCACCCCTGGGGGCTAGAAGCCACTGAAGAGACACACCATTTTGTAGTTTTCAGTGGCAGCTCCAGCTCCTGGCCTGCGAACTGTAGGGAGATCCAGCGATCAATGCTGGGGGTAATTGCTCTTGCTTTAAACTCCCTGGATCTGGATTTTGATCTCCTGGGCAGGTCGTGGGTGGTTTTCCAGATTGCCAGAAATGGAAGCTGTCCCCCCACATGTTCGGGATGAAAGTTCACCTGTCTGGAGGCAAAGTCATACTGTGGCAACAAGCCCAAAAGTTAAGTAATTAAGTGGAAACATGCCAAGGCAAAGGAAACAAATTAAACAGAAAAATGCAACCTTAGACTCCTAATTTGGAAGCAAAGAATGTCTAAGCATAGAACAGGAGGAGGGCTGTGAGGTCAGAAAGCCCCAAAGGAAAACATGAGCTGGTTACAGGCCATAGAGGACCTCAACAAGGATTTTAAAAATCAAATAAGAGAAGTAGAGGAAAAATTGGGAAGAGAAATGAAAAGATGCAGGAAAAGTATGAAATGAGGGTCAACAGCCTGACTGAGGAAAACAACACCTTAAAAATAGACTAACTCAAATGGAAAAGGAGGTCCAAAAAGGAAATGAGGAGAAGGATGGCTTAAAAAGTCGAATTTGCCAGATGGAAAAAGAATCTCAGAAGTTCACTGAGGACATTCATTCCTTCAGAGTTAGACTGGAGCAAATGGAATCTAATGACTTTATGAGAAATCAAGATGCTGTTAAGCAGATCCAAACAAATGAAAGAATAGAAGACAGTGTGAAATATCTCATGGGAAAAACCACTGACCTGGAAAATAGATCCAGGAGAGACAATGTAATAATTATTGGACTAACCAAAAACCATGATCAAAGAAAGAACCTAGAAATCACCCTTCAAGAAATTCTCAAGGAAAATTGCCCTGATATTTTAGATCCAGAGGGCAAAATAGAGGTTGAAAGAATCCACCAATAACCTCCTGAAAAAGATCCCAAAAAGAAAACTCCCAGGAATATTATAGCCAGGTTCCAGAATTCCCAGATGAAGGAGGGAATATTACATGTAGCCAGGAAGAAACAATTTGAATACTGTAGAAATGTAATCAGGATAGCACAGGATCTGGTAGCTTCTACCCTGAGGGATAGAAGGGCTTGGGATATGATATTCCAGAAGTTAAAGGAGATGGAATTAAAGCAAAGAATCACCTACTGAGCAAAACAGTATCATGTTACAGGGGGAAATTTTGTCATTCAGTGGAATAGAGGAGTGTTAAGCATTCTTGACGAAAAAGCCAGAGTTGAATTGAAAATTTGACATCCAGACACAAGAAACAAGAGATGCCTGAGAAGGTAATCAGGGAAAGAAATCAAAAGGAACTTATCAAAATTGAACTATATACATTCCTACATGGAAAAACAATAATTGTGACTGATGAAACCTTTCTCAGTATGAAAATAATGGAAGAAAGGTGTATGGTCATATGAATACATATGTGAATGTGTGTATATATGTTTACAGTTATACATGGAGAGAGGACATAGGTTGAATTTGTTGGGAAGGGAGGATACTCAAGGGGTGCAATTATGAAGTGAGAGAGGAAAGTGGTAAGAGGAGATGGGGAGAGACAGGGTATTGCAAACTATCTCATGCAGAGGCAAGAGGTAGTGGCTGCAAGAGAGGGGAAGAATAGGAAGGCAAAAAGGCAAAACCACATTCTCATTGAATTTGGTTCAGGGAGAGAATGACATACATACTAAATGGGATATCTCAACCTGCAGCAGAATAGGGTGAAGGGGGATGAGAGGAGGGCTGATGGATGGGAGGGCATTCTTGGGGGGAGGGGAGTTTGGATGTACCCACTATAGAAGTGAGACAGGATCAAGTAGGGAATGGACCAGGTGGGGAGTGGGATGGGTGGGAGGGAATTATAAGCAGCCTTCTACAATATATCTACTATGGTAATGTTTTGCATAGCTAGACTTGTACAACATATACTGAACTACTCATCTTCCCAGAGGGAATAGGTGACAAGGGAGGAAGGGAATGGGTCTGAAATTCAAATTCTTAAAATTAAATGTTTTATACATACATATATATAATTAATACTCCTTTGCTTGTAATTGTGAGATAAGATGTGCAGGCATTGGGACATAGAGATTCAACTTCCTCTAATGGAAAAGTCGTAGGGGTTCTGGGAGAAGATATGGGAGAGAGCAGATAGGAGGAAGGGATATTGTGAGGGACTGCTATTCTGGGGTGGTGGGTAAGGGAAAATGGGGGGGATAATTGTAGCTCAAAATCTGGCGGAAAAGAATGATGTAAAACATAAGTTAATAAAGCATTTGTTTAAAAAAAATTCTGCTTACCTTTCCCCCTTTCTCCCTCATTTAATAACCATTTTCCCTTTGAAATTCATGCTATTCATCTCTTCTAAACAAGTAAAATCTTAGTATTCGCTGCTTATGCCTCTTTATTTAATGAATTTGATCACCGGCACATATGTGTATGTCGATAGACAGACAGATAGATAGATAGATAGATAGATAGATAGATAGATAGATAGACAGGCATACACACATATTCTTCTTTTCCTTCTTCCTCAACCCATGCCCTTGTATTAGGGATCTTCAATAAACATTTTGGTTCTCCCTCAAATAGCCTCACCTTCTAATTCTTCAATCTGCTCACCTCCCATGATGTGCTCCCCAACCAAACTCGTCCACAAAGATGTTTATAAATTTTGATCAGACTTTCCCTTATCTGATCATAATCTGTTGATTTTTTACTTCTGCTTCTGTCTTCCTCTATACAACCCTTTGCATCTGACTTCTAACTACTAATCCTTTCACTCTCTATTTCCTCTAAGGCCACTTCCTTGCACTAGCTATTCTCTCTTCTCTTCCTCATTTTCAGTCCTTGGTAAACCAAATCAAGTCTATGTCATCCTTCTCTCTAGCCCTTTTATCGTATCATTGATTATGCCCAGTCAAATATCAGCCTTGGACTACTACCACTATACGTCACTTACACCTTGCTGATTATGATCATGAAATCATTCTAACTTATCCACTACAAATTTATATTATATAACCTCAACTGATCCCCCATTATTGCTAGGCAATCCTACTATACATACCTTATGAATTCATTTTCCCACTCTCCAGACCAACTGTTCCAAGGCCTGTTTCCCCTTCCACAAACTCCTATGGTTACATCTCCCCCAACTGTATCAGCTGCAACTTGTCTTATGTTTCAAAGGAAAAAAATCACTGTGAACTCCTTCTACTTCCCTCTTCCTCATCTCATATCACTCAAGTGTTTCTGTCATTTACTCCTTCTTCACCCCTGTTTCATTTGCTAAAGTTGACTTACTCTTTACTGAGGTTAACCCCTCTACTTTTTCAGACTACACCTTTTGCCATATCATCTTTCATTATTCTCTCTCTCTCTCTCTCTCTCTCTCTCTCTCTCTCTCTCTCTCTCGGCTCCTTACCTACTGCCTGCAAGCATGTCTGTGTCTCCCTTATCCTCAAAAAATAAACCCTCACATGATCCTTCCATTTCTGCTATCTATTGTCCTATATATCTCTTGTGTTCTTTATAACTACAGTCTGTGCAAAGATCATCTACAATAGATGCCTCTATTTTCTCTCCTCTTATTCTTTTCTAATCCTCTTCCAATCTATCATCTGACTGTATTATTCCACCAAACTTCTCTCTTTAAAAGTATTAATGATATATTAGTTGTCAAATTCAATGAGCTTTTACGTATCTTAATTCTCCTTGACCTATCTCTGTCCTTTGACACTTGATCATTTTCTCCTCCTTTATATTATCTTCTCTCTAGTTTTATGGGACAACATTCTCTCATGGTTTTCCTCCTACCCATCTGACAACTCTTTTTTTCTGTCTCAATTCCTGGATTTTCCTCCAAAGACCAGAATCTCTAGACACAGATGTCCTTCAGTGTGGTATCCTTGATCCTTTCTCTTTTCCTTCTATAAAATTTTACTTGGTGATCTCATCAGCTCTCTTGAATCTGATTTTGATCTCTATGCTACTGATTCTCAAATCTACTTTTCCTTCCCCAATCTCTCTCATGACTTTGAATCTCACAACTTTAGCAGATTTTAGACATCTCAAACTGGATATAATGTAAACAGATAAAACTCAAGTGTCCAAAGTAGAACTCATTATCTTTCCATAAGTTCCGCCCCCCCTGCCTAGACACACCTTTCCTATTATTATAGAGGATAATAATATAACAACCAACATGCCATCCTGTATTCTTCATTCTCTCTCAAGCCCATATATTATCTGTTACCAAGGGCCTTTTGATTTCAACTCTGAAGCATCTCTCAATTATACTACTTTCTCTTGTCTCACCTTACAACCTAGTGCAGGCCTTTATCACCTCATGCCTAGCTTATTACAATAACCTGATGGTGTATATCTCTAGTTCAAGTCTCCCCAAACTCCAAAAGGAATTTAATGAATGTTAGGACCAATGTGGTCAGACCTCAGCTTTAGGAAAATTGCTTTATTAGCTGAGTATAGTTCTTTTCTTGAATGAATTTGTACTTCCTTTACCATTAGGGCAATTCTGGTATTTTTAAGGTGTATATGTCTTACCTCTTTTACCAAGAAGTTAATTTTCTTTCTATAATTTACATGTAACACTCTAATTTCTTTTCCATTTTTTCCTCTACCACTCTTATCAGTGTCTTTAATGATTTTAGGAATTCTTGCTGCCCTTGGATCTAATTAGCATTTGTCTTAGAAGTTTTTGTAGCTGGTTTCACACTGCTGTCTTCTTATGAGGTTATATCTTGGTCTTTCCTGCCACCTTAGTAGGTTTTTTTGGTCAAGTTATTTTTTTTTTTTTGCTGCTATTTTCTTATTTTCCACAGATTAATTTTTTTTAATTTAACTAAAATTAAAGTTATGTTCTGCTAACCTGGTGATGCAGAGGTACTATGTCATGGTACAGAATAATAAAAGGTCCTCTGTATTTTTTTTAATCACTTTTTTGACTCCCTCACTGTCTCTGAGTTGAGAGCTCCAAAATTACCATGGAGGCTGCCTCCAGCACTACTGGTGCTTCTTCCATGCTGTGGGCTTACATCCATCAGAATGTTACAGATCATCTTTGCAAATCTCCTGATTTGCCTTAATGTGGAAAAATTTCTTACTCCGACCTTTTGCTGGCTCTGCCATTCTAAAATTTGTTTTGAAGCATTATGTTAAGGTTGTTTGGAAGGGAATTTGGGGAGATGTAAGCTCTGTCCTGAACTATACTTAACCATTTTGCCTCCAATACCTGGAAATCCCCACTCCTTTTTCATTTTATTGTCTTTCCTCTGTAGTTTATGTATTATTAAAGCTATATGTCCTTTGCATATATTTGCACGATGTTTCCCACCTTAGAGTATAAGCTCCTTGAGGGAAATGACCCACTTTTTCATCTCTCTTTTTTTTTTTTTTGGTCTACCACCAATATAGTGTCTGTCTCATAGTAAGAGTTTAATTAATTTTCATTATTTGAAAAATGCTTTAGCCTATCAAAACTGTTACTGGCTTCTAAAATGCTATGCTTATTCATTTACACTTCTACTTTTAATAATAATAAATGTTTGTAAAGTTTTCCTTTATGTGTTTACTTCAAGTGACTATTGTACCCAAGGCATGCTAATTTAGTAGAAGTTACTGTAACTACATAACCTAGATATAAATATTATCTTTTACTTTCATCATTCAAGATCTACCGTCATACCTCACTTCTACCTTTACCTCCTGTAGTAACCTCCACATCTACTCCTCACACATTTTCTAGCTCTTGGTCTAAAAATTGAATTCTGATCAATACAACAATAATTCTGGAAAGAACATGTTATTTGACTACCCAATTATTTTATTAACCATTCCATTTGAATTATTTTTGATAAAACACCCTTTACTGTTTTCGTTTCTCTTACATGTATTGCATCTTTCTTGATGTTATGGACATTTCCCTTTTGTATTTGTATTGCTGTCTTTTAAAATGGTTTCTAGCCCTCAAAAAAGTGCTTAATAAATGCTTTTCCATTGAAACATGCATATATATAGGCAAATTTCATTCTCAGAGGTCAGTTGACTTACCCAGGATCAAGTGACCAAAAATTGGAAGATTTTTCTGACTCCTTATACAGCAAACTTTCTGTATATGCTTTCTTGTATGATGCCATGTTTTTACTTCAGTATTCTAGTCCCCAAGTTGGCCTTGGGTACTATAGTTAGATATATAAAATAAAATAATGCTGGGGTGGCTAGGTGGCGCAGTGAGTAGAGCGCCAGCCCTGGAGTCAGAAGGACCTGAGTTCGGATCCGGCCTCAGACACTTAACCCACACAAACAAAAACCTAGCCGTGTGACCTTGGGCAAGTTACTTAACCCCAATTGCCCTAAAAGGGGTGGCTAGGTGGCGTAGTGAGTAAGAGCACCGGCCTCAGAGTTGGGATGACCCGAGATCAAATCCGGCCTTGGAAAATGAGCACCCACACATAAATAATGACTAGCCATGTAACCTTGAGCAGTTACTTAACCCCAATTGCTTAAAAAAATAAAATAAAATAATGCAAATCCACTATATATAATTTTAAAATCTATAATAATCTTCTAGGTACTGCATAAGATAACTCTAAGAAGTTCTTGAGAAAAAAAATTAATTACCTATAACAAATAACATGACTGAGGTTTTGGTGGGGCAGCTAGGTGACTCATTGCATAGGTTACCAGAAATGAAATCAGGAAGATTCAGTTTTCTGAGTTCAAACCTTCCCTCAGACATTTATAAAATGAGTAGGAGATGGAAATGACCAATCAGTCCACTATCTTTTCCAAGAAAACCCCAAATGTCATCATGAAAAGTCAAATGTGACTGAAAATGACAATACCAACAAAATAGTATTATTTTAAGCCTGCCACTCAAATTTCTGCCCATCAAAGGTAAAATGGTTTTCAGTGATTTGAATGACTTTTTTATATTAAAACCAAAATCACCCAATTCTCAAGCAATACTCAAATTTTACAAGCTACAGAATAGTTGAGGATCTGTTATAGGAGAGATAAGTTCCTCAATAAGAACACTTTGCAATAATGAAGGCATAGATCTAAACTGTAAGACCCTCTTCCCTAATGAGAAAAAAAACAAATTTTAATTATTATTCCCATTAACTGTATTTACATCATCACAAAAATATAAAACTTTGAAACCTAGGAAATTAGATAGCTGAACATGAGTTGAAAATATTTTTACTTCACGAAAAAATATTTTTGCTTATATACATACAAATCCAAATTCCTAATGGTAGTCACCATATCATTACAGAATCCTTTCATCAGAGAAGTTCAAGTGCTTTACAGGACCTACGCAATTTTTTGGAAGAAGAGATTTAGTATAACTCATGAAACTTCCATATGACTATGAGCCATAAATTAGGGACATTTCCGTTTTGCAAAATTCTCTTGTTCTCGGCGGAGCCAAGATGGCGGAAAGGAAGCAGTAACCTCGCTGAGCTCCTCTGTCACTAAGTCCAAAAGGGTAAATCCGAGCAGATTCCGGAGTGACGGAGCCCAGTGGAAGACAGAGTGTGGCAGAATCCAGCCCAGGAGGTTGCCCAGAGGGTCCGCACAGGTCGAGCGCAGAGTGCGTGGGGTCTGCACAGCTCAGACCTAAGAGCAGGCAAGCAGACTACGCCAGAGAGAAAAAAAACCCCAGCCTGCAGACTTACCAAGGACGAATCGCAGTCATCTCGCAGAGGGAAGGGATCATTGGAGCCAGGTAGGAGAGTCGGGCCCCCAGTGGAGAGAGTGGCTTCTCAGGCTGCATTCAGCCCCCAGCCTGGAAGTTTAGAAACTGTCTGCCTGTATAATACAGGGGCTGGAATGGCAAAGTAAATTCTAGCTGCTCTGATCCTCCCATCCCTCCTTCATGAAGCAGAAAACCCAAAGATAAGTCTCCCACCCAGATTGAAATACCAAGTTAATGGAAATAGCCTCAGGCTTGAGAATCTCCAAGAAAGGGTGTAACTGAGACAGCCAGGAATCTGAAGAGAAGAGAGGGAGGGGACCCAACAAGCCCCACCTCACCTCACCAACAAAAGCCTACTTATAGCCCAGGGGTATAGAGGCAGAAATCTGAAGCAGTCAGACTCATCCCCACCTACACATCCACATTCCTCACTGACTTCCCCGACTTAGCCATAAACTAGCCACCCAGAGGTATTCAAAGTCAAGGATCAGGCCCCAAACTCATAGCCTGAGAAACTAAGAAACAGGAAGTCACAATGGGAAGGAAGGAAGTTGAAAAGGAGAAGGGGAAGGCAAGAAAGTCTATTCGAGCATACTATGCAGGGCAAGAACAACAAAACACACAGGACAATATAGACTTTCTGCCCACACCAGAGACCACAGAAGGAAACATGATCTGGTCTCAAGCCCAAATAGGATTCCTTGAGGAGCTTAAGAAAAATTTTAAAGACCAAATCAGGGAGGCAATGACCAACTTGGAAAAAGAAAATACCTCCCTAAAAAAGGAACTTCAAAAACTCGCTGAAGACCATAATTCACTAAAAATTAGATACAATCAAATTGAAACTCAGAACTCTATGATGCAGCAGGAGTCAATCGAAAAAAACAAGATGATCAAAAAATTGCAAGAAAATGTAAAATATCATGGGAGCCAAGATGGCGGAGTAGAAACAGCTAGTCCAAGCCTCTCTGCCCCCAGATTCTCCACAAACCATGTAAAAAAGGACTCTGAAAAACTTCTGGAGCCCCAGCACCCACAGAACGACACAGAGAAGCTAACCTCCCGCTGAGGACAGCCCAGAACCCTGCAGGAAGAACCAGCGCAGCGGTCTGGGAGCCGGCAGAGCGCAGAGCGCAGGAGCCGAGCCGAGCCCAGGTCCACGTGAGCCGAGGTTTTAGCCCCAGGGCGGCAGGGCCAGCAGCCGGCTGGAGGAACCCCAGAACACCAGGAACTGTGGAGACGCCAGAATTATCAACATAGACTTGCCTAGGACAAAGTAAGAGGTTAGTGTCCTATGAACTTTGGGACCTGTATTTGGGGAATGCGTCAGCTCCCTCCCCTGGGGGCTAGAAGCTGCTGAGGAGACACGCCATTTTGTAGTTTTCAGAGGCAGATCCGGCTCCCAGCCTACAAATCGTGGGGAGATCCAGCGATCAGTCTTGGGGGGTAATCGCTCTTGCTTTAACCTCCCTGGATCTGGATTGTGATCTAGGGTGGAAGTTGTAGGTGGGTTTACAGCTTGCCAGAAACGGAAGTTGCCCCCCACACGTTCGGGACGAAAATTCCTCTATCTGGCCTTAAAGCCATAGTGTGGCAACAAGCCCAAAAGTCAAGCAATTAAGTGGCAATGCCCAGGCAAAGGAAACAGAAAAATGCAACCCTAGACTCCTATTTTGGGGGCGTAGAGCGGGAAAAGGACTGTGAGGTGAGAAGTCCTGCTCCAAAAGCCCCAGGGGAAAACATGAGTGGGTTGCAGGCCATAGAGGACCTTAAGAAGGACTTTAAAAATCAAATAAGAGAAGTGGAGGAAAATTAGAAAGAGAAATGAGAAGGATGCAGGAAAAGTATGAAATGAGGGTCAACAGCCTGACTGAGGAAAACAACACCTTAAAAAATAGACTAGCTCAAATGGCAAAGGAGGCCCAAGGGCAATGAGGAGAATGCCTTAAAAAGTCGAATTTGCCAGATGGAAAAAGAATCTCAAAGTTCACTGAGGAGATTCATTCCTTCAGAGTTAGACTGGAGCAAATGGAAGCTAGTGACTTTTGAGAAATCAAGATGCTGTTAAGCAGATCCAAACAAATGAAAGATTAGAAGGCAATGTGAAATATCTCATGGGAAAAACCACTGACCTGGAAAATAGATCCAGGAGAGACAATTTAAAAATTATTGGACTACCTGAAAGCCATGATCAAAGAAAGAACCTAGAAATCACCCTTCAAGAAATTCTCAAGGAAAACTGCCCTGATGTTTTAGATCCAGAGGGCAAAATAGAGGTTGAAAGAATCCACCAATCACCTCCTGAAAAAGATCCCAAAAAGAAAACTCCCAGGAATATTATAGCCAGGTTCCAGAATCCCCAGATCAAGGAGAAAATACTACAAGCAGCCAGGAAGAAACAATTTCAATATTGTGGAAACACAATCAGAATAGCCCAGGACCTGGCAGCTTCTACACTGAGGGATCGAAGGGCATGGAATATGATATTCCAGAGGGCAAAAGAACTGGGAATGAACCCAAGGGTCACCTACCCAGCAAAACTGAGTATTTTGTTTCAGGGGAAAATATGGTCATTCAGTGGAATAGAGGACTTTCAAGCATTCTTGAGGAAAAAACCAGAGTTGAATAGAAAATTTGACATCCAGCGCCAAGAAGGAAGAGATGCCTGAGAAGGTAATCAGGGAAAAGAAATCAAAAGGAACTTATCAAAGTTGAACTATTTACATTCCTATATGGAAAAGCAATAACTGTGACTGATGATATCTTTCTCACTATGAAAATAATGGAAGAAGGGGGTGTGGTCATATGAATACATATATGAATGTGTGTGTATATGGTTACAGTTATATATGGATAGAGGGCATAGGTTGATTTTGTTGGGAAGGGAGAGTACTCAAGGGATGAAATTATGAGGTGAGAGAGGAAAGTGGCAAGAGGAGATGGGGAGAGACATGGTAGGGTAAACTATCTCATGTAGGGGAAGTGGGTGCAAAGGAGGGGGAGAATAAGGAAGGCTAAAAAGGCAAAACCACATTCACATTGAATTTGGTTCAGGGAGAAAATGACATACATACTAAATGGGATATCTCAACCTGCAGCAGGATAGGGGGAAGGGGATGAGAGGAGGGATGATGGATGGGAGGGCATCCTTGGGGTGAGGGGAGGTTGGAAGTACCCACTATAGAAGAGGGACAGGATCATGTAGGGAATGGACCAGGTGGGGGGTGGGATGAGTGGGAGGGAATTATAAGCAGCCTTGTACAATATATCTACTATGATAATGTTTTGCATAGCTAGACATGTACAACATATACTGAATTACTTATCTCCCAAGAAGGAATGGGTGACAAGGGAGGAAGGAAATGGATCTGAAATTCGAGGTCGTAACATTAAATGTTTCAAATATATATATATACTATTATTAATACTCTTTTGCCTATAATTGGGAGATAAGATGTGCAGGCATTGGGACACAAAGATTCATCTTCCTCTAATGGAAAAGTCGATGGGGGTATGGGAGAAGGTATGGGAGAGAGCAGATTGGACGATATCTTGTGGGACTGCTATTCTGGGAGGTTGGGTAGGGGAATAATGGGGGGAAAATGATTGTAACTCAAAATCTGGCGGAAATGAATGATGTAAAACAGAAAAAAAAAAAAGAATCAGGAGACATGGGTTTGAATCCTGACTCCCCCCCTTACTATCTGTGAGACCTTGAATAAATCACTTTCCTTTTCTGGAAGTGAATTTCCTTATTTGTAAACTGAGAATTAAAAAAGCTTTAAGGTGCTATCTGACTCTAAAGCTATGACCTTATTACCCTATGATTATCTTGAATAAATCACTTTCCTTTTCTAGAAAAAAAAAAAAAAGAAAATGTAAAATATCTCACTGGAAAAATAACTGACCTAGAGAACAGATCCAGGAGAGACAACCTAAGAATTATTGGTCTACCAGAAAGCCACGATGAGAAAAGCAGTCTAGACAACATCCTCCAAGAGATTGTCAAAGAAAACTGTCCTGAGGTCCTAGAATCAGAAGATAAAATAGCTATTGATAGAATTCACCGGACCCCTCCTGAAAGAGATCCCAAACTGAAAACTCCAAGAAATATAGTAGCCAAATTCCAGAATTATAAGATTAAAGAAAAAATTCTACAAGCAGCCAAAAAGAAACAATTCAAATATCGAGGAACTACAGTTAGGATCACACAGGACCTAGCAGCTTCTACATTAAAAGAGCGGAGGGACTGGAATTTGATATTTCATAGGGCAAGAGAGCTAGGACTACAACCAAGGATTAACTACCCGGCAAAACTGAGCATAATCTTTCAGGCAAGGAGATGGACGTTTAATGAAGTAAGGGACTTCCAGACATTCCTAATGAAAAAGCCAGAGCTCAATGGAAAATTTGATCTCCAATTACAAGACTCCAGAAGAACATAAAAAGGTAAACAAGGGTAACATAGACTCACACATGCAAAAGTGCACACACCCACACCCACAAACTCAAGCTCATTACCTGGGATGCAACAAGAGCAAAATGTTCACATCCCTATATGTGGAGCTGATAACTGTCAATATTTGAAATCTCTATGATTATCATGACCTGGAAAAGGGTTATACTTAGAGGGTGTGGGTATGAATGCACTAACATGGAGTCAAAAAAAAAAGACTATTAAGGGGATCAATGGTACTGTAATGGGAAAAAGGAAAGGATGAGCTAGGAAAAGGTAAAATATGCCATCTGAAGAGGCATCAAAACACACTATAGAAGAAGGGAAAGTAAGAGGGAGAGGAACATCATTTAAACACTATTCTCACTGGTTCTGGTTCAAAGAAGGATCAAATTAATCAGTGAAGTTTAAGAATCTAACATGAATAGACACATAAATTCATTAAATAGAGGAATTGGAGGGAGGGAGAGGAGCACTGTTTGAAATTTACTCTCATTGGTTTGGAATCAAACGGGGAGTAATGTACTCTGATAAGTATAAAAATTTATTGTGTCCTATAGATAGTGGGAGGGTAAGGGGGGGGGTGAAAAGGAGGAGACTAAAGGGAGGGATTATAAGGGAGGGAATTAGTACTAAGGGGAGAGGGTAGGATAAGAAGGGGTGTCACTGGGTGGGAACACTGAGGGAGGGGGCGGTCAAAAGGGAAAACTTCAAGGAGGGGAAGGGAGAAGGAAAAAACAAAAACATAAACAGGGGAGGGAATAGGATGGAAGGGAAGAGACAGATAGTCATCATTACTGTGAATGTGAATGGGATGAACTCTCCCATAAAACAGAGGCGGATAGCAGAATGGATTAAAAACCATAATCCTACAATATGCTGTCTTCAAGAAACACATTTGAAACAAAGGGATACCCACAGGGTAAAGGTAAAAGGTTGGAGTAAAATTTATTATGCCTCAGCTAAAGTAAAAAAAGCAGGGGTAGCAATGCTTATCTCAGATAAAGCAAAAGCAAAAATAGATCTAATTAAAAGAGATAAGGAAGGAAACTATATCCTACTAAAAGGCACCATTGGGAATGAAGCAATATCACTACTTAATATATATGCACCAAGTGGTATAGCATCCAAATTCCTAGAGGAGAAGTTAAAGGAATTAGAGGAAGAAATAGATAGCAAAACTATACTCGTGGGGGACCTTAATCTCCCCCTCTCTGAACTCGATAAATCTAACCTCAAAATAAACAAGAAAGAAGTTAAGGAGGTGAATAGAATCTTAGAGACTAGATATGATGGATCTCTGGAGAAAACTGAATGGGGATAAAAAGGAATTTACTTTCTTCTCAGCAGTGCATGGTACATACTCAAAAATAGACCATGTACTAGGGCCTAAAAACCTCACAATCCAGTGCAGAAAGGCAGAAATAGTAAGCGCATCATTCTCAGATCATGATGCAATAAAAATTATATGCAATAAAGGGCCATGGAAAGATAGACTAAAAACTAATTGGAAATTAAACAATTTAATCCTAAAAAATTGGTGGGTCAAACAAGAAATTATAAAAACAATCAATAATTTCATTCAAGAGAATGATAATAATGAAACAACATACCAAAATTTGTGGGATGCACTAAAGGCAGTTCTCAGGGAAGTTTTATATCCCTGAGTGCATACTTAATTAAAGCAGAGAGAAGGGAGGTCAATGAATTGGACATGCAATTGAAAAAGC
Source organism: Gymnobelideus leadbeateri (assembly GCA_011680675.1). Lineage (NCBI taxonomy): Eukaryota > Metazoa > Chordata > Mammalia > Diprotodontia > Petauridae > Gymnobelideus > Gymnobelideus leadbeateri. The sequence continues at coordinate 170,697 of WOXC01002116.1, forward strand.
TAGAAAAAGAACAAATTGAAAATCCCAATTTAGTACTAAATTAGAAATATTGAAAACCAAAGGTGAGATTAATAAAATTGAAATTAAGAAAACCATTGAATTAATAAATAAAACTAAGAGCTGGTTTTATGAAAAAATCAACAAAATCGATAGACCCTTAGTCAATATGATAAAAAAAAAGAAAGAAGAAAACCAAATTATGAGTATCAAAAATAAAAAGGGTGAATCTACCTCCAATGAAGAAGAAATCAAAAAATAATGAGGAATTATTTTTCCCAATTGTATGCACATAAATATGACAATCTTAGTGAAATGGATGAATATTTACAAAATCACAAGTTGCCCAGATTAACTGAAGAGGAAGTGAATTACCTAAATAACCCCATCTCAGAAAAAGAAATCAAACAAGCCATCAATGAACTCCCTAGGAAAAAATCTC
>WOXC01002117.1:0-5000 GCA_011680675.1 Gymnobelideus leadbeateri
CTGCATTGCTGAGAAGAGTCCAGTCTATCAAATTTGGTTGTAATACATACATTGTGTCTGTAATTGTGTACAAATTCCTCCTGGCTCTACTCTTCTCACTCAGCATTAGTTCGTATAAGCCTCTCCAGGTAAATATGAAGTCCATCTGCTCCTCGTTTCTTATAGCACAATAGTATTCCATTACATGCATATACCACAACTTGTTCAGCCATTCCCCATTTGATAGGCATCCCCTTAATTTCCAATTCTTTGCCACCACAAAAAGAGCTGCTATAAATATTTTTGTACATGTGGGTGAAATCTACTTTCTTTAACCCTTTAATGATTTTTTTTGAAATTTGAATCATTTAAAATATATATTTAAATGGCTCATCTTAAATTTAATAAATTTAATAACTTATATTTTTCCAGAATTGAAATTTTGATGACACAATTTTGTATCATGTAACTGTATAGTATCATATTGTAAATAAGTCATTATATGCACATTTTTCTACTGATGCATGCTGGACTTCCTGACCGTGCACAACATGCTTACCTGCCAACACTTGTTTATTTAGACCTGTCAGCAGACTTGACCCGTGATGGATTATAACTTGCATTTTGTGTGTATATTTGGAAAATAATGTAATCACTATGACTTTAACTCTGTTACACAACAAATGAAACATGTATAAATGGTTTTTCAAAATTGTCTTCTCTCCTTATGCTTCCACTGCCCCCTTATTTTATTCAATGCCCCCCAAGTGCACAGGAGGCTACTACTGCCCCCCCATCATTCCAATACCCCCCCAGCAGGGTGGTAGCACATACTTTGGGAACCTATGCCTGGAATATTTACAGTGAGATTTGACCAGGTTCTATAGGTTTCAGTTCATCAATAGGAGTCCTAATTGGGATAAGCATGGCTCAGAGTATACACAGGTTACACATATATGAAAATTTTTGTATCTGTTCTCTAATCAGTGAGCACCTGCTTTGTGACTAGTTGTTTTTGTTTGTTATCATGGAAGGTATTGCTATGAATATTTTGGTATATCTGTCGTTGACTTCCTTAGGTTCTAGGAGTCTAGGACAGCCAGGTCAAAGAATCTGAGTAATTTAATGATTTTTCTCGCATAATTCCAAATTGTCTTCCAGAATGGTTGGAAAAATTTGTGATTTTACCAAGAGCATGTTAGTGGGCATTTCTTCCAAGAGCCCCTCCAGATATTGGCTATTCCTCTCTATTATCATTTTTGTCAATTTATAGGGTCAGAGATGAAACCTGAAAGTTCTTTTAATTTGTATTTCTCTCATTGTATTTTCATATGTCTATTGATCACTTGTGGTTCATATTTTTGGATCACTTATCCATTGGATCTTGATTTTTGGTCTTACATACTTTTACTGATTTCTTATATATCTTGTGTAGCAGATTTTTAGACATATTGGATATAAATATTTCCCCCTACTTCATTGGCTCTCTTTTTAGTCTGACTGAATTGATGTTGTCAGTATAAAAACAGCTAGGTGGAGCAGTGAATAGAATGCCAGGCCAGAAGTCAGGAACATTCATCTTTATTAGTTCAAATCCAGCCTTTGACACTTAACTAGCTATAATCCTGGACAGTCACTTAACCCTGTTTGCCTCAGTTCCTTATCTATAAAATGAGCAGGAGAAGGAAATGACAAACCACTCTAGTATCTTGGTCAAGAAAACCCTAAATGATGTCATAGAGAGTCAGACACGACTGAAATTACTCAACAACATAAATGAAATTATTTTATCTTTGATGACCACTTCTGTCCTTAATTGGTTAAGAATTTGCTCCCTAGACATAACTGTGAAAGATGACTTAGAGGAAGAATGGAAAGAATTGTTTTAAGCAAGTGAGGGGGAAATAGTTTTGTTCCTTGAAACTCAAGTATCACTGATGTGACAGTGTTGGGTAAGTCAAGAAAGTACTTGCTGTTTATGGTATTGAATACGGACTTTTAGCTCACCTGGAACCTTCATAATTGCCCATCTGCCGAACTCTTCAATAAACCTTCCTTTAATGGTGCTTAATATGAACAACCAAAAACAAGTAAACACATAAATTTAATGAAAGGGGAGGCCCAAATGGCTTTCTAGAGTGCATACTTATTGTTTTTATTTTCATCTAAACTTTTCATGTTTATGTTGCTGTAAGCACCTCATTGATGTTGCTCTCTTTACTAATCTGAGCTTTAGAATCAGTGTTTGTACAGACTATAACTGATTAACTGGGAGTCACAGGGCTGGTTATTGTTTGCCAGAAAACAGCACTGCTATGCAGTACCCCTCATTATGAAGTGAGCACTAGCACTGCACCCAGAAAAGCTGCAGGATGGATAAAAGCAGGCAGAATGTCATTATCCAAACTGGAATGTAACCAGAACTCCCCCCAGCTGATGTTTCTACTCATTTAAAAGGTTCCTGAGGCTCTGAGTTCTCAGAAAAGACCCAGGTGCCTGACTTCAGTTTCCTTTTTTTTGTTTGTTTGGAGGGCAACTGGGGCTAAGCAACTTGCCCAAGGTTACACAGCTAGGTTTTTGTTTGTATGTGTGTTAAGTATCTGAGGTCGGATTCGCACTCAGGTCCTTCTGACTCCAGGGCCAGCACTCTACTAACTGTGCCACCTCGCCGCCCCTCCTTTTTTTTTTTTTTAAGGCAAAAAACCCCATCTTTTTAATTATTATGAACTTGATATGTATCAACAAATATTAACATTTCTCTATACAAAGAAGAGAAGGACTGCTATTTGACCTTCCCTCTGGCATTACTTGCTATTTTCACTGAGTATATCTCATATGTACATAGTAGTATGCATACTGTCCACTCCATTAGAATATTAACTACTTGGGGCGGCTAGGTGGCGCAGTGAATAGAGAGCCGGCCCTGGAATCAGAAGGACCTGAGTTCGGAGCCGGCCTCCGACACTTAATCCACACAAACAAAAAAAAAACAACCTAGCCGTGTAACCTTGGGCAAGTTACTTAACCCCAATTGCTTTAAAAAAAAAATAATAATAATAGAATATTAACTACTTGAGGGCAGAGACTCTGCTTTTGCCTATATTTATATCTTCAAGCACAGTGCCTGATACACTGTAAGCACTTAATAAATGCTTATTCGTTGCTATAAAACCATTAATTTTCACTACATACAGCTATTTTTTCTTTTAATATTTCAGTTTTAACATGGTAGATAGTTCAAAACTGTCCTCCTTTTCTATCTTCTGTTCTGAAATCTTCATGCTTCCTTTTGTTAATTTTTAAAAAAAATAATTCACTTCTTTTCATTTTTTCTTTTAAAAGATGTCATAATCAGAACCCCCATTGTCTCCCAAATTATCTCCTTCCATTAAAAAAGTCTTCCCTTGTAACAAATAAGTATAGCCATGCAAAAGAAATCTATACATTGAGTATATCTGACAATGTATATCTCATTCTATAGCTTGAGTGCATCACTTCTCTGTCAGGAGTAGCATAACATACTTCATCATGAATCTTCTGTAATTATGGTTGATCATTGCATTGAATATAGTTTTTAAGCCTTTTAAAATTGCCCTAATTTATATTTTTGTTTTTATATAAATTCCCATTCTTCTCTGAAATGTTCCCTTTTGTCAATTCTTATAGTGCATGTTATTTTCTTAATGAAGTTATTTATTATTTATATGTTTTGTTCTTTGACCAATCAATTCTTTGGTTAAATTATTTAGTTTCCATATTTGACTCCTTTTTTTCAAAAGTCCTTTACTGTTTTATCATGTTGTATTCAATAAAAATGTAGTCAACATTTTTGCATTTATTTATGAAGGTTTTTGTAACCTAGCATATGATTAATTTTTGCAAAGGTGACATGAGCAGCTGAGAAAAAAGTATATTCATTTCAACTCACCTTTCAGTATTCACAAGAGGCCTATCATATATAACTTTTCTAGAACTATATTCAAGTCTTTAAATGGTTTATTATTTGTCTTTTTTTGTTAGATTTGTCTAAATTTGCAAGTGATACACGGAGGTCCCCAATTATTATAGTTCTGGTATTCCTATTTGTAATTTTATTAACTTTCCTTCAAGTATTTAAATACTATGGCATTTGGTACAAGTGTATTAGGAATTGCTATGATTTCATTATTTATTTTTTCTTTTAAGTGTATTTAAACTTTTACTTTCCCTGCTTTTTTTTTAACCCTGTCTATTTTGACTCTTGTCTTGCCTGAGATCATGATTGCTATCTCTGCTTTTTTAATTTTCCAAAAGCATAAAAAGTCTCCTTTAGCCCATAACTTTAACTGCATAAATCTGTATGTTTTAAGTGTAGTACTAGCAAACAGCATATTGTTTAATTCTGTTTTTTAATCCATTCTTTTGGCCTCTCTTTTTTTATGGGTGAATTCATCCTATTAAAGTTCACTGGCATGATTGCTAATTATGTATTTTCATCCTTCTAAATCTTTTAAACTTTTCTCTCATCGTCATTTTATCTACTCCATTGTTTTTCTTTTTTCTGGTCAACCAGTATCAGCCACATTTCCACATGTAAAACAAATAAAACAAAACAAAATTTTTGTACTCAGCTAAAAAGGAAACAAATGGTGCAAATGATACACTGATAATTGGAGAAGAGGCCCCTCATCCCACATTCAGAAAACTCAAACTAGTTTTTAAGTTATTGGGCTAAAGCTGAATGGTCCTAGGCCATTGTTATAACTAATTGACAACTAAGACAAATACTGCTTTATGAAACAAGTCAGTAAACATTTATTAAGCACCTACTACATGCTAGGTACTGTGCTAACCTCTGGGAATACAAAGTAAGGGAAAAGATAGTTCCTACCCTCAGGGAGCTTACAATCTAGCAGGGAAAGACTGCACATAAAAAGGAGCTAGAAAGGGGATGCTTGGCACCAGGGCATGATGAAGCCCATGGAAGTATAGCCAAGTGGACAATGAAGACATATCTGTCCTAGGTACCTTCCTTCTGACAT
>WOXC01002117.1:10000-125708 GCA_011680675.1 Gymnobelideus leadbeateri
ACTAATATGAAGTTTATTAAAATTCTGGTTCTGCCACTATTACCTGAGTGACCTTGACAACTTTGAACCTCAGTTTCCTCATCTGTAAAATGAGGGGTCTGGATTAGATGATCTCTGAGATGCCTTCTAGCCCAATACTTATTCTATGTTTCCATGTTTACAATAGACTGCTATTATTGTGATTAACCCCATTGATATTCCAAGTGCATAGCACCACACACACACACACACACACACACACACACACACACACACACAAATCCTGGACCTGGATCAAACTCTATTAATATATGGTCCATAAAAAATTAAGCAAGAAAACTAGAGGACCAAAAGTCATAAACCTAAGAAATAAATAATAATGATTAATCTAAAGTAGTAGTGTTGCACAGAGAAAAACCCAGGTTCAAGTCTGATTCAAAAAAAAAAAATCAGTCTATGTATTTCTCACCAAAAAAGGAAAAAAAAATAACAAACAAGGTTAACATACTTAAGGAAGCTTAGATTTGTCATTCAGTCCTAGGATCATAGCATTTAGAGATGGAAACAACCTTAGACATCATTGAGTTTGCATTTATTTATTTTTGAGTAGGAAATTTTCAGTAGCCTCCATGGAGATTTAAATTTATTTAAACATTCAAGAAAACCAAGACCTAAAATGGTTAAGTGATTTGTCCAAGCTCACACAGTAGTAGCATGGGCAGGATTTGAGCCCAGTTTTCATCTAATTTTTGACTACCCCTCTTTCAAAGACAAAACTACTTCACTCTGAATTCAGTGAAAATGTAGATTTTTGCAGGATTTCTATTATTTTCACATGTCTTCCATAAGAGAGATCTCATGGACCTAGTTTCTCCTCTTTTGTTTATATAACCTTTTTACTTCCTTGAAAGATTCTATAAAAACATTAAAATGAAATTTTGACAGCTAAATGAAAATATGTGCTGAGCTCTTCAGAAATACCTACAAACTGTTTTTATAGAGTATGGAGATATAATTACACAAGCCATTTTCATGTAGAGAGAATGAAGGAGAATATATTATAGTCATAGATTTAAGGAGAGGCAGTCTGATATAGTATTGTGCATAAAGACCTGGCCTTGGAGCCTGGAAGCTCTTCTCTGCTTGAGTAGTCATAGCAGATAGAGTGCTGGGTCAGAAAGACTTGGGTTTGAGTTCTGACTCAGACCCATATTGGTCTCAACTCTCTAAGACTATTAGTTGCCAAGAAGGTGCTTACCTATGGTGAAAAAGTAAGTTTCTTCACCAGAGAGTTACTATACCAGCGTAATTAAAGGTCTAATGCCTTCCTATAGATTTAGAGCTGGAATGGGAGTTAGAAGCCTTTGGCTGCAGTTCTGTCATCTCACCAGTGTAATTAAAGGTCTAATGCCTTCCTATAGATTTAGAGCTGGAATGGGAGTTAGAAGCCTTTGGCTGCAGTTCTGTCATTTTTCAGATGAGGAAAGTGAGGTGGAGAGGGGTCAAATTACCTGTCTAAAGTCACATGGATAGGAATTAGCAGAGGCTAATTCTGGTCCACTGATTCCTAATGCTCTTTCCCCTACATCAGCTATAGCTATACAGCTATCTATAGAAATACAGTACTGGAAAACCAGACTTTGATAAAGCACATTGGGATACAAATGGAGCAACTTGACTGTGCTTTTAAACCCAAATCACTCTGGCTTTCATTGATTGGCCAATAATAGGTCCTGGCCCAAATTTTACGTGTCTTTGGGTTTTGATGGCTCAGAGTGAGTAAATTAGAAAATCTATTCTACTATTACATTTTTATGTATGTATATAGTATATGTATGTATGTATTACCACATTATTTTTTTTAAACAAATGCTTTATTAACTTCTGTTTTACATCATTCATTTCCGCCAGATTTTGAGTTACAATCATTTTCCCTCCATTATTTCCCTACCCAACCTCCCTGAATAGCAGTCCCACAAGATATCGCTTCCTCCAATCTGCTCTCTCCCATACCTTCTCCCATACCCCCATCGACTTTTCCATTAGAGGAAGATGAATCTTTGTGTCCCAATGCCTGCACATCTTATCTCCCAATTATAGGCAAAGAGTATTAATAATAGTATATATATATATATATATATATATATATATATATATATATATATATATATATAATATATATATATTTGAAACATTTAATGTTACGACCTCGAATTTCAGATCCATTTCCTTCCTCCCTTGTCACCCATTCCTTCTTGGGAGATAAGTAATTCAGTATATGTTGTACATGTCTAGCTATGCAAAACATTATCATGGTAGATATGTTGTACAAGGCTGCTTATAAATCCCTCCCACTCATCCCACCCCCCACCTGGTCCATTCCCTACATGATCCTGTCCCTCTTCTATAGTGGGTACTTCCAACCTCCCCTCACCCCAAGGATGCCCTCCCATCCATCATCCCTCCTCTCATCCCCCTTCCCCCTATCCTGCTGCAGGTTGAGATATCCCATTTAGTATGTATGTCATTTTCTCCCTGAACCAAATTCAATGTGAATGTGGTTTTGCCTTTTAGCCTTCCTTATTCTCCCCCTCCTTTGCAACCACTTCCCCTTGCTTCTTCTACATGAGATAGTTTACCCTACCCTGTCTCTCCCCATCTCCTCTTGCCACTTTCCTCTCTCACCTCATAATTTCATCCCTTGAGTATTCTCCCTTCCCAACAAATTCAACCTATGCCCTCTATCCATATATAACTGTAACCATATACACACACATTCACATATGTATTCATATGACCACACACCCTTCTTCCATTATTTTCATAGTGAGAAAGATATCATCAGTCACAGATATTGCTTTTCCATATAGGAATGTAAATAGTTCAACTTTGATAAGTTCCTTTTGATTTCTTTTCCCTATTACCTTCTCAGGCATCTCTTCCTTCTTGTGTCTGGATGTCAAATTTTCTATTCAACTCTGGTTTTTTCCTCAAGAATGCTTGAAAGTCCTCTATTCCACTGAATGACCACATTTTCCCCTGAAACAAAATACTCAGTTTTGCTGGGTAGGTGACCCTTGGGTCCATTCCCAGATCTTTTGCCCTCTGGAATATCATATTCCATGCCCTTCAATCCCTCAGTGTAGAAGCTGCCAGGTCCTGGGCTATTCTGATTGTGTTTCCACAATATTGAAATTGTTTCTTCCTGGCCGTTTGTAGTATTTTCTCCTTGATCTGGGGATTCTGGAACCTGGCTATAATATTTCTGGGAGTTTTCTTTTTGGGATCTTTTTCAGGAGGTGATCGGTGGATTCTTTCAACCTCTATTTTGCCCTCTGAATCTAAAACATCAGGGCAGTTTTCCTTTAGAATTTCTTGAAGGGTGATTTCTAGGTTCTTTCCTTGATCATGGCTTTCAGGTAGTCCAATAATTTTTAAATTGTCTTTCCTGGATCTATTTTCCAGGTCAGTGGTTTTCCCATGAGATATTTCACATTGCCTTCTATTCTTTCATTTGTTTGGATCTGCTTAACAGCATCTTGATTTCTCATAAAGTCACTAGCTTCCATTTGCTCCAGTCTAACTCTGAAGGAACGAATCTCCTCAGTGAGCTTTTGAGATTCTTTTTCCATCTGGCAAATTCGGGTTTTTAAGGCATTCTTCTCCTCATTGCCCTTTTGGGCCTCCTTTGCCATTTGAGCCAGTCTATTTTTTAAGGTGTTGTTTTCCTCAGTCAGGCTGTTGACCCCCATTTCATACTTTTCCTGCATCCTTCTCATTTCTCTTTCTAATTTTTCCTCCACTTCTCTTATTTGATTTTTAAAGTCCTCCTTAAGGTCCTCTATGGCCTGCAACCCGCTCATGTTTTCCTCTGGGGCTTTTGGAGCAGGACTTCTGACCTCACAGTCCTTTTCCCGCTCTATGCCCCCAAAATAGGAATCTAGGGTTGCATTTTTCTGTTTCCTTTGCCTTGGAATGTTGCCACTTAATTGCTTGACTTTTGGGCTTGTTGCCACACTATGGCTTTAAGGCCAGATAGAGGAATTTTTGTCCTGAACGTGTGGGGGCAACTTCCGTTTCTGGCAAGCTGTAAACCCACCCACAACTTCCACCCTAGATCACAATCCAGATCCAGGGAGGTTAAAGCAAGAGCGATTACCCCCCCAAGACTGATCGCTGGATCTCCCCACGATTTGTAGGCTGGGAGCTGGAAATGCCTATGAAAACTACAAAATGGCGTGTCTCCTCAGTGGCTTCTAGCTCCCAGGGGAGGGAGCTGACGCATTTCCCAAATACAGGTCCCAAAGTCCATAGGACACTAACCTCTTACTTTGTCCTAGGCATGTCTATGTTGATAATTCTGGAGTTGCCACAGCTCCTGGTGTTCTGGGGTTCCTCCAGCTGGCTGCTGGCCCTGCCGCCCTGGGGCTAAAACCTCGGCTTATGGGGACCTGGGCTCGGCTCGGCTGGGCTCCTGCGCTCTGCGCGTTGCCGGCTTCCAGATCGCTGCGCTGGTCCTTCCTGCAGGGCTGCTGGGCTGTCCTCAGCAGGAGGTTAGCTTCTCTGTGTCGTTCTGTGGGTGCTGGGGCTCCAGAAGTTGTTCAGAGTCCTTTTTTACATAGTTTGTGGGGAATCTGGGGGCAGAGAGGCTTGGACGAGCTGTTTCTATTCCGCCATCTTGGCTCCGCCCCCCAAAACTCGTATTACCACATTATATATGTATGTGTACATATATATATATATACTATATAATATATAATAAAATTAAAACTCAGCTCTAGCCAGAAACTCTTGAGAGTCTTCCCCTCTCAGTTCCTTTTGTGAAGCAAACTAGGCCATCCTTTGACTCACTTCTTACGCACACTTTAATCATTGAATGGGCATTGCCTCAGACAAACTGAGACCTGAGAAAGACCTTAGCTTAAAAAGACCAAGGCCTTCCAATACATCTTGGGCCATCCTGACTTATGTTTTGCCACTGGACTCCAGTGACTCTGGAGAAGAAAGTGAGGCTGATGACTCTGCACGGTTCTGCCCCACTTAAATCCAATTCACTTGCAGGTCAAGACACCACCCTCCTGATGTCATTAGTCCTCCTCAAGAACAAAGAATGAATAACACAACAACAATCAACTATAGTAATAAGCTAAACAACAATGAATTTCCAAAATGAGGGTTATATCAGAAACTCTATCCATATCCATATCCATATATACATAGACATGTATAACACTATATGCATAAATACATGTGTATTCATAAACATAAATACATATGTGCATATATGTAAACATATACATACAAACACATTTCTACTCAACTTTTTCTAGAAAAGATACAAGGAGAAATTTCTTAACTTTTAGAGTTGTTCTCAAATAAAACAAGCTATGTGTTGAAATTGAGTTCCTGTCATCAGAGGTGCTAAGAACAATGTACCTAGCAAAGCTGCTTAATCAATACATGATGAATCAGCGGTCAGATAACCACTTATAGGGAATATTGGAGTGAGGATTGATTCTTCAGGCTGGACTGATCTCTAAGGTCTCATTCAACGCTGTGATTCTGTAGTATGATTTTATGATTGGATAACATTTCACAGTCAAATTGACCAAATGTTAAGTCTTTATTATTCACAGAAACTTTGTTGGATTGCTGAGGGTGAAGGCACACAGTTTAGATACATTAGGCCTTATAGAGATTACACAAAAATATTTTAAACACGAAATAAGAGTATTCAGAACTATGATGATGAAAAATGAGGGAAAAGGAACAATAAAACAATAAAAACAATAAAAAGCAATGCAACTCTGATTAACTTTTAACTTTTAATGACCAATCTTAGTCCTAGAGAACAGATACCTAGCTGCATCTTCTCTCAGTAGAAAAATAGGCAGCAATAGGTGGAGAATGTAGTATATGCTGATAAACATGGTTGTAACATCAGTTTTGCTTATGTTTGTTATAAGAGAGGTTCCAATGTATGTGGCAGTGGAGTGGGTGGCTTTTGGGGGAGTCATTTATAGGGAAATGACTATTATGTAGGAAAAAAGGCATTAATTTTTAAAAATATATTTAAGTACATTGATGTAGTTCATTAAATAAAAATATTTAAGTGCATTTATATATGAAGTGTTATTTAGGTAAGAGAAGCAGAGGGAAGGTCTTTACTAAGAGATGCAGGAAAATTTTCATAAAAGTGGTGGATTTAGGTTGATTTTTTCAAATAAATTTTACTAATATCTTTAATTTTTTCATTACCTAAATTTCCTCATGTATTCTTCCCCATCCCACCCCTTTCCCAGAGATATGTCCTATATAACAAAGAATGTTTTTTTAAGAAAAAGAGGAAGAAAAAAAACTATGAATTTCAATCAATACACCAATGTCAGAAAGTATATCTAATGTTCCACATCCATGGACCTCCTGCTTCTGCAAAATATGGTAGTTGGGGTAGGAAGATGTCTTCTTTTCTCTTCTTTTTGGCCATACTTGTTCTTTGTAATTTTACAGCATTCACTTCTGATTGTTTTGAGGTTGTTGGTCTTTCTCTTTACATTGTTGAAGTCATTGTGAATTTTGCTATCTTGACCCTGTTTACTTCATTCAATATCAGTTCATCTAAATTTTTTCATGCTTTTCTGTTTATTTTTATGACTTTGTAATATTCTATCACATTCATGTTCTACAATTTCCTTAGCCATTTACCAATTGATGGGCATCTACTTTGTTTAGGCTTTTTTTTTAATTAAACAAATGCTTTATTAACTTCTGGTTTACATCATTCATTTCCATAAGATTTTGAGTTACAATTTTCCCCCCATTTTTCCCTACCCACCACCCCAGAATAGCAGTCCCACTAGGTATCCCCTCATCCAATCTGCTCTCTCCCATACCACCTTTGGCTTTGCTATTAGGGCAAGGTGAATCTTTGAGCCCCAAATCCTGGACATCTTATGAAACATTTAATTTTAAAACTTTGATTTTCATATCCATTCCCTTCCTCCCTTGTCACCCACTCCCTCTGGGAAGATAAGCAATTCAGTATGTGTTGTACATGTATAGCTATGCAAAACATTACCATAGTAGATATACTGTAAAAGACTGCTTATATTTCCCTCCCACCCATCTCACCTCCCACCTGGTCTATTCCCTACTTTGATCCTGTCCCTCTTTGATAGTGGGTACTTCCAACCTCCCCTCCCCCCAGAGTGCCCTCCCCTCCATCATCCTCCCTCTCATCCCCCTTTCCACTTGTATTTTCATTTGGGGCTTTTGGTGAAGGAGTTCTGACCTTACAGTTTTCCTCCATGCTTTGATCCTCTTTGCCCCTAAAATAGGAGTCCAATGTTGAATTTTTCTGTTTATTTTGTTTCCTTTGCCTAGGCATGTTGCCACTTAATTACTTGATTTTGGGGCTTGTTGCCACAGTAGGACTCTGCCACCAGACAGGAGAGCTTCCATCCCAAAAGTTGGGGTCTTCACAACTTCCAGAGGTTGGGTGGCCTCTGTAAAGCCTCCACTGCTCTGGCAAATTGGATACCCACCCCAAACCTCCCCCCCACAGACCACAATCCAGATCCAGGCAGTTTAAAGCAAGAGCGATTAATCCCCAGACTGATTGCTGGATCTCCCTACAGTTCGCAGACCAGGAGCTAGAGCCACCACTGATGCTGCAAATTGGCTTCTGTGCCGCGTTTCTTCAGCAGCTTTTCACCCCCAGGGGAGGAAGCCAACACGTTCCCCAAATACTGGTCCCAAAGTCCATAGGGCACTAACCTCTCACTTTGTCCTAGGCATATCTGTGCTGATAATTCTGGAATCGCCACAGCTGCTGGTGTTCTAGGGTCCCTCCAGCCGGCTGCTGGCCTGGCTGCCTTGGGGCTAAAACCACAGCTTACATGGGCCTGGGCTCAGCTCCAGAGCCCTGTGCTGTCGGTTCCCAGCACACTGTGCTGCCTGCTCTCAGAGCACTGCACTCGCTGCTTCCTGCAGGGCTGCTGGGCTGTCCTCAGCGGGAGGTTAGCTTCTCTGTGTAGTTCTGTGGGTGCTGGGGCTCCAGGAGTTGTTCAGAGTCTCCTTTTACATTGTTTGGAAGTTATGTGGGGCAGAGAACCTTGGAAGTGCTGTTTCTACTCTGCCATCTTGGCTCCACCCCTACTTTGTTTAGGCTTTTTGCTACCACAAAAATAAATATTTTGGTGTATATGTGGATTTTCTTCTTATCAACTCCTTGAGGTACATGCCTTGAAATGGAATCTTTGGGTCAAAGGGTATGGACATTTTTGTCGCTTTCTATGCATCTCTCCAAATTACTTTTTTTGGATTGAATTTAACTTAAAGGATGCATGGAAATTCAACAGAACAAGAACAGGAGCAAGGATATCCCAGGCATGGAGAAGAACATACCCTAAAATCATTGAAATAGGGAAGAGCAGGTCTTGTTCAAGGGAAAGCAAATATTTCAGTATGCCTGGATAGTAGAGTACATGGTGGTAGTGGGCTAATATAAGATTGCAAAGGTGGAGTGGTACCAAAATGGGGAGGGCCTTGAATGACAGACAAAAGGCTTTGAACTTTACTTGATAAATAACAGGGGGCTAAATCTTAGCTACAGGATCTAAGATTTTTGAGTAGTGGATGTCTATGATCAGATCAATGCATAAGAAAGATTAACATGACAGCAATGTAAAGAATAAATGGAGGGTATAGAACAAGTGAAAAAGAAGAAATTGAAGAGTTTTCATAGATAGTTACTGTATATGTGACCCTGGGCAAGTCACTTAACCTCTTCCTGCCTCATTTTCCTCAATTGTAAAATGGGAATAACAATGGTACGCATCTCTCAGGGTTATAGTAAAGACCAAATATTTGTAATGATTTTAATACAGTGCCTGGTACATAGTAGGTACTTAATAAATGCTCACTTCCTCCCCTCTTCATTCATTCATAATAATATGTTGCATCTGTATAGCCCTTTAAGGTTTTTAAGGCACTTTACAAATTTCATTCTTGTTTGTTTTTCACAATAAACCTGTGAAATTGATAAGTTACTATCCCCATTTTACCTTTGAGGAAACTGAATCAGGCTGAGGCTAAGCGACATGCCAGGAAGTGTCTGAGGCTAGATTTGAACTCAAATCTTCCTGACTCCAGGCCCAAGTCTCTATCTACTGTGCCCCCTAGTCACCTTTAATTAACTCCTTCATTTAACATTTATTTGGTGCCTGTTCTGGATAGAGCATGACACTAGGTGCTTAGGAGGTGCAGAATTTAGATAACAGCACAGTCTCTTTATTCATGAGGCTACATTAAGAGGCTACTGGAATAGGCTAGAGTTCATGACATTGGGAAGGGAGAGGAAGGGACATAAGTGACAAATGTGATGGAGGTAGAATCCACCTGTAATGAAAATTGATTGGATATGAAAGGTGAAGGAGAGGAACTTGTTAAACACCAGTGTTTTGAATATATATGACCAATTAGCAATTCACTTAGCCCCTCTGCTTCAGTTTCCTTATCCATAAAATGAGGGATTTGGTTAGATGCCCCCTTAAGACCCCCCTGGCTCTAAATCTATGATTCTAGGGAAGGCTGGGAGCCTGGTGGCACTATTGACAAAATCAATGAAGTCAGATAAGTGACAGATCTCCAGGAAAAGATCACAAGGTCAGCTTTAAACACATACACTTTATATTGTTAGTGCAGGAATGTTTAAGCTTAATCAGATCTTGGCTTTTGAGGAGCTTTCTGCTTGGTGCTCTGGCTGCTAGCAAATGGAGGTGAATTTGTCTAGCAACATCCCTGCATAGAAACAGCAGATTTCTGCATGTGGTGAGGGAGGGAGAGAGAGGAGGGATGAGAGGGATGGGTAGTAAGATGAGATGAAAGCTCATGGCCTATCATATCAGCACTTTAGTCAGATACCAATATCTAGTATATCATCTGCAATTCCCTGTAGTTTCAGAAGGATAATGAAAAGCTGGAAGGGTGGAAGAGGGGCAGAGAAAATTAATAGAAGGGCAAATAGAAATGCTTCAGAGATTGTGAGCTGAAATTGGGAATAGGCTCTCAATAGGCTCAGAATAATAGAAGAAAGGATGAAAAGGAACCATGGTTTTTCACTGAGAATGAGGGAATTAAAAGAAAGGGGAGGATGCATCTGTTAAGAATATGGCTAGAAAAGGAACAGTGATCTGGAAACAAAGGGGTAAAATTCCAGGCTAGATACCAGGAAACATTCCTCAACAGCGGATATTGGTATTGACTCCAGGACCGTCAATATTGGAAAAAAAATATTTAGACAGTATTACACTGTGGAAATTAAACCACTAGAGATGTGATGTAAACATGCCACCTAGATGATACTGAGAATGATTTTTGAGATAAACGTGTTGCTTTATCTTAAAAAAAATTTTCATTAAACCTGTACCATTCTTATCAGCTCTTTCTGTATTATGGAGGCAAGCAGAAATGCGGATAACTAGAGCAACAGATAATCAAACAAGTAATAATAAAGGCACTTTATAGCTCATATTTATGTAGCACTTTACGGTTTGTAAAATACTTTGCCCATGTTACTTCATTTGATCCTCATTTATTTTGCAGTGCTTATACACGTAACCTAGAAGACAGGGGCCTTTTTTTGTTCTGTCTTTGGATCTCTGGCACCTACTACAATGCCACAATGCCTTGCGCAGGGAGATATTTATGGAAATACGTGCTTGTTGTACTGGATAGGGTAGTCAGTTCAGGAGGTTTTAAAAAGCACCTGTTAACATGTTAGACATTGGGGTTGTAGAGAGAAAAAATAAAGATGAATAAGACATGATCCTTGCCTTCAAGGAACTTATGGTCTAGAAAGAAAAATAAAATACATCCACAAATACCTCTAATATTAGATATAACTTAAAAGTGAAATGAGATGTCAGGCCATAAAGTCAGATGGTATTAGAACTGAAAGCCCTTAGAGTTTGTCAAATCCAGCACCCTGATTTTACAAGTGAGGGAGCTGAAGCCTACAAAGTTTAACCAGCTTACCCAAAATTCAAAGCGTTACATTAGTCCATAGGAGGGATCCATGACTTAGAAATGGGAGAATCTGGAAAGGCATGGAGGAAATGACATTTGATTAGGACCTCAAGCTTGCGTAGAGATTGTACAAGTGGAGCCGAGATGGGTATAAGGGGAAGAGCGGTGAGAAAAAAAGCATTTCAGAAAGAGGAAACATAGTGAGTAAAGGTAAAGGGGAACCAAAAAAAAAACAAAAACCCACGGGGCATATATCTGGGAACAGAAAATTGCAGTAGTGTTTGGAAAGGTAGGTTGGGACCCAAAGCCACAATTCGGGTAGAGCAACAGGAGTACGTTTCAGGGAAATTAATTAATTAAGTACAGCACTTTAACTCCTGCATTATAGAAAAAACTGAGATTAGCACCTACTTATAAAAAACTAGTTAAAATAGGGAGCTATACTATATGAGAAATGACAGTGGGGATGGGTTCAGAAAAACCTCAGAAGATTTAAATGAACCGGTCTAAAGTAAAGGGAGCAGAACCAGAAGAACACTGTACCAGTAACAGCAATATTGTAAAGATGATCAACTGTGAAAGAGTTAACTATTCTGATTAATACAATGATTCAGGACAATATCAAAGGACTCAAGATGAAAAATGCTATCCACCTCCAGAAAGAGAGCCAATGAACTCTGCAGATTGAAACACATTTTTTCACTTGATTTTTCCTACTTTTTTTAGAGCACGACTAATATGGAAATATGTATTGCATAACTTTACATGTATGATAATATCATATCAATTTCCTTCTCAATGGGTAGAGGAGCTACAAGGAGAGAGATGATTTGGAACACAAAATTTTAAGAGTGAATGTTCTTAAAGCAATACCACTACTAGGTCTGTTTCCCAAGATGATTAGAAAAAAAGGAAAAGAACCTTTATGTTCTAAAATATTTATAGCAGCTCTCTTTGTGGTAATGAAGACCTGGAAATTATGGGAATGCCCATCAATTAGGGAATGACTGAACAAATTGTGGTATATGAGTGTGGTGGAACACTACTGTGCTATAAGATATAATGAGTGCAATGATTTTAGAAAAACATTGCATGAAATAATGAAGAGCAAAATGATCAGAACCAGGAGAACATTGTATACAGTAATAACAATATTGTTTAAGAATAATTTTGAGTAACTAAGTCACTTTGACTATTATGAATACCCAAATTAATCACAAAGGATATATGAAGATGCTATCTACATCTAGAGAAAGAACTGATAAACAGAAGTATGTATAGAATAGTTTTACACATATATACATATTTATGTCTAATGGCAGCCATCTTTAGGGCGGGAATGGGGAGAAGGGGAAAAAAGGAAAATTACACAAAAACTTTATTACATATTCAAAAGGAATAGAAAATTGTACATAATAGATTAGTAGTTTCATGTACAAGCATCTTTTTTTCTATTCTACTATGTCATGGAAATGCTTATTTTATTTCTTAAATTCAGAATAAAATAAATAATATTTTTTAAAAATGAGTGTTTAAAAAAGATAAAAAAAAAAAGAAAACAAAAAATAAAATGGAAAGCTCTCAGTTTCCTCATCCTGGTACCTTTGTCTCAGCTTCTTCCTGGACTGCCCCATTCTGCCCTTCCCCCAGCAGTAATTTTTTCCAGCCCATGGTGTCTGTCTGCCCCACCCCCTTCCATGAAGCCTTGTGGTCTGGAGTTACTTCCCTGTACCTTCCTCTACTAAACTTGTCTTAAAAATTGATTGGAGGGAACATTTTATTCTGGTCAATATAAGTATGATTTGAGCTCCTAGCCTTGGGCAAAAAAAAAATGAATAGTTATGGTTCTGCTGAAGCAAAAAAGAGAAAGACTTTGAATGTCAGTCTGAAGAGTTTGGACTTTGTCCAATAGGTTGTGGTAAGGTTTTGAAAATTTTTAAGTTGGAGGAGAAGGTAATATAATCAGAGCTATATTTTAGGGAAATTAATTTGATGACTCTGAAGGATGAATTAGAAGGAGGAAAATCTAGATTCATGAAAGACAATGTAGTGCCAATGCAATATTCACAGTGCCTACAATGGCTATGAATATGCTAGTGTAATTCTGAATTGCAAAATATAACAGACTCTCCACATGGAAGACAGAACCAAACATTTATTCAAACACAAGAAAGCTGAATCCCAACACCAGAAAGCTGAATCCATCATAGGAACAAAGAAATCTATACACAATAACAATGCAGAGGACACTGGCATCGCTAAGCCTTCACCCTGCTAGGGTCTTCCCACAAACAAACATTCACAGCTTACTGCCTGCTTCTTCTCTCTCCCTCAGCTCTAACTGCTTTGACCAACTTCCTCTGGGCTCTGCTCCATCCTTCCTGCTCCACCCCTTCCTTCTCCATCCCTTTCTGCTCCACCCACTTGGCAAGCTCCTGCCACCACAGACTCATGTGACTCAAGCTTCCATATGACTCAAGCAAGTCACATGGGCTTATTAATGGATGGGAAAGATCTTCCCATTTACATTACCATTACAGACAATTATTAGGAAGCTATTGCAATAGTTGGCTGAAATGTAAATGAGGGTCTAAATTAGGATGGTGAAAGTGGGCATATGAGCATCTTTGTAGGCATTACCAATAGAAATGTGTAGTATATACAAGAGATTTAACTTCCTAATTCCTTAAAAAAAACCCTATTATTCAAACTTTCCTGAGTAGACATCATTTGAACTAACCACTATAGTTTTAGAATTTTACTGGATATTGGGAAGAAAGCAACATAGTGATGATAGCATTTTGCAGCATAGAGAAAAGGCCACATTCAGAATTAGGAGGCCTGGATTTGAGCCTTGGGTATGACATTACTAAGTGTGTACTATTGGATGAGTTTTCTAATCTCTCCAAGCCTCAGCTTCTTTATTTGTAAAGTTGAATAATACTTATACTACCTGCATCTAAGAGGAGTGCTACGCAAATAAGAGCTATTAGTCCTCATAAATTGAGAGTATACCCCATATCCTAATCCTTGCTACAGCTCCACACACCCCCTTCCCACACACATTGTTTTGCTCTGTGGTCTTCCTTCTTATTTTCATGATGAGTTTTGGAAATAATGTTAGCTTCCTCTGTTCTTTCAAATCTCCTTTGCAAGCTTCAACTTCATTTGGATTTTGATTGCATTCAGGTCCTAATTTATTTCTTAACAAGTGTCTCCCAAACACCTAATTAATTTTAATTTCATTATGTGTTTGAAGATGATTTATAGAGGAAAATAGGATAATGTTCCCATTGCTAGTAATTAGAGTTCACTTAGCAAATAAACACTGTGGTTTTAGTATGATTAAGTCTCTGGCTAGAGTTGTGTGTGTGTGTGTGTGTGTGTGTGTGTGTGTGTGTGTGTGTGTGTGTGTGTGTGTGTAGGTCAAATGAAGAAGCTCCATATTTCTAAGCAGACTCAGCAACTTTCAGAAAGAAAATTCATGGCTTGGGGAAAAAATTCTGTGTTTACAGTGTCTTTTACACTTTATTAAATTTCACAGTATGGCTTAGTGAGATGAGCACTGGACTTGGAATCACAAGACCTGGGGGCTCAAGTCTTAGCTCTACCTTGCTGCATGATTTTGGGGCATATCACTTTATTTCTCTGGGCCTTACTTTCCTGATTTGTGTAATAGGTAGAACTTGTAACATGGAATATTTTTACCCAGGACAAAAAGAATTGAATAGACAAAAAGCTGGGAAAGGGAGAGGGAGGGAATCTGTGTGTGGCATCATTGCAAAGGAAGGCTGTAATAACAAGGGAAGGTATTTCGCCATTAGCATCCACTTCCCCCATGAGGATGAGGTGGAAAGCAAGCCTCCAGAGGGCCATTGATACCCTAGGTGGGATCAGATGGGGAATGGTCTTAAGCATAGTTGTGCTGTGTTAGGGTAGGCTAGTGGAGTTTTTGTTGTCGTTCAGTTAGAGTAGAATAAGACCAAGTGTAGGGATGGTGGACCTTGTGGGTGGGGAGTACAACCTTGCCCCTCCACCTTGTTGAGCCCGGGACCAAAGTCCCAGTTACCTCATCCTGGTTACAGTTTTTAGAAATGAGGATAATAGTCCTTTTTTGACTTACATGTAGGATTGTTGTGAGGTTCAAATGAAATGTAAAAGCCCTATGGAAGCATTACAGCACCCTGCAAAAATAAGGTATTACTTCTGGTAAATCAATATTTCCCCCCAAATTTAAATCTACAATAACAATGCCATGTTAAGTTGTTAAGTAGGTTTGTGTTTATGGTATTTTAGTTATTGTGATGAGTAGCTAGGTGGTACAGGGAATAGAGGGCTGAATCTGGAGCAAGGAAGACCTGAGTTCAAATCTGACCTTAGATACTTACTAGCTGTGTGACCTGGGGTAAGTCACTTAACCCTCTTGGCTTCAGTTTCCTCATCTATAAAATGAGCAGGAGAAGGAAATGGCAAACCACTCTAGTATCTTTGCAAAGAAACCCAAATGTGTTCACAGAATCAGATCCATCTGAAATTAATGAACAACAACCATGACAAATTCTTTATGATAAATTATTTGCCCTGGACCTTAATAAATATTGAGTACTTTAAGCCTTATACACATCTCCTTTTTAAAGGAGATGAACAATATTTCTTTTTTCTTCTTCTATAAATATCATTTTAGGGACGTAGATCAAGGAACTGAAGAATTAGCAGGACTGATATGGGTCAAACACACAGATATTCTGCTATTCTCAACTACTGATCCATCTTTATTGCAATATTGAATGTATCTACAGAAAGTATAACTTACAATCTAGCCACATAAAATGCTTTTGTGGAATGGGTACAGAAAATTCTTTAAAACTCATGTTTTTTTAAAAAAAATAAATCTTTTGATTATAAAATATTAGGAAGACTTCTTTATTAGGAATAAGGGAAAAGGGAAAGAAAAAAGGAAGGGAGATTTTAGAAAATAAATTTATAGTACTTTACGCTTCTGAGATATAGTCATCCTCTCAGCAAAAATTTTGATGGATGAACTGCTTGTTTGTTCTTGGAATCATGAAACACGTTTCTTGTAGCTTTCTGCAAAGGGTTTATGAATTTGGCCAAACAGGGATAGTCTTATGTGGACAGGCATTTCTTTAAGCTTTTCTCTTCAATAAAATGCTGCCTCTCTGTGAGCATATTTTAACTAGCAGTAGCATTCATAATCCATGCCAATGAATTCTCTTTTAGTAAAATTAATGTTAAAGAAAAATGTCAGTGATGGCATGAGAAAATATATACACACCTAACTGGTAAGTGCCTGAAACCAAGGTGATGATTTTCTACTTTTTTGTTTCATTGATATTGGCAACACCCTTTAGTCCTTTTTTCTTCTTTTTTGCTTTTTTTTGGAGGGGGCAGGGCAATTGGGATTAAGTGACTTGCGCAAGATCACATGACTAGTGAGTTAAGTATCTGAGGCCAAATTTGAACTCAGGTGCTCCTGACTCCAGGGCTGGTGCTCTACTCACTGCACCACCTAGTTGCTCCTGCCTTTTAGTCTTAAAGGAGATCTAACAAGAGAGGGCGGATGGATCAATATAAATACAATTACCATAGTATTTTTTAAAAAAACACTAAAATTTATGTTTTATTATCTTTTATATCCTGATTTCCTTAGTTGCTTAGTACCTCTCCCATAAAATGACCTTGTTTTATCTACTTATATAAGTGTTTATTGTCTCCGCAATAGAAAGCATACTCCTGAAAGGCAAGTAGTTTTTATTTTTGTCTTTTTATCTCTAGTCCCTAACCTAAGTATCTGATCCATAGAAGGCGATTAATTAATGTTACCTTGTTTATTATCAATGATGGACTGATTTTTACAAAAAACATATAAATACATAGCATATACATAACACACACACACACACACACACACACACACACAATTTTTAAAATTCTTCTAGTCAAAAGAAACTTAGATTAGAGAGACCCTGGAGAAGAAAAGAATTAAGGGGAAAAGGAGGTACTTATTTACTATTTTCAGATACTTGAAAAGTTATTGTGTCAATGGATTCCAGGGATGGGGAACCTATGGCTTCAAGGCCACATATAACCCTCTAGGTCCTCAAGTGAGGCCCTTGAATCAAAGGGCTGCACTTGAGGACCTAAAGAACTACATATGACCTCAAGGCCATAGGTTCCCCACCCCTGGATTAGATTTATACTGCATGGCCTTCAGGGGACTAATTGGTGGTAGATGTTAGCATGACCAAAAAGTTTCTTAATAATTAGAGCTGTCCACAAATGGAATGGACTTCCTTGCAAGTTTTCCATCTCTGGAAACAGTTAAGGAGTGACCAAATAAAGACTAGTCAGAGACATTGGAGAGAGTATTAATATTTTGGATAAGGGTTGGGTTGAATGGATTCTAATATCCCTTTCAGCTCTTGAATTATCTGATTTTAGGGAAAGGAAGCAGTTGTAGGATGGCTCAGGGTATTAGAAGACACGATCGATCTCTGACATCCAGATCAAGGATGATGAAAGTGATTTACCCTCTTCTCTTCTTTACTTCTTCTAGAAAAAGCAAGTGAGCCAGACGAAGATCCGGGTGATCTCAACCATATTATTCATCTTGGCAGGCTGCATTGTATTTGTAACAATTCCTGCCGTCATTTTTAAGTACATTGAGGGATGGACAGCCTTGGAATCCATATACTTTGTGGTTGTCACATTGACCACTGTTGGCTTTGGTGATTATGTAGCAGGTAAGTCTAGTATCCAAGCAGACTTGCATGTACGCACGTGCGCACGTGTGTGTGTGTGTGTGTGTGTGTGTGTGTGGAAACATATGTCTTAAAGGGAAGTAATGGAATAGAAAGGAAGGAATGGAAATATCTCTATTAATGAGGTTTTTCCATCCTGTCTGCTGAAATATCTTTCTACAGAGTAACAATGAAAATGGCTCAGAATATCAGTGCTTCTGTGTGGCTAGCAATAAAAGTGGCATACTGGGGCAAAGTCTGATTTAAAATCCATAGGCTTGGATGACACAAACAGTACCAAGTCCTTGCACTAGAAAAGAGGTAAGCTTTGTACACCTATAAAGCTTATTTCTCTTATAATTTTCTGAATTATGTATGAGTGAAATGAACTTCTTTCCAAACAATAAATTCTCAGTGCTGTTAGTACATTGTAGACCAATACCACCAAAGAATATTGATTTAAAAAATTACAGTTTCAGCAAAAAGACTATAGAAATTTATTCAAAAAATTTTACCTGTGATTAAGTTGGAATTATATAAAGGTTACAAGGGTGGTTCAACATCTGGAAAGCAATTCTTCTTGGAATTAATTATATTAATCATATTAAGCCAGAAACACCTGAAAAAAACATGATTATATCAATTAATACAGAAAAAGGCACTGAGAAAATGCAATATTCATTTATTCTGAAACCCTTCCCTACCCCCCTCCAAAACATAGCTACAGAAGAACCATGATTTAATTTGGTAAAGGGTATACATTGAAAACTAAAAGCTACCATAATTTGCAATAAGGAAACCTTAAAAGATTTCTTAGTAAAAATAGGTAATAAAGTAAGGGTGCTTTCTTTTTTCCATTGTTATTTAACATAGTGATTGAAAGGCTAGAGATGTCAATAGGACAAGAAAAAGAAATGAAAAGAAAAAAATTAGAGGCTGAAAGTGGACAAAATTATGTTTATTGGTAGTGACATGATGGTTTTCTTAGAAAACTCCAGAGAATCAGCAAATAAATCAATTTTGTTAACTTAAATAATAGCTTCAGGAAAATAGCAGAATACAAAATAACCTATTAAATTAATGAAATTTCTATAAGACAATAACAAATCTAGGATGAAATATTAGAAAGAGAAAGTCTCATTCAATATAGATATAATGTAAATAAGATATTTGGAAGTCAGATGTTTTAGTACTTCTTGAATCAATTAACAATGGCCTTCATTTCCTATGCCAGTAGCTAACACAATATACTGAAGATATTTCCTTACAGGATGGATTGCAATGGATCATTAGACTCCTGGGATGGTTTTAGCAGCTCCCTGTTGTTGCTGACAAATATCTTTGTCCCAACTCATAGACTTCTGCATACTATTTGGCATTAGGTGTCATAGCAAGAAGGAAATATGATTGAATATACATTTGTGGTGAACAGCACAGCAATAACACTCATAATCAAATACTCTTAAGAGGTCCTGGTTAAAGGAAATTTAAAAAAAAAAAAAGATCTCCATCAGGTTTACCTTGGGGGAAAAGCAGGGATGGGGTGGGGGTTGATAACAAAGTGGGATTTAACCTCTTCTTTTTACAATCTTCCCTAAGTGGCATTAGAAGATGATTGTGGGAGAATGGGGACTACTTCCTTCTGTTTTCAGTTTCATTTCAAAGGGGCTATTCTCAGCTAGCTGGTTAACTAATTTCATAGTGGAAAATGAAACTTTTCAGCATTAAAATAGCCATAGTTTAAATATTCATTTTTATTTGGTCAAATGTTGTTTGTTACTGTTCTTACTGGTCTTTGGCTAAACATGGGCAGAAAATTCAAAGGTTTCATCCCTACTGTATTTTAGTTCTATGTATTAATTCACATATATGTTGTGTCTGTCATTAGAATGTAAGCTCCTTAATGAGAGGGACCATTTTACAAATTTTTCTTTGTATCCTAGAGTTTAGTATAGTTATTGGCATACAGTAGGTACTTAAGAAATGTATGTTGCTTGCTTGAGAATGACCTCAGGAATGATTTGGCCTCTCCATAGAGTATGAAAAACTCAGTGATAGATGATCTGTTCTATGCAAAGCTATCCAGAAGGAATTATAGAAAGACTGCCATAGGCCAAGAATAAATAATGGCGCTGTTGTCTGCTTTCTAATTGCCTGACCCACAGGACCCACCAGGGAAGTCTACTTTGTTGTTACTCCCATTGGGTTGCATGGAGCTTCAGGCCATTCTGCATAAATAAAGGTCTTTTGCCTTAATTGCCTAGGACTATCACTAACAATTAGAAAACTGAGGTGATTACCACTAAAACATTCAACATCCAAAGTGGCATCTGGTCCCTTGTCCATTCTTTCCTTTTGTGTATCTAGGGTAAGTGTCCATTTGATAGAATCCACTTGTAAAAACAGTGGTTTCATTTGAATGGACCAGGCTTCCTATAAACAGTAAAAAGCTGGGGGTGGAGTGGGTAGAAAATGTGCATGGGATAATAAAAAAACCTTCTGAACATTCCAGTCTGATTTCAATGACTATAAATGTAGCATGATTTCATAATTATAAATATTTGTAACTAGGGAAAAAAAATCAATGTCAGACAAAAGGTAAAATGCAGCAATTTAACAATCTTTTGAATTTATAATGGTTCCACAAATGTGTTGAAGTCCTGGAAAGCATAACTTGCTTGAGATTAGGCTCTAAAATGGGATCCTTATAATAGTCTTGTCTCTAGATTTGAAGCGGCAGAACTCTAGAGCATGATTCTAACTAGAATTTTCTAGAACATCAGTAATTTGCTGTCAATTTATATGGTAGCAAAAACATCTTTAACTGACAGGTTGGAATTATTCTAGAATTATTGTTTTGTGGAGAATGTAGGTACATGTTGGGGGTGCCTCCTTGTCTTAAAAATTTTATGGGTCGCTGACAAAATAGAAATCAATTAATCAGACAGTTAATAGTCAATAATTATTTATTAAGCATTTACTATATACCAGGCATTGTGCTAAGTAAGTGTTGGGCATACAAATAAAGGTTAATTTACTCTTGGAACTTCAACCAAATCATTTGTATAGTGGTATTGTGGAAAATGTCCATTTTTCTATCACTGTCCATAAACACATCCACCTTAACTATTTTCCTTCCTGTATTTATATTATCCAGTACCATATATCTATGCCAGTGGCAACATGTTACAGTGGAAAAAATGCTGGCTCTAGAATCAGTGAGACTTGGTCTAAATGCTCTCTCTGATGATAGTGACCTTGGGCAAGTCACTTAAATTCCCTTGGCCTCAGTTTCTTCATGGGTAAAGGGAGCAGGTTTCTGAGAGTCCTTCTAATCCTACATCTCTGATTCTATAACCAAGATGATCTATATTTAAACATGCTCAATTTTTCATATGACTACAAATGCATATTTTAAAGATGTAAAAAAAAATCCCTCCTCAGTTGAAATTCATGATCTTCAGATACACAAGCAGGCAATAAGCATTTATGAAGTGCTTACTGTATACAGGTAGACTGACGTAGATGTGGTGACCTATGCTTTAATGACCCTTTTTTGGGATAATTATTTCAAAGAGGACATTTTTTTTAAACTCTCTGAGGGCCCCTTACATGACTAAAAGTCTCTAGGCTGTGGTCTTAAGCTGGTGAAAATAGCATATGGCACTGATTATAGTGAGATAATGTATGTAAAGCACTTTACAACTCTTAAACCACTATTATATATATGTGTGTGTATATATATATATATATATATATACATATATATATATATACATATATATACACACACACATACATAAAGGAAATACGTTCCTTATAATAGCATACATATATGTATGTATATGTATATGTGTGTGTGTATATATATATATGCTATTATAAGGAACATATTTCCTTTATATTGTGAAAGTTTCCAGTGATTGAAGTTGACTTTAGTTCCTCTTCTTGGCTCTTAATAGACAAAGACCCCTTTTGCCTTCAGGGTCCATTTTAAAGCTCCTGCAGACTTTTCAGAACAAACGCATGCCTGATGAATGTTGGATTTTAATTATTGCTCATTTATAGTAATACTACAACAAGTGCACATCATTTAAAAATAAGAACCCAGAAGATGCTTGATCACTTGCCTGATTTGGCCTGGTAGCCGCTCTACTAGGCTGCTCCACAGCTAAGCTGTATCAGGAAGATTACTTCTGCTAACTGGGCTGAATAGAATTAATTGCTGGTTGATTTTGTTATCAACTGAATTTATCCCCAGCTGAGCTGTGCTGCTGTTACACCATCTTGCAGCCTGACTTTGAGGGGATGGGCTGCTCTGCAGGATTCTAGAGGATAGGTACACAAAGAAAATGGCCAGTAATTGCATTATTCTCTAGCACACCCTAGTGGCCTTCATTGTTGGGTAAATGGCCTGCGAAAGTCAATGTTTACCTTCAGGGTGGGATGGCCTCAAAGAGAAGGATCCTGGAGAGGCCATGAACTACCGGAATCTGAATTACTCACTGGGGCAAATGCTTTTGTTGGGGGAAAGGGGAAAAAGTGATGAAACAAATTGTGGGGGCTTGCTATTTGTTCTTTCTGACTCTTGGCTGGGATGCTTGGATTTTTAATTTTTCAAAAGTGGGCAGTAGTTATAGAATCATTCCCCAGTACAAAGTGAAGCATCAATCAATCAGTCAATCCTTTATTAAGCACCTACTGTGTGCTAGGCACAGTGCTAAGCACTTTGAAAATATAATCTCATTTGATGTTTATAATGACTCTGGGAGGTAGGTGATATTATTATTATTATTATTCCCATTTTACTACTGAGGAAACTGAGGCAGACAGTAGTCATGTGGCTTGATGAGGGTCATACAACCAGTAAGTGTCTAAGACTAGATTTGAACCTAGGTCTTCCTGATTTCAGGCCCATAGCTCTTTCTGCTTTCCTCAGTGAGCAGAGGAAAGTCACTTAACCCCTCAATGCCCCAGGCAACTCTCTAAGACTGTTAGTAGTAGGGAAGCTCCCTACACAGATAAGATCACAGATTGGACTCTTCTCCCTGTTCCATCCTCTACACATTTTACCTCCCTCTAAACTCTCCACCCCTTATAATGGTGTAGTGGATAGGCAGCTGATCTCAAAACCAAGGAAAACCTGGGTTCGAGTCTTCTCCTGATGTATAGTGGCCAGGTGACCCTAGTTAGGTCATTTAACTCCTCAGTGCTCTAGACAACTCTCAAAGGCTCTAAGTTACAGAGCAAGTGCAAACTTGCTTTGGTAGAGGGAATTTCCTCACCAGGGAGTTCCCTCCCTATACCAGTAAAATCACAGGTTTAGTCTCTATCCCTATCAACATGAGTTTAATGGCGCTAGATGTGGCCAGACCCTTGGGGATTTTTAATTACCAGCATATGATGGAAATTATAATTATGAAGCTTACAATGAAGGCACTCTACAATTATCCACATATGCCATCCCAGAAATGAAAATTTTCTCTACTTCTCTGTGATGAGTAATGATGTCTGCAGTAAGAGGAGTAAAGACGGCTGACTTTATTTATTCTAAAATCCTTCCATCCAATGCTCAATTTTCATGCTTCATAAGTTGTATGAATAATTCAGAATTAATCTTAAATTCTGATCATGTTTCTCCTCTGTACAAGAAACTCTACTGGTCCTTTTTTGCCTCTAGGATACAAAGCAAGTGTCTTTGTTTGACCTCCCAAACTCCTCACAATATGACTCCAGCCCACACCTTTCCAGACCGATACACATTACTGTCCTTCGTGAATTCTATAGTTCCACCAAACTTGCCTACTCACTGTCCTTTACACACAAAGCGGAGTAGATAGAACTTTGGACCTGCAGTCAGGAAGACCTGAGGTTCAATCCAGTCTCAGACACTGACCTTTGCTCATGAGACCCTGTTCAAATCGTATAACCTCTCTCTGCCTCAAAGAAAGTGCTAATGATGTAGAGTCACAAAACTTCTGTATAGTTTATACATCTTTGGCTTGGTTTATTCCTTATTCCTGATGCATATTCTTGACTGTATATATCTAACCATCCTCACTGTTTCCGTCTTTGCACTGAAGTATATGTATTTAATTCAGAGGGTCTTACTGAGTTCTTAGAATTTTCACACCTTGGGGTGGCTAGGTGGTACAGTGAATAGAGCACCAGCCCTTGAGTCAGGAGGACCTGAGTTCAAATCTGGACTCAAATACTTAACACTTACTAGCTGTGTGACCTTGGGCAAGTCACTTAACACAAATTGCCCTGCCTTCCCCCCTTGGAAAAAAAAACTCCCATCTTGTCATCCCCTGTGTCAGATATTGATACATCAATTGAAATTATTTTTGTTTTTGCAAATACTTGTAATAAGCAGTACCATGCAAAATGTCTCATGAAAATGTGGTTTGTTGTCTTTGAACATATAACAAAACTGACTTCATCAGTTCCTTTATTAGATTTAACAAGGAGAACCTGAAGTCTTTCTATCATTTGGTTGCAACTTTCTTCTTTCTTCAGGTTCTGTTTAGAGGGGAAATGTCAAGGCACATATGATTCACTCCCTTTAGTAATCATTGGATGTAAATCTCATGTTTAGACTACCTGTTGTAGGAGGTGGGACTTGGGCTTAGTCTTTTTTTTTAATTTGTAAATTGTGTTTAGTCTTTAAGGAAGCCAGGATGTACAATTAAGAAACAAGAGCATTCTGGGCATGGGGAACAGTCAAGGAAAAAGCACAGAATTGGGAATGGAGTGCCATATGTGAAAAACATAAAAAAAGCCAGTGTCCCTGGATTGAAGAGTATATAGAGGAGAGTAATGTATGAGAAACTTTGAAGGGTAGTAAAGGGTCAGGTTGTGAAGGGCTTTAAAAGTCAAACACAGCATTTTATATTAAAAGGAAGCACTAGAGTTTATTGAATAGAGAGAGATGATATGGACAGAATTGCCCTTTAGGAAGATTGATCTGACAGTTGAGTGGAACATAAGACTGGAAAGGGGAGAGACTTATTTTATGAACATAAGTATATAATATTTACATAATATATATTATACATATATAGTATATGGAATATTGAATATGCTATCAGATGCAGCTGATTTGCAACATACAATATTGTTTATCTCTGGTGAACAAGGTTTTTTTTTCCCCCTCTTCTCAAATTTTTATTTAAAGTGATTTTGATAGGCTCATTTGATAGAGAATAGGAGTATGTATTCAGAAATGAAGGTAACACAAACACATAAGTTATCAAAAACAACTTTGCAAAAATTAATTAAAAATTAGTACCACAAGAAGGACTCATAGTGATAGTATATAGGTTGCAATGAATAACTATAAACTTTAAAGAAGAACCAGAATAAAGTATTTCTTCAGGGAAATCTATGTTTGATAAAGAAGATGGATTGGTCACATGGTGAGAGCTTGGGAGAGTAAGTGGACAGCTTGAGTGCCCCAGTGCTGTCCTTTCAGTGTTGAGAGAAAGGGAGAAAGGTCCTCAGTACCTTGGGTTGGGCTCTCTGGTGTGGGAGGACATGGGCAAGAAAGAGTTCAACAGTAATAGATAGGCAAGCATGGAGGAATTTTAGTCCATATCATTGGAGGTAACATCAGAACCTATGAAATCACAGGTCCACTTGAATGTTTGAGTAAAATCCCTTATCCTCAATCCCTCCTTAATTCAAGGCAGGCAAGTAGACGGGTGTATATTTTACACATCTGTTTAGAACCTGGGACTATCTGGAATTATTGAATGAGCTAATCTGGCCCTATCAAATGATCAGTTTAAAGTCAAATACAGTCAAACAGCTGGTCGGTTCAATTTGTAAAATTGTTTTCACTCTACTGACTAATTGTCAAAGAAAGGGTTGGAATACACAATCTCCAACTCCCTTCCTCTCTCTGATGCCTCTTTTTTCCTCCTCCTTCCCCAGCTTTAACATTCCATGGTCACAATTGGCAGAAATGACTGGTTATTTAACATCCTAGAGACAAACCATGATTAATAAATATTACCTCACATCTACCTGAATGGAGGATTGAGGAATATAAACTTTCTATTTTTCACTTTCTTGGCTAAGCATAGTTATGGAAAAGTAGAAATGAATTCCATAGGTCTATTAAAGAATTTCAAGCCATTTAGGATTATTTCACAGTGTTTATTTTATATTAAAATAAATAGAGAAATTAAAAATAATGGCCCAGATTACTCTTTTTGGCTTAATTTATTATCATAATACATAATTTAAGGTGAGGTGTAAGTGAATGATGAAGTCACTCATCCAAATTGTCCATGACATTATGTGTTTCTCAATTAGGAATGAGAAGGCAGCCACAAATTAAATCCTTCTAAGGGGCTGATAGTTTTTCCTTAATGACCACTAGAAGAGTCTCTAGCATTGGGTAGATCCATTAGTCACTGTCCAGTATTCTTCTTGGTAATAGTTATCCCTGCTGCATCACAACTTTCCTCATTGAGGTTTTGATATATTGCAGTCTGCGGGTTGGCATAAGAAATTAAATGGAATTTTTGGGGAGTCTTGTGGAAGCTACAGAAGACACACAAAGGCCGACAGACAAGACAGAAAAAGTTTAGAAACTCAGAAATGCATAAAATGTATGTATAGTATTATATAATATCAATCAAAAGGTACTGTGAATATTCCAGAAAGGAAAAAGAAAAGAAATCAGAAGTCTCTGGGAGGGCCAAAAGAATTTTATGTGGATTTTCCAGATCTTAGGGGGTGCTGACCCTAGCCCTTGCAATGTGGAAGGGCTAGATATACACCTTCATTTGATGGACTAAAATACATGGATCCTGCAAAGCTAATGTATAAAAACAATCACAAAGTAACATTTGGTTCTTTTCAGGGGGAAATGCTGGTATCAATTATCGAGAGTGGTATAAGCCCTTAGTGTGGTTTTGGATCCTGGTGGGACTCGCCTACTTTGCCGCTGTCCTCAGTATGATTGGAGACTGGCTCCGGGTTCTGTCCAAAAAGACCAAAGAGGAGGTACGGTACTTTCCCACCTGTGCAACTATTTCAGGAAACATCAGACCAGACCAACCATAGTCTTAACCTCATGTTTGTGCTTGTCTTGGCCCTAGTACTTCTCACTAAGCTTTGTCAAACTGCATTTTATTCAAATGATATTTTTACCCACTCCCTTTTAAAAAAAATTTACTAAGGGCCCCCTGGAACTCTGCTTTCTTTAACCCTTTAATGATTTTTTTATTTACATCATTTCAAAAAATTTTTTAATGATACATTTTAAATTTAATAATTTATTGTAAATTTGTGAGGTTTTCCTCTGCATTGAAATTTTGATGACACAATATTGCTTCATGTAGCCATATAGAGTTGTATTGTAAACAAATCATTGCACACACATATAACTGCCAGTGCATGCTGGACTTCCTGACAATGTGTGACATGTTCGCCTCCACCAACTTGCTTGTTAAGACCTGTTGGTGGACTTGACCATTGATTGGTTGTAAGTCACATTTTGTGTGTTCATTTGGAAAATAATGTAATCACTACAATTTTATCTGTTATACAACAGATGAAGCATGTACAAATAGTTTTTCAAAAGTTTCTTCTCTTTGCTTCTTTCCTTATGCTCCCACCACTCCCTTATTTTCATTTGATGCCCTCCAATTGCACCTGAGGCTACTACCCCCACAGGATATTCCAGTGCCCCCCAAGGGGGTGGTTTCACCCACTTTGGGAATTTATGGAATAGATAGGCCTTTCCAGTTGGAGGTATATGAGCATATGGAATTCAGGAGGCACAAGTTCTTGTATACACTGTGTCACCTGCTTGCTTAGTGACTCTTGTACAAATTCTTTAACCTTCTTGGGTTTCAGTTTTCTCATGTTGAATGTTTTAACTTAGACTAGGTGATCACCAGAGACCTTTCCATCTGCATCAGCTTATATGTTGTTGAGAAGGACAAAATAAAGAGAAAGGGAGGCAGAGAGAAGGAAGTAAAGAGAAGCCAAACTATAAAAAGTAAAAGGACAGTAGCAATATTAATTTTTTAAAAATTGTAAGCCTGTGTCCCTTTTTAATTTAAAATTTTATTAAAGTCTTATTTTTAATGTGACTTTCATTTCCTAATATGTCCCTCTCTCTCCTCCTTCCAGAGAGGCATCTCATAGACAAAAAGAAAGAAAAAAGAATCCATACTAATAAAATTAACTAACACATCATCCAAGACCAACTATTAAATGCAGTGTTGCACAACCAGAGTCTCTCACTTCTGCAAAGAACAGCTATTTGATTCCATAAATTAAAATAAAATAAATAAAAATTTAAAAAAAGGGGGAAGGAGACACAGTCTTATATGTCTTCTTTGGGGACAACATGGGTCATTATATTTTCATTGCATTTAGTTTCAAGTTTTTTTCATTCATTTTTATAGTTATTGTGTATTTCATTTTCCTGGTTCTGCTTGCTTCACTTGGTATCAATTTTTCCCATATATATCTATCTTTTCTTGAAGAATAGTAATATTACATCACATACACAGTTTTTTTTTAAAAGAACTATCTTCCAATCAATAACCACCTGTTTTATTTCTAGTTATTTTCTACTACAAAAATTGCTACTATAAATACTTTGGTGCTTTTGGGACTTTTCTTTGAATCACTGATTTTATTGGGGTATGTAGATTAGAGTGGGATGACAGAATCAAAGAGTATGGATATTTTAATTTATTTATTTTCAACTGCTCCATTTCTTCCAAGAACAGTATTTGATAGTTAATCAGTCAGTAAACATTTATTATGCACTGGGGATAAAAAAAGAAGCAAGATTGTCCCTCCCCTCAAGGACCCAAAAATCTAAAGAGGAAGACAACAAAGAAACAAATATGTATAAATAAGCTCTATATGGGAAAAATAGGAAATAAATGAGAAAGAAGGCAGTAGAATTAAGAGGGAGTAGATATGTATGTTGAAGGAGGGCAGGAGTTGGAGAGGAGAAAGAAATTGTGATCCATGTACTAAATTCATTGGGGAAAGGAAGAGGAGTTACCTGGGATTCTTTTACAGACAGTAGCTAGCAGGATTTTAATTGAGTGGTAGATATGAATAGCATGAAACAGAAATGTAGGAGAGATTAGTGAATTACAGAAGCAGGGAGAGAATTTAGAAATGGCAACAGGGAGCAAGGAGTAATTCAATTCCCCTGCTTTCTCAAGAAAACTGAGGAGAGCGAGTGAAAGTGTAGCCACTATTGGAGGAGGTGGCTAGCAGACCATGTTGTCAACAGGGACCTGTAGTAGAAGTTATGGATAGGAGGCCAATGGCTGTTGAATGAAAAAAATTCAATTCAGTCATTTATTAGACACCTAATTTGTGTAGAGTGCTAAGTACTTTACTAGCTGCTTTGAGTGATGCAAAGATTAAATAAGAAATGGTATCTGACCTCATGGAGTTTACAATATAATAGAGAGATGCAAACATACTCTGATAAATTTAATGCAAAATGTAATGTGATAAGTACACGAGGAAATGAATTCCCCACTCCATTTTTGCTAGCTTTGGGCACAAAGTCTCATTTTCCTGGTTGGCAAAAATAGCTGTGTCAATGTCACTTCAATTTGGAATTTCCAGTCATCTAACAAGATCAGCAGAAACTGCTGCTGGAGAGAGAAAAGGGAACTGTATAAATATCGACTTTCTTGTCTGCAAAGATTCAAGTTACTTGTCTACTTAAGGAAACATGCTATTTGTCCCACTTATCAAGGTTCATTAAATTCTAAGTCTTTGTCCGTATGTATTTGAATCTCACTCTACTGCTATACCGTGAAGCATTGTGGTACATGGAGAGAGGACCATATTTGCAACCCAAGGACCTGAGTTTGAACCTGGCTCTCACCTTGGGCCAGTTTCTTTATCTCTCTAAACCTCATGAGTCTTCTGTTGTTGTTGTTCAACTTCTAGTTGCGTCTGACTCTTCATAACCCCATTTAGGTGTTTTGTGGCAAATATTCTGGAATGGTTTGCTATTTCTTTCTCCAGTTCATTTTATAGTTGAGGAAACTAAGGCAAACAGAGTTAAGTGACTTGCCCAAGGTAGTATTGTATATATAACAAAGTGTCCATATTTTATTCCTATACTAGACTTTAAGTTACTTCAGGGCAAGGTTTATGTCTTATCTCAGTTGTATATCTTCCGTCATACCCACCATAGTGCTCTGTGCTTGATAGGCATTTAATATTTACTGAAAGAAAAGACAAATGTATACCTTTCATTTCTCTAGTACTTTATACTTTCTGAAGCATTTCTTTATACATGCTCTCATTTGAACTGCATACTAGTCCCATGAGATAAGCAGGCCTAGTGTATTTATCTTCATTTTATAGATGAACTGGGGCCCAGTTTAGGGTTAAGTGGTATGGCCAAGATCACAGAGATAGAAAGATGTTAAAATAACATGAGAATCCATGTCTCTGGGATTCTAGCTCGGTTGATTTTCAGTTGTATTGTGCTACTTCTAAAATGGGTAGTTCTTGTACCCTGATAAAGGAACTTAATAATCAGATATGTTGGGAAAACCTCCTTATGGCACATTCTTATTTACACAAGTGTTACTGTGGCATGGACACCAAAAATAGTGTCATGGTGCATTTCTAATGTACTTTGTATTCATCTTTTGAGAGGCAATCAATGATGATGAATTGAATCTAATATTCCTAAGAGCTCTTCAGATTTAAATTCCCATGAGTTTATGAACCACACTAATTACTGACCAATCAGTTTGAGTTTTTAGTTTCATAGAAAGAATATAAATTTTCTAGAGTCTTAAAGTTGAAAGGGATCTGCATTGTATTGTGTTGTGACTACAAAGATAAAAATTAAAAATAATTCCTACCCTCAAGGGCATTATATTCTACCTCCTGGAAGTGTTGTTTGGAAAATATTTTGTAAACTTTAAGATACTATTTAAGCACCACAAAAGAACCATTACAACTATATAAATGTGTTATTGTTATTATGGTTAGTATAATTATTAGGTTTTGAACATGTTGAGTTTATGTCTGCTGGATATCCAGTTTGAGATGTCTGAAAGGCATTTGGAGATACAAGATTGGAGATGACCAGAGGAGCTGGGATAGGATAGGTAGCTCTGAGAATCAACAGCAAAGAGATGTAATTAAATCCTGGGAATTAATGAGATCACCAGCAGAAGTAGTATAGAGGGAGAAGAGGACCCAGGACATACATGGTATATATCCTTAATGCCAAAACCTGGTATATGTCCTTAATACTAAAAGTTGGTATATGTCCTTAATGTTACCTTTTCACAATTCTCCATTTGTAAAATTGAAACACCCCTCATATTCTTCATAGGAAGACAACAGATGTGAAAAGTGTCTTAGAAAGAAGGGTTAGATTAGAATAAAAGAAAAAAAAGAAAAAGAAAAGAAAAAATTAGAAAAAGAAGGGTGTAATTAGACTAAAACCTCTCACTCTTGGCATCTTGAATTTTGTTTTCATCCAGGTTGGCGAAATAAAAGCCCACGCAGCCGAGTGGAAAGCCAATGTGACAGCTGAGTTCAGGGAGACTCGGAGACGTCTGAGTGTGGAGATCCATGATAAACTTCAGCGGGCAGCCACAATTCGGAGCATGGAACGCAGGCGGTTGGGCCTGGATCAGAGGGCTCACTCTCTGGACATGCTATCTCCTGAGAAGCGTTCAGTCTTTGCTGCACTGGAGACTGGGCGCTTCAAAGCCTCATCTCAGGAAAGCATCAATAACCGACCCAACAACTTGCGCCTAAAGGGGTCCGAGCATCTTAACAAACACGGGCAGGGAGCATCTGAAGACAACATCATCAACAAGTTTGGGTCTTCTTCCTCCAAGCTCACCAAGAGGAAAAACAAAGACCTTAAAAAGAGTGTCCCAGAGGATGTTCAGAAAATTTACAAGACCTTCCGGAATTATTCCCTGGATGAGGAGAAAAAAGAAGAAGATTCAGAAAAAATGTGCAACTCAGATAACTCGAGCACAGCCATTTTGACTAACTGTATCCAACAGCACTCGGAGATGGAGAACGGTGTGATACCTTCTGAGACCAAAGAAAGGGAACATGAAAACAAATCATTACTTGAAGACAGGAATTAAATGTAATGTGATGTTAGTGTTTTTATATACATATTGAGACATGTGCCTTATATGAACCTCTTTAATTAGTCTGAATTACATAGCATTGAAGAATATTTCACTGTGCCATAAATGACTGAAAGCTGGCTCTGCCAAAATGAATCAAAGTACAGCACTTCAAATAGTGACAGTAGAACACACACCGGGAGATTGAACAAATAGGTTACCATGGTGAAATGTTAAGGAGAGAGTTACCATGGCAATACAACTGAAAGGTTACCACCCTGGCATAATAGTTGGGGGAAAAAGGGCAGCTATTTTTTAGACCAGCCTTTTGAAAGAAAAAAAAAAGGTGAGAATTATATATCTTATCAGTGGAGTCTGGTTTCCTGAACATCTTGTATGTTTCCCAAATATACATAGTGATGTGTATTCACATAAGAAAAGGGGAAATGATTGGGGTGAACTGGTAACTTATTAGAAATTCATTTTATATTTTGGCAAGTGCTCTGAGCTTGATTTTTAAAAAAAAAATCATCTAATGCATAATCTTTCTAAACTCCAAAAGAATGTCCATGGAACCTGAGACCAGCTGGATGTTGGAAGCAGATCAGAGCAAACATGTTAAAAGGTGCAATTACTTTTCTCATTAAAAAAGAAAGAAAAGAACAACAAAAAACATCACACTGTGGATTTCACCTTAACCAATGACAAAAATATACTGAATTTCTTTTTTTTTCTCTGAGGGGTAGCCCAGATGAACTGGATAATATAAGCAAAAACTCAGCTTCAACTGTGTTGTTCAATGGCAAACCTTGTGTTTTCCTTGATGTGTCCAGTGTCAGGCAAACTGGTTTTAAATTCTCCCTTTTCATGCTTTCTGGCAGAACTTTGCTTTTAATGTGGGCAGACAAAGGGGTTGGGGGTGGGGTGGGAAGCTACTGCCTTGCATGTTGTCAGCGTCCTGCTGTTGACTATAGCTGAATATGACTTTTTACAAAAACTGATATCATCCATTTCTGATACCTAGAGATAGATGAGGACCATGCATCATTAGCATCTCAGGGCTCTCTGTCACTTTTGGGTGGAGTGGGGTGGAAATGTGAGATCCATCCCTGATGTCTCCAAACAAGGCGAAAACCTGTCCATCAACCAAATCTAGTCAATTAAGAACATGTTTTAAGTGCTTAGAGTTTAAGTGCCATTAATACCATTCATTATATTTTGTCATTCATCAAAGAAGTATTTTCTTTTTTTTTAAACTTTTAAGTTTGGGCTTTCACTCCTTACTGAAGAGCTCTGTTTCTTCCCCCCTTAATCTCTCATTATCTCATACTTTCTTCCCTAGAACCTGAACCTGGACTTGGTTGGTGATGTCAAGCCAAATGATGAACAAATAACCAAAATGTGATGTTCTTGAATGTTCTATGAGCCCCTGGGGTAGGGGAAGGAAACAATGGTCCACCTAGTGTCTTGAGACAGCCACTTAAATCAATTTTTGCTACAAATAAGGAAATGCTAGTGAGTTTGAGGTCCCAGCACTGTTTGCACTTCAGTCTTTTATATTGTCTTTTGTCAACTTTATATACTCAAAATGAAGTATATTTGATTGCATGCTCTCACTGATCCTCTAATCTTTGAGAAGATCAAACAAGCATTTTTTGTTAAAAGTCTCCATGATTCAATTCAATTCCATTCATTGCCTTGGGGATGTGTGATCAGTTCTCCCAGGAGAATGATTTTCCATAGGATCATACTACTAGAAGGGACCTCTAGGCATGATCTAGTCCATCTCCTGGTTTTTAGGCCAGGGACACAACTACAATACTCTTGACCAATGGGTATCTACCTGGTAAGATTTTTTTAGAGTGGAAATCTCCCTGACCATTTCAGCTGGGCAGATGTAACACATAAAATGGGATTTCCTTTCTCCAAACTTACTGCCTCTGTTCTTTAGGCTTCATTTCATGTTTTCCCTTGGTTATGTGGTTGAACTATGGGAGAAGCTTCCTGCCCTTTTGAGAATGTCTATGAAAGAAGTGGTCCTATCTACCCCAGACAGGATTATGATCAGCCCAAATAAATGTCTAAATTAATAGGACTTTGACTCCTAAGACCCTTTATCTATAGAGTGGCAACACTGTGTAGTTGTACATAAAGTTATGCAAGAGTAGACATAGTTTCTTACTATGTGTATCCACACACCATTT
The DNA here is from genome assembly GCA_011680675.1 of Gymnobelideus leadbeateri. Classification (NCBI taxonomy): domain Eukaryota; kingdom Metazoa; phylum Chordata; class Mammalia; order Diprotodontia; family Petauridae; genus Gymnobelideus; species Gymnobelideus leadbeateri. The sequence goes on from WOXC01002117.1 coordinate 44,096, forward strand.
TAAGATGGACTTGCAATTCTAACTGATGAGTTCACAGTAAGCCCAGGGTAAGTTTCAGGATAAAAGGTCTCCTGAATCATTATCAGTGGGTTTCACACTTGCTTAGGTTTCTAACCAGTCTAAATTCTGGATCCTTGGTAATTGCCCTTTCTCCATTAGACTGACTCCCAAACTGCAACATCTTAGAGACTTCTACCTTTCTCTGAAGGCAAGCCTTAGTTTGGGAAGGCAGCCTGGGACACAATTATCCCTATGTGCCTCTAACTACCAAGATTGGTGTTAGTGACAAGCAGGAAAGGTACAAGAGAGAAGCACAAAGATAACAGTTGAGGCTAAATATGGAATGTGACAATGCTAAACCTGTGTAGATCTAGCCTAACATATTTTGTCCCAAACTCCAGAATGTATATTTTATCTTCTTGAAATGCTATATATATTATCCACCTGATAGTTAAAATATTATATGGACATGCTATCATGCACTTTATTGTTCACCTTGCAGAAACACAACGTATGGAAGAAACAAAACAATACAAAACACAAAGCTGCATTTTGCACCAAATGAAACACGTCCATTTGCTGGAGTACTAAAATATAAGCTTTTCCAACTGCACTAGATCCCAAATAACTGCAGTCACCAATACAGCAATAGGGAAAAAAGTGTGTGTGTGTGTATGTATGTGTGTACACATACATACACACACACTCTATACATACACATATATGTATATATATATAAAATTTTCTCCATATATAAAGTAATCCTCAGATACAAATGCCTAGAAAAGAAAGAACCAAGATAAGTCCTACAGTGTAGACAGATTCAATAAGATTACATATCAAAGAGCTTTGTGAGACCTAAAGCCTTTTGCAAGTTTTAGAAGATTTCCTGAGACTGAAAACAAACTAAGGGGCTTAATCTTTTTCCCTTTCACACAAGACAACACTTTGGCAAAAGTACACATAACATTTCTTTTGTGGGGTTGGAAATGAGACAAGGAAGCAGTCAATGAAGGATGATTAATCTTCAAGATCAAGCTAAATTGTACACACTGACCAAAGGCACTGAATGGTTGTGCCCCTTTATTAACAACCCCTCCCCCCAACAAAGAGACATTTCTTTTAGCTAGAGACTTTGACTAAGCACATGGTTAGACTTGCCAACCATGAAATGAAATTTGCTTCCTCTTTTATTCAAGTGTTAGACATCTCCAATATCTCTGGGTCCTGCTAGGAGCAGGCAGAAGACAAAAGTGATTTTTCAGATTATATACTGGCATATTCCTAACAGATGAACTGAGTACTCATGACTGCTTTTACAAGAGATAGTTTGGGAATGGGGGAGGAGATGGCATGGATGACCTCACTGACTAAATAAATATCAGAGAAATATAGTGAAAAGATAAGATCCCTAGACATGGTGGTCAGGAGATGGGTTCCAGCCCTGATTCTGGCCCTAGTCAGTTTATGTAGCCTTGGGCAAGTTACTTGTTTCTCTATGCTTAGTGTTTTCACCAGTAAGATAAGGAGGTTGGACCAAAAGATGCTCCCTAAGGTCCCTTCTAGTCATATGAATCTATGAAGGAAACTTCCCTGGTCTACTATCAATCAATAAACATTTATCCAATGCCTGCTGTATTCTAGGCAGTGTGTTAAATGCTAAGGATACAAAAAGAAGCAAAAGACAGTCCCTGCCCTCAAGGAGCGCACAGTTTAATCTACTCACTCATAAATCATTCTGCTCTGATCTGGAAATATTCAGTGATTCTGATGCTTTCTATGACTTTAAGATTCAATTTCCTAACTTTCATGACCTGTTATATGGCATATGGATGGAAACTAGCCCTGTACATGGGAGGCCAGACTGAAAATAAGGATGATGTCCTCTCTTGGGCTCGAAACTCCTTCTCTAAAGGAGACAGTAGTCAGATGACTTCATGACATGTTGACATATATTTGTTTGGATTTAAACTAGTTGAGACATTTGACTTTGAGCTCATTGGCAGCCGAAAGAATGGAAAATTTGGTTTAACACTACGGTTAATTTGTGTACTATAAGCACACTCAAATTAAAACATAGAAATACACACAAAAGAGTGGCCTACCATAAATGCCATGAAATATAATATCATGGAGAAACATTGGCAGATATCTTTTTATTTGTGGCCCTCTCAAATCCCCCTTCCTTTCTTCTGAGATGACATTAATTCCTGTCTAAATCAGTGCAACTCATCTATTTGTCTGTGTTTGGTTTCCAGTATTAATGATGCTGTGGATGGGGGCTGGATTGCTTCAGGTTCTCACTAAACACATCAAATAAAAATCTCAGTAACCTAGGCACCTTCATGTGCCACTCATTTCCTAATCACAGGATAAGGCTATGAACAAGAAAGAATAAAAGCTCACTTGCAAAAAGCAAAACAATGAAAAAGGTGAACTATATTTCTAATGCTCTTTGCACATGACCATTGGCATGTCACCCTTTCTCACTATTATGATGCAACAAATAGAAAATGAGAAACATTGGGGCAACATGAGTGAAGTTGCTGTTGGTGCAATCTTGGAGCCCATCAGCAACAGCCTTAAATTGGAAAAATGCTGAATCTCTGACCAACAGGTCATTTTAATCTGACTTCACGGATATTAACTCTGCTTTGTGGGAACTAGGGAATCACATGCACTTAACATGATTGTAAATAAAGACGTGCATACATTTCATTTGGAAACATGTACTTGGTCTTTGCACGGGAAATTAATTGTGTTGTCCTTCACCCAAATGATACATTTCCCTTTAAATATTGGTCCTCCCGTGTCAGTATGAAAGTCACATATCAGCGTTGTAGTCTTAGGATAAATAATAGATGCTTCTAATTTGACTGAAAGTGAGTGTCCTTTTCACAGGTGCCTAAGAGAGTTGGAATTTACTTTCCATACTGGGTTCCTAAATCAGAAATCTCAAACAGGTCTCCGCGCATTTTTTTGGAAAGACATCACACTCCATCTCCAACAGTGGACCCATGCCACAGGGGGTGACTGCAAAACCTCTCCTTTGCTGTAACAGCTGTGTGTCTAAAGAGAGGCAGTGCACTGGTGCCTAAAAGTGATATGCAAACCAAACATACCAGCCTTCAGTCCTTTACTTAATGAGCTTAAGTCCCAGAGCCACATGAAAGATTATCAAATGATGGTGATGATGTTCAAACCATGTGTGGAAATGTTTTATCTATTTTTTTCTCTCTGTAGGATTTCATGGTGCTTTAAAAAGGCATTTACAGAAAAGGGAGGATTTCATAATGTTATTAGGAAGAATATAAAGCAAAACCGCTTGTAACATTTCAATAAGCTGTGCTGCTATTGTCTTTCTCCGATGATGTAATTTTTTTCAATGATGGAAAAAATATTGCAACAAAGACCTTCTGCCTTCTCTGTTGTCCTTTCTCCCCATAATGCCTAGCGTCCTTGAGTGGCTGGGATTGGGAACTTTTCTTCTTATGTGAAAACTGATAGAGAAAGCATTTATTAAGCATTTACTAACTGCCACACACCATAAGAATAGAGAATAACATATAATGAAAATCCTTTTACTGATGGGTTTTAATATGTTATTGGTTACACCGATTTTCTCCTTTTTCCTTCTCTTTCAATCAAATAATATCTTTCCCACTCCGTTAGAGAAACAACAACAACAGATCATTGTTCATGAACACTCAGGGGGGTGATTACCATGGTCACTGGTGGGGGGTGGTGTGGGGGAGGTTAGATCTTCTGATTCAGTTCAGTTTGGCAAAGTTAAGCACCTACAATGTGTAAAATGTTCTGCTGAGCCTCCAAAAACAAGAATAAATCAATCCCTGTCTTCAAGAAGTTTGCATTCTACTAGAGAGATATGGTATACAGACAGGTAAGTCAGGACAAGATAATTTGGAATTCAAGATATGGCGGTCAAACCTTGCAAAGGTTCAGAGGCAGATGGTGAAATATCATGTTTAGGGAACTGTTGGTAGACTGGCTTAAGTAGAATATAGAGTTCGTGAAGTGGTGATGGTGATGATGTGAAATAAAGGTAGACAGGAGCCAGATTGCAGAGGGTTTTAAATACCAGGTTGAAAGAAAAATTCATTTGGAAGATACATTGGATCTGGGTAAGACCTTTGTGTTGATAGGTCACAGGATGGAGGAAAGGAGCTAATCAGTTAGTGGAAGGATGATGACCACTGATGAATTGCAGCTCTAAACTTAAGGAGACTGTGGTTCAGTAGAACCAATTTTCTGTAACAGAGGAGAAGAGAATAAGCACCTACTTACTACATGCCAGTCTCTGTGGCAATAGCTTTACAAGGATCTCATTTGATCTTCACAGCAATCTTGTGAGGCAGATAATATTATTTTCTCCATTTCGCAATTAAGGAAACTGAAGGCAAGTGACTTGCCCAGGGTCACCTAGCTAGTAAGTTTCTGAGGCTGGACTTTTACTCAGGTCTTTTTGACTCACTTCCCAGAACTCTATCCACTGTGCCACCTAGCTTTTTGTAATTATCATCTATAGGTGATTCTGGAACAGCCAGGGAGAGTCACTACCAAATCATCAATGGATAGGTCTTCCCAATTTGACTTTGGGTGGTTTGTTCAGGTATTCTACTTGTGGGGACAGTTGGTCCAGAAGTTGCAAGTTCTGCTGGCCTACCTGGGGTCCCAACAAGAACACCCTCCTCAAGTCATCCTGTGGCCTTTCTTGGTGCTGCCACAGCCTCCCTAGTAGTTATGGTGTGACTCCCTGAGCCACCATGCTCTTCTATTACATTTCAGATAGAATGGGAAAAGGCGTTTGCCTTCACAGTAATGCAGTTCTTCAAGGAAGAATTCTAGAACATAAAATTAACAGGATAGTAAACATCTAGAAAAGGGAGTGATCACAAAGATCCAGCATAGTTTCATCAAGAACAGGACATGGCAAATGAATCTCATTCCTTTTTTGAGAGAGTTGTTGGACTAGGGATCAGAAAACATAATGACACAGTTGTGTTTATGACATCCTCAATGTCTCATAATTAAGCATACAATTTTTCTATGGATTAGTTTGGTGGATAGAGATAATCAGTATTCCTGGTCTGAGAATTTAAATGCCTCAGTAGCATATAAACCCCTTAAAGGCAGGGAACAATTTTTATTTTGTCTTTGTCTTTTTAGCATCTGACATGTGGCAAGATCATTAGATTATAGATTTAGAGCTGGATGAGACCTTAGAACCTAGCTATATCAACCCCTTAATTTAACAAATTATGAAAGTGAGGTCTATAGGGGTTTGAACTAGACTTTCTAACTATAATGACAGTGAGCTTAATGGACTTTGTAAATATTTATTTAATTGAATTGAGTTCCTGGGAATATGTGGTTATTCACCAATGAAAAGTAGCAGTTTCTGATAACAGAGACATATGCTGCTCAAAAGACTCACAGAATTCTGGCATTCTTGGATAGGAAAATCAAGTCCTTTATAAAATATTTAGTCACAGAGTTATAGAATGTTAGAAGAGGAAGAATCCTAAAATATTCACTATGCCAACTCATTTATTTTCCCAAAGACCAAGGACCAAAGAGGAGAAGGAACTTATTTATGGTCACACAGTGGAAGAGCTAGGACTCCAATATAAATCCATTGACTTCAAAGCCAGTTCCTTTCTAATAAAATCATACCACCTCCCTCAAAAGTAGTCTCAGAGAGAAACTGAAGAGTTGTTTCTTGTGGACATTTTAGCATCAAAAGTCTATAAGAGCTTATAAACATGATCTTCCATTTGCGTTACCCATGCAAGGAACATTGCCAAAATCATTAGGATCAGCCAGCTGGGGAAAATATAGGAACTGAATGGGTGAAGTGGAATGAAAGCATTTCTGGATGTCTCTTATGAGATCCCCACCTCTTAGGTTATACTCAAGCACATGATCATGATTAATAACAATTAACAGGATCTAAAGAAGGTAACTCTTCTGTGGAAAAAAAAAGAACATGGTCCATGTTACATGATCAAAAATGATAACTAGAATGTAGTACCAAGGCAATCCAGAGATGATGGTGGTAACTAAGTCTCAGCTAAGTCACACACACACACACACACACACACACACACACACGTGCACACACACACATCTCAGTGCTCCAAGCTGGGGCTGTCAATATAGAGGAGGTCTGAAGGAAAAACAAACAAAAAACATTATAAAGAAAGCAACACTAGGCTTTGGCACATGGCTCTGGGTTTTATACGTCTCAATGACCAAATAATCAATCAACAAGCATACATACTTAACTATGCTCCAAATGCTATATTAAATGTTGGTCATGTAAAGAAAAAGCAAAAAATAACCCCTTTCCTCAAGAAACTCACATTCTAAGGGAGGAGATTATATCATTATAAGATCACAACGTCATTCTTTTATTTCATTTGGCCTTAAGATCATAGCTGGAGGGGACTTTAGAATTCCTTCATTAAACAGATAAAACCAGGAGCCAGAGATTGTACATTACTTGCCCAAGGTCACAGAGATGGTAAATGATGGTGGCATTGTGTTGGCCATGTCCCTTACTCCTTTTGTTGTGAGCCTATGCAGCTGCTTTAAAGAGGACTCTAGTAATACCAGGCCCATCATAGCCACATTTCTACTATGGCACCCTTCTTCACATAAGGCCCACATGGGAACCAAGAGGATAAAAGAAAGTCAAGTTATCAGGGAATTACTCTGTCCAAAAGTCAAGAGCAGGGCAGGCATTTCTGACCAAGGTCCCTAATCTCACAGGATAGAATGGAAGGCATCAGGATGACATTTGCCCGTCATGGGTATTGCCCTCACCCTGGCATTGATGGGTTATAGGCAAAGGTATGCTGATAAATGTTTAACAACTGACTCTCAAAAAGAGATGTGCACAGAACATGACACATTTTTAAGTTAAATTTGCATTATTACATTTTCTTGATCACTCCTAAGATTAGGCATCAATAAAACAAACTTTAATTTGCAGTGTTTGCTGAGTTCAAAGGTATAAATGTTCACACTGAAAATTTGACAGTTGGCTCCACAAAGAAAGTTAGAGCTGGCTGTGGCACACCCCTGGTTGTAGGGTACATCAAACGTGTTCAAGGGTCATAAGCACTCACTGATCCTGGGGCATCAGATTGCTATGGAGTGTTCTTTTCTAGTTTGCTGGAGGATTCCATTTCAGTAGAAGGTGGTGAATCGGCTATGGAGGAGAGACTGCTGGCCTAGGTCACATAAACTGAATAATGCACAGATAGTCTGGAGATAGACAAAGCTGTCCTAGCGCATCCCCATATATTACATTGGACAGGAGGGTGGAGACTTAAATCTCTCTAGGACAGAATCTGGTCTTTGGGACAACCTATACACACAGGCCAGTTTTAATAGCTTCCCTGTTGGTGTGTCCAACAAGCATGCCTACCTTATTCCAAGGTGCAAAATATCTTTAAAACAGAGGGTACCAGTTGTGTAGGACTGACCATGTTATGTCCCTATTTAATAAACTCCAGTGGCTCCTTATTACTGCCAGGGTCAAATATAAAATCCTCTCATGTTTAAAACCCTTCATAATTTAACCCTTTCCCACCTTTCCATTTTTCTTATTCCTGGCTGTCTTCCATGGCATTTTCTTACTTGCTATTCTTTAAACATAATATGAAGGGGATTTCCAAGGGCATTGGTGTAGTAATGCTCCCTGGAATGGTATAGAGATGGCTGGGAAGTGGCATTGACGTCTAGTTTCCAGCAAGATAAGGTAAAAAGCTCACCTTTCAAACCCAAATTGCTCTAGGGATAGAATCCAATGTGGCTGGTGGTGTGGTTGTAAGTGGGGTGGGGAGGAAAGGATTAGGGTGATGGTTGGAGTGCAGGCAGCATGATGAGGAGATGGTTGGGAATGGTGATCATCTAACCTTTGCTTGGAGACTTCCAATGATGGGTAAACCATGACCTCCCACTTTTGAATAGTTGTACTGCAGAGTTTTTCCTTATGTTGAGATGAAATTTATTTTCATGGAATTCTCCCCTTCCTCCCCCCATTCCCCTTCATTCTGTACTTTTGAACCAACCCCTCCCCTCCAATCTAATCTGTCTTCTATAGTATGTCATTTCCTTTCTGGATAGCAATCTAATTTTTTTCACTCCATCCAGAAAAAAATGTGAATGAATTATAGGCAGCACTTTAAAGAGACAGCCTGATACAGTGGAAGAAATATGACTCTGGAGTCTGATTGCCATGGTTCAAATGCCTCTGATACTTATGACCTGTGTGTCCTTGTGCAAGGCACTGAATGAACTTCAATTTCTTCCTATGTAAAATGAGGGGCTTGGACTAAATGACTCCTGAGTTCTAGATCAATGAAGGATGATCCCAAAGACATACTTACAAATGAGTTATACCATAAAGGGGAGAAACTGGAGTTCTACCAATCTCTCTTTGTGCTCCTAGGAGATAAACTCATTCATTCAGATGGATGCTTCAGAGGAGAGGGCCTTGTAACAAAATTCCTGCAGGTGCTTCATTTTTGCCCCCAGTTCATTCTAGGATATTTACTCAAAAGGATCAGTGGGAATCCTTGCAAAAAGAGGTATTTCAAATTTTGAAGCAGACTTTCCCTTGCTCCTGAGAGATCTTTACCCAAATTATTGATGTTATGGGGAAAACAAGGCTCTATGCAATGACTTGGAGTAGGGGAGTGGGGAGAGAGGTAAGGCAGCTTTGACACAATCTTGTAACCCTAATATGTGCAGAGAATCTTGTGTCTCAGGCCCCTGGGTAGTCAGTCATTGTCTGCGGCCTGCTATTCCAAACAAATTACTTCAGTGGAATTCAGAGGAATATGGACTCCAGCATAAGCTCCTGGTTGTGAAATTTGCTCTGGAAATACATTAGCACTTCTTGGAAGGGGCACATCATAGCACTTTAAAGATAAGGATCTTGAAAATGATGAAGGAAGAAATTTGTTCAGGTTCATATGGGCAGTAAGCTGTAAAGCTGAGATTAAAACCTAGATTCTGTGACTTCAAATCCAGTATCCTTTCTACTAGGCTACTCTGCCCTTGCTTCCTAGGTAAAATGATGCCATCCATCATGAGTTCCCTTATACTTAAGAACCCTTCTATATCTTCTTTTATCCTCTCTTTTATTGTGGTGCCTGAGATGGCCCTTCTCGTTACCAAAAGGAATCCTTTTGTTTATGCCTTCAATGCTAAGCCTTCTAGGAGCTTGCCACCTTGAGCATTCTCTGTCTCCTCTCTTTTTCTCTCTTCTTTCTATATCTCTCTTGCCTCTCTCTGTCTCTTTTCTTTCTGTCTGGGTCCTTTCTTCTCTCTCCCTCTCTCAGACAATGAAGTCTCTGCCTCTTTGCCTCTCTTTTTCTCACCTCCCATCCCTTCCCATTGCTTCCTTTGTTTCTGAACTCTCAGGGCTATCTCCTCCTTAAAAAGCTCCTAAGTAAGTCTTAACTACTGAATGGGCATTGCCTCAGACAAACCGAGACCCAGGAAAGACCTTAGCTTAAAAAAGCCTAGATCTCCCACTGCATCTAGGGCCATCACCAGTAATCTTGACCTATGTCTTGCAGCTGGACTTGATGACTCTCGAGGAGAGAGTGAGACTGGCAACTTTATACATATCTGCCTCACTTAAATCCAATTCACTTGCAAGTTAAGGCGTCACTCTCCTGATGTCACTGGTCTTCTTGGAGAAGAAAGAGTGAACAACCACCTGACCATGCCATCTCTTCAAGCTATCTTCCTATACTTCTCCCCTTCAATGACAATAAGAAGGTTTTCTGTACTCTTTGCCTTCATTTTCTCACCCCACACACACTTCTCAAACTCTGATTTCAGAACTCCTATTCCACTGAAACTCTTCTCTCCAGGATTGCCAACAGTTGTTTATTTGCTCAATCTCATGGCCTTTTCTCAATCTTCATCTTCCTTGAGCCCTTTATAGCTTTTGTAACTGCTGAACACCTCTCCTGCTGGCTTCTGTCTCTTGCCCTCCCTTGCATGACGTTGCTCTTTTCTGATCATTCTCTTTACTGCTTAACTGATTTTCTCAATATCACATGTCTCCCACCCTTTTAATATGACTCCCACCAATATACATATCCAACTAGCACACACCTTGCGTTTATTTCCCTGTATACATGTCATCACTAAGTAAGCATTTTGAGTCCCTTGATTCCCAGGGACTGTGTCATTGTTCTCTTTATGTTCCCAGTTCCTGGTAGATAGGCATTTAATAAGAGCAACTGACATTTGTAGAAGTTTGCAAAATGCTTCACAAATATGGTCTCATTTGATCCACATAACAACTCTGGGGGGTAGGTATTATTGTTATCATCTCTATTTAACAGATGGGGGGTCTGAGGCAAACTAAGGCTAAGTGACTTGCCCAGGGTTAATATGGGTGAGTCTGAGGCTGGATTTGAATTTAGATCTTCCTGACTCCAAGTCTAATGCTCTATCTACTGTGCCACAGCTGTCTTAAACATATGATAGAAAGATGCTTACTGAATTGACTATTGTTCCTTTACATGTCCTCATGGATCATTGGAACCTAGTTTATTTCTAGGAGGTCTAGAAATTCTCTTGGTTAGATGTATAATTGTAATTTCCTGATTTACTATAAAAAATAATCTATCTTCTAACCTTTAAGACTATGCACACTAATCCTCCCCTAGACCACACCCTATAAAACAATTACAGTATCCTAAATGGCTGAGTCCTGAGCCCTTATTAATCTTAGTTCAACAAGAGACCAGATTTTTTAAAAATCTGGTAATGAACAAGAGGGGGTCACCAGAAGGCTGAGACCTCAGAGTGGGACCTAAATCGCAATGTGGGTGAGTCTCATTGCGTTTCTGTGACTATGATCTAAGACCCCATTATCTTTTGGGTCTGCTAGATTACATTGGTATCTCAAATTGAGCTCCAATCACTAGATCATTTTCTTAACTGCTTTCTAGTCATATTTCAACTGTTCTCATATGTCCAGAGTTTATTTTCTCAAACCACATTTAGGATTTTTCATTTATCTCTATTTTGTTGTTGTTGAGTCATTCTGGTCATATCCAACTCTTGATTCCATTTGGGATTTTCTTTTCTGTTTTCATCTCTTTATTGATAATACAGCCAGTGCTAGTGAGATGTGTAGGAATCAGATCCTCCCCCTGAAGATTTTCTCTAATTCTATCAAATAATACCATAATTGACTTAATCAAAAGAATCCACCAGGGAAAACCTTAGAAGAGGGAACTTCTGGAAGCAAGCAAACTGCTTGCATACCATGGGATTCTATGCAAGAGATGTCATAGGAAGAAAATGCCTAGTTCCAAGTTACAGGAGATAGAAACTGGTTGGAATGAAGAATTCCAATGGAAGAAAGAAGTTCAATTATGGGACTTTGACAAGGGTTGGAAAGAGTGCAGAAGGCTGAGGGATCACTATACAATAAAGCTTGAAGAGGCAATTGAATTGAAGTAATCTTAGACATGGCAAGTAGATAATTATGGTTTGGCAGTACTGTGATCATTCTCAAAATTTGTTGTTGTTGTTTGTCCTTTGTTCTCAAAGCAGACCAATGACAGGCGATGCTATGACTTGCAAATGAAATTGAATTTAAGTGAGGGAGGGCTGTGCAAAGTCACCAGCCTCACTTTCTCCTCTGGAGCCATCTGTGTCTGATGGAGAGATATAGATCAGGATGACTGGAGATGGCCCCATACCCTAGAAATTTAAAATGAAATATAAAGATGTGTTAAGTTTGAACCAGCATCTATGTGATTCCCCTCCCCCCCACCACAGTTATTGACTTTTGGGTTGAAAGTCACATTTTTTTGGTAATTGGTAATTGGTAATATGAACATACTTGCCCCCCGAGGGCCCTGAGAACAAGGGGAAATAGATGTATGTTGCTGAATAGTGTGAGAGTCCCATGAATCAACTCCCATCCCTAGAGGCTGAATGACAGAAGTACTATTAAAAAGGAGTAAGACTGTGGCTGATGGGGTAAGGAAACAGTTATGGGGCTAAGAGAGGAAAGAATCCAAAGTGAGGTGTGGTCTTGATGGGGTGCTTGGGTGCCTGTGTTTGAACCACAGTTTGTAAAATCACATCCAGTTCCAAAATTACATTTCTTCCTAGTTGTCTCAGGAAGTCTCTCTGTAGCTCAAGGGCAGCATGCCCTCACAAAATACATATCTCTCTTCCTGATACAGCGGCCAGCTGCACCTATAGAATTTAGTAGTTTGACCCAGCTGTGTACTGGCTGAAGCAGCTGTGTACTGGGTCATACCTGTCATATGTATCCTAGACTTAGTCATATGTATACTCCCTAAATCATTATATACATCCTGAGTCCCTTGTTAGCTTGGGATATACATACGCTCCCAACATCCATCTTGTCAAACATGACATTGATGGGTGGCAGCTTGGTCAGCCCTGACTGCTAGCTGACTTAGTGATGTTTCAGGCCTAAAACCACACCTCCATGCAGTCCCTCCTTGGACTATTTCCCAGTGAATTCTGGGCAATACACCTACACAGTAGATATTTAAAGTTCATGTTCCTTTAAGAACTGACAACTCCTTAACTGCTCCCTAATCCTGCCCTGATTCAGCTAGTCAGCATATTTGGCACAGGTTTTATTATAGTTATCCTATTTAAACTATAATATACCCACTATAGCCCAGGTTGCAGGTTCCCTAAGAATTCTTGCCCACTGTATAGTGTATCAATAAATCTTTGCCACCTTGACCTAGAGAATGCCTGAGTCTGTGAATTCATTCCAGACTGCTTTCCAGGGACTCTGGTTATTGGGATTTCTGGACTCCTTGAACCCCCTTCTTCGCCCCCCCATCCTATCAGTCTGATTACACAGTTTGACTTGCAATGTATGAAAAACAAGCAAGGAGATGATAGCCCCTGAAATTTCCTCTTCCTTTGCATTTAATAAAACAAAACCACTATGGTCAAGTCTTTCAGACCCTTGCAAAAAAACTTGGACAAAACTACTTGGCCTTTAGCAGTCTGAGATGTCAACCACATCAACCCTTGTCTGTTATTATACAGAGACTGTTTTTAATCTCAGCAAAACAGGTTAAATAAATATAATAAAGAAGTGTGACTTCTTCCATGACAATTTCCATATTTTCAGGAAAGAGCTTGATGTGGTAGATGTGGTTTTCTGTGGACATGAAGAATTCGAGGCTAATGCTGGCAAAAGGGTTGTTCTGATAAAACTTAGGAAATATGAAAAGTGACAAATGTTACAATTTGAGATCTCTATTGCTATTTAGTTTTTAGTTATTAGTTTGCTCAGAAGCTCAAAATTTTGTGCTTGCTTTAAATGGTATTCCCTTGTATTCTCAGTAAAACATTTGTACCCTTTAACACAAATGATTCCCACTATGCTGAGAGTTGAATCTGTGGCCTATAATCTAGGTGGCATTTACTGCAGCGAGGTCCCTGTAAATTGAAGTCTGAGATATACATAAAAATTTCCTTTATAGGGGGGCAGAGCCAAGATGGCGGAGTAGAAACAGCACTTCCAAGGTGCTCTGCCCCACACTGCTTCCAAACAATGTAAAAGGGGACTCTGAAAAACTTCTAGAGCTCCAGCACCCACAGAATGACACAGAGAAGCTAACCTCCTGCTGAGGACAGCCCAGCAGCCCTGCAGGGAGCTGCGAGCGCAGCTCTCTGAGTGTGGGCAGCACAGCACACTGGGAACCGACGGTGCAGGGCTCTGGAAGCTGAGCCCAGGCCCACTTGAGCAGAGGTTTTAGCCCCAGGGCAGTCAGGCCAGCAGCTGGCTGGAGGGACCCCAGAACACCAGCAGCTGTGGTGATTCCAGAATTATCAGCACAGATATGCCTAGGACAAAGTGAAAGGTTAGTGCCCTATGGACTTTGGGACCAGTATTTGGGGAACACGTCAGCTTCCTCCCCTGGGGGTGAAAAGAGGCTGAGGAAATGCAGCACAGAGGCCATTTTGTAGCCAGTGACAGCTCCAGCTCCTTAAAATTAAATGTTTCAAATGTATATAACACTATTATTAATACTATTTTGTGTGTAATTGGGAGATAAGATGTGCAGGCATTGGGGCTCAGAGATTCACCTTGCCCTAATGGCAAAGCTGAAGGGGATACGGGAGAAGATATGGCAGAGAGCAGATTGGATGAGGGGATATCTAGTGAGATTGCTATTCTAGGGTGGTGGGTAGGGAAAAAATGGGGAAAAAATTGTAACTTAAAACTTGGTGGAAATGAATGATGTAAACCAGAAGTTAATAAAGCATTTGCTAAAAAAAAAAAAAAGAAGTTCTGAAGGAAATGCAAACAAGCATGACAGCTTTGAAAGTAGGTTTATTTCAATATACACTTAAAGCAAAATATACTTAGAGATCCCTCTCTTCATATACAGTCATCTTTTTCTGGTCTACTTTGTTTATGGAAATGCACATTTATTTTTGGTGTTTGCTACGTGCAGAATTTTTTTTAAATGGAAAAAAACAGAGAAGAATCTAGCAACTAGAGTTTTTCTTTTTCCTTATGGAAAAGTAATAGGAAAGACAGTGATAATTTGATGCAAAATAGACTACAAATGGGAAAGGCTGAAAAAAAAATGCTAGGGTTAGACTAGATGTCCTCCAAAGTCCTTTCCAGCTTGAATTCTATCACTATAGCACCTAAAACAGGGTTTGAGATGTAGGGGACACTAAATAAATGCTATTGATTGATCAAGAAGCAGAAATAAATTACTTATTCCCACACTTGGAAAGCACAATACATGAGGATTATAAATATTTTTTGAATAGGTGATGATTAGTTTCAACCTCAGGATTCTCTTTTGGTTGTTGTTAGAATAAAAAAAAATCATCTTAGAATAGAAAAATTAACTTTAAATGTTAAACTACTATTCCAAAGGTAAGGTTCTAACAATTGAAAGATCTTTTGACAACTCCAAAAGACTCATGATGGACAATGCCATCTACATCCAGAGAAGAACTTTGGAGTCTGAATGCAGATGGAAGCAGACTATTTGCTCTGCTTTTCTTTGCGGTTTTGTTTTGTTTCTTCTTTCTCCAGGTTCCTCTCACTGGTTCAAATTCTTCTTTACATCATGACTAATGTGAAAATAGTTTTAACATGAATGCATATATAGAGCCTATAGCAGATTGCATGGTGTCTTGGGAGGGGGGAGGAGAGGGAGAGGAAGAAAATTTAAAACTCAAAATTTTATGGAAGTGAATGTTGAAAATTAATTATAAAAAAAAATTTTCCTTTTTAAAAATACAAAACCCATTATTGTGAAAATGAAGCAGTTGTGCTCCCCACCAGAGTTGGGAAAAGGAAAAGTTGGGCTTTGCTATCATGCTTGCTTAATAGCACAAGTAAAAAGTTGAGTAAAAAAAACACTTGAAGAGGCAGTCTGCTGTAAACTTTTTGGAGAGAAATGAGATTGGTATGGGATGATCAAAATCAGTGAGGACAATGTTTGGCTACAGTTATCACCAGTCAGGCTACTGCTCTGGCATTCTCATGCCTCCTGCAGGCCAAGGCCAGGGCCAGAAGACAGGCAGACCCAAGAATGACCACCTGTCTGCCTCTGGTTGCTGAGTGTAGCCTCCAAACTGTTCTGTGCCTGTGGAAACAAGCCCTGTTTTCTTGTTGGCTCTGAAATGTTTCTTTTTTTTTTTTTTAAGGGCAATTGGGGTTAAGTAACTTGCTCAAGGTTACACAGCTAGTCATTTTCTGAGGCCGGATTCGATCTCGGGTCATCCCAACTCCGAGGCCAGTGCTCTTACTCACTGCGCCACCTAGCCGCTCCAAAAACATTTTTTTTTTTTGCTTTTTGGAGGGCAATTTGGGTTAAGTAACTCGCCCAAGGTCACACGGCTAGGTTTTTGTTTGTGTGGGTTAAGTGTCTGAGGCTGGATCTGAACTCAGGTCCTTCTGACTCCAGGGCCAACGCTTTACTCACTGTGCCACCTAGCCACCCCCATGAAATGTTTCTTAATGACAAGTTTAAAAATAAGCCAAGTCAGGCCTGCACAAATAGCCCACAGGTCACTTGTGGCCCACCATAAGTTTTCAAGCAAATCACAAAAAATGTAGAGTTGCCCCTGTGCACTTGCTCCTATTTATCATGTGACCCATGGCAACCAACAATAGTCAGTCTGTCTCTAGTCTAACTATAGTCTCGTCTAACTACTCTAACTAACTCTAGTCTAACTAGTCTAACCTATCTGCTGTCCAAAGAAGTTTAGTCTATTTTAATTTTGACCGCTACATATTGACAAGTTGTGCAGATCTAAGCGTATCTTAAAGCTGTTTAATAAATCTATTCCGACCACTAAACTGCCTTTTTAGAGAAGGTGTTCTACACAAATGCTGTAAATATTGAGTATTTCCTTCTCACTTGGTATCTAACAACACCTAAGTTACTTAGCAGCAGATTGTATTGACACTGATCTTGTGGGATTTATGGCTCTTTCTAAAGTCCTCACTTGGAGTTTTCCAGCTTTTTTGATGTATTTGACTCCTTTAAATGGCTTATATTTCTCTCCATGCATGTTAAGGTGATTTACTTTGAACCTTGAAATAGGAAGTTGCTGAATCTCAAATTGAATGTTGAGGCTTGAGTTTTCTTCTGGTTTAGGGGCTCTGGACTGTAAATTCACCAATCCTTTAAGACTTGGGAGCTTCTGGAGGGTAATTTTCCCAACATCTCATGTTAACACCTTGGTGACAGGATTAAATGTGTAGTTGACTTGTGTAGGAGGTAAGTTCATATTCAGTATGACTTTGGGCATGTGAAGAGTCTCTGTGATGCCTTCAGTGGTTTTCCCCATGTTTTGCTTTGGTCCAATCTTAATATCAAATTTTTCATAAGAGCTGTTCTCCTTAAAGCCCATGTTGTGTTTTACATACAGTGGAATTGCTGCTAAATCTTGTAAGCTGACACAATAGGAAATGAGTTGGAAGTTTCCATCTGGAGGAATAAATAACAGCGCTCTTTCTGACTCCCAATGTTTTTAATGAATGCAGGAGTGGGAGCAGATATCATCTAGAAGTCTTGGATTCGTGAAGGAAAGGCAAAGATCAGGCATTCCAGATAGTTTAATTCAAGCATCAATGACCCCTTGAAATTCTGCAAAGATTGTAGAAACTGATTTACATCACTTCAATCACATAAAAATCAGCTTCATTGTTTGTTTATTTCACACCTTCATGATGCCATGGGATGTTGGAGAGCTGTCCTATGGGGAGTGTGTCACCAACATTACTACTTCCTGTAATAGAATTAACAACAGAGCATAGAATTGTGGGTGGTTTAATGAGTTCTTTCGAGATGTTAGATTCTGTTGCCAGAGGAAATCCATTGTCTAACATTTCTTCCATATACTATGACCATGTTAAGCATTAATTGTAGCCTCTGAGCACTCCTTAAAGTAGCCCCGAAAAGTGTCAATGCAGGAACTTAATGATGAAGAATGGTGGCACTTCCGTTTATATGACAGACCCAAAGAAGAGTTTGTCACTGTAAATGCTGATGAGGTATGCTGAGGCATTGATATGACATTTGGCACATTCTCCAACATCAAAAGCTTTCTTCTGGGCTTTAAAGAAATAGTCGCAAACAGACTGCCTTATGACACTCTTCCAATGCTTCTCCCCAGAACAGTATTTGAGGAACAGTCTATGGATCATGTTCCCGAGGAGCCAGACAGCCTGAACTCAATGTTCCAGCCCATTTGGGGTTTTATTGCCAGAGATACTGGATGTAGTTTGCCATTTCCTTCTCCAGCTCATCTTACAGATGAGGAACTAAGGCAAACAGGGTTAAAAGACTTGCCTAGGGTCACAAAGCTAGTAAGTGTATGAGGATGTATTTGAACTCTGGAAGATGAGTCTTCCTGACTCCAAGTTTGGCCCTTGATCTACTGCACCACCTAATTACCCCATTATGCCTATTAAATTCAATTTTATTGGATCTAGGTCACCATTTTAATCTATCAGGATTTAGGGGTCTTTAGGGGATTGAAGAACCTATTTCTGCCATTAAATGTACTTAGGTCATCTATAAACTTAATACACATGGCATACACATACCTTTATCCAAGTAATTATTAAAAATAAAATACATGATCTTTCTTTGTCTTTGGGATGCAAGATTATGGTGAGAGGGGTAGTGAAAAGAGCACCAGCCCTGGAGTCAGGAAGACCTGAGTTCACATCTGGCCTCAGACACTTAACACTTACTAGCTGTGTGACCTTGGGCAAGTCAATTAACCCCAATTACCTTTCCTTCCCCTTCAAAATAAAATTTTAAGGGTATGGTCAGAGTGGGTCAGGTTACTAGGGACAACAGCCAACCAATATGAAATGGTACTTGCCCAGGACAGCTAGCTCCAGATTTTACAATTAGGTTCTGAGACCCTACTTCTCAATGATAGTATGAAGCAATGAAAACTGGTTTGATTGGCATGGTTGAAGTCCCTGACAATGCATATACACTGAGGCTAACAAACCTAGAGAATAGGCATTACCCCCTCATATCTTCTTCCTGAACGGCATAGCTGGAGTTCAGTTTCCTATGTCTTTGAGCCGAATTTCTCACTCCTCATTATGCAATGTAGGAAGTATTTTCCTTTCACTGATTTGTCCACATTCTTTTATTTTTCCCTACACGTGACAAGGTATAAAGGTATAAAGCCAAGGTATAAAGCAAAGCATGAGCAGCTTTCCAGAGGACAGCTGCTGTGAACAGCTTTTCAAGGTTCTGATTAAATAGTATAGTGAACTCTCTATTTATTCAGTAACAAATTAAGACAAAATATTCATAATAAACAAAGTACAGCATTCAGAATGTTATAACTTCACAACTTATCACTAAAATGGCCACATAGTGTTCACCAAAGTGGTCACAAAGTTTTAAGCAAAAGATAACATTCATTTAGTAAGTCCCATTTGGTAAATCCTTAATTCAATCACAAAGTACAAAGGTTAAAGTTCTCTTTTAAACAAGGTGCATTCATTTAGTCAATCACAAAGTCCACCCCTAAGCCACACAGTCTTAATCTCTTCAATCAGAAAGTCTTCCTTCTTAAAGTAATTTTATTTAGTCAATTGCAAAGTACAAAGGCCATCCACCCCTAGGTCAGAATTAAGTTACACTATATCAGTTACTACTAAGTACCCTCTTAAGGAGTAATGGAAAGTACAAAGGCCATCCACCCCTAGGTCACAAATAAATTATATTTAATACCCAAGGAGAGGTCTTTTCATCTTGACTTGAGGCAGGCTCTCAGCTTCTATGTTTCCTCTTTCATGGTCCCAGCTCTTGCCTGAATCTAACCAACTGCTACCTGAGTTCAAAGGTAGAGAGCTCCCAGTTCCTTGTCCAGCTCTCTGTGCAGTTCCTGTTCCATATTGAAGCCCATGGTGTCTAATCCACCTCAAGTCCTTCACAGTTTCTGTTCCTGAGAAGACAAGGCTTAACAAAGCCACAATAACATTCATTCACATTGCCAGCATCCCCATCAATTCACTTTCTGCCTGTGAAATTAACACAGACTCAAAAGAGACAGACAAAGTACTGATACCACAGTCATGCTAACTCTGGCAGCATTGGCTGGCACTCAGAAGTCCTCAGCAGCTCTGGCTCAGAAGCTCTCAGCAGAAGTTTTGGCCGGCTTTCAGAAGAAGTTCCACCACCATAAGTTCCTTTCTCAAAATTATTTTCTCCTCAGAGTTCTGGCTGGTTCTCAGAAGAAGCTCCGCCAACATAAGCTCCATTTTCAAAATCAAAATCACTTTCTCCAGTCTAGGCCTGTCCTTCTCAGCCTCCACACTGCTTGCTCCAAGAAGTTCTGACTCTCCAGCTTGTGCTTTTCCTTATATAAGGTATTAGCTCCTCCCTGTTCCAGCCCCTTCCTGTTACATCAGGAAGTTCATCCCACTGTGGGATTTACAAGTTCTGGGTCTTAATACTTGACACAATTATAAACTTGGAACTAAGTGCTAAATACCTGTTAGCTTGCCAATACAAGGGGATCTTCAAATTCCATTACTATTACACAAGGCAGTTGCCTATTGGTGCCATGCTGGCTTTTTTTCCTGGAACTCTGTGTAATTTGAATCCTGAGGAATTTCAGATCTTCTACTTATTGGGTTGACTGCTGGTAATGATTTTTCTTTGACCGCAATAATTCTTCGGATGGTTTGCATAATTGTGGAGAGGTTGTGATATGTATTTCCCAAGAATGAAATCAGAGCTCTTCTGAAGACATCGAAATATTGAGGCATTTTGAAAAAAAATACAGCATAAAGATTTTTTTTCTTTCTTGGGAGCTGCACTATATTTAACCAAAATATATTAAAATAAATCATCTCCAGGCTAGCAAAATATTGCTCTTCTCTATAAATGTGGAAAATTGGGCTCAGATGGCCTGAGTGTGAAGAAAACAGAGGGAAGGTGGAAACTTTGGATAAGCCTCAGGGTAAAAGACACAATACTCAAACTTCAACCCAGGGATTTGTTTCTATTTTTAAAACATACCATGGAGCCTATAAAAGTTATTTAAGGAAGTAGGTTAGCTATGTTTCCTTCCAAACATTCAGAGAACAAAAAATGAGCCAATTTGAATTAAATATCATTTTTCCTTTGCTGCCCAAGCCCACCAAAAACAAGAAAGTTAATTTCTTCACATATAATAACCTGAGCAAACAATTTCTGGTTATTCCAGTAGGTAAGTAACACCTCGGTTATCTTTCTGAACATGGATATCTAGTCAGGAGTGTGTTAGAACCAGCTTTAACTGGTTTGAGACAGCATTATTAAGTTTTCACTGCAAAAATTTATACCAGAAATCAGGAATTGCTCCAATTCAGTACATGTTTTATTGTTTTAGTGTTTGTTTAGGTTTTTTAAAGTGCTAATAATGCAGATTAAACTTAAAACTGTGTGTGCATACATTGTTTTGTTTTTGTTCCCCCCCCTCCCCCCACCAAGTCTGGTTGTTAAACATTTACTAGCACACTCCTATATTGCTCTATAAATATTGAGCTCTGCAGGAGTTCAATAAAAGTCTCAGAGAATAAAGTCATCACCAGACATGTGGCTTGGTGACTAAAGACTAGTAATGCCATTTACATACTGCTTTAAGGTTTACAAAGTGTGTTAAGATTACTATTTCATTTGAGCCTTATAACACCCTTGTGTCTAGGACAGAAGAAACCCAAAAATTAAGTACAAAGGTCAAGGACTTGTTACAATAGAAATTAAGGTAAACTGAGGTACAAAGTTCTGAACATGATCAATGTATTGACAAAGTACAAATTTGCCAACAAACAGGGTCACAGTCTCAGTAGAGCTAAGACCTCCAAATGGTCTTGCATCTTTTTTGTTTGTTTTTTTTTTTTTTTTGAGGGCAATTGGGATTAAGTAACTTGCCCAAGGTCACACGGCTAGGTTTTTTGTTTGTGTGTGTTAAGTGTCTGAGGCCGGATCCGAACTCAGGTCCTTCTGACTCCAGGGCCGGCACTCTACTCACTGCACCACCTAGCCGCCCCGCATCTTTTTTGTAAAAAAAAAAAAAGGAGGCACATTAAAAAAATAGAAGGCAGCATTATAATAAGGAGAACAGCATGATTGGTCACAAAGCTTGTGAAGAACAAAATGATTGCCTGGAAATTAAGAATGAGAGGCTAGTAGCAACCTCTCCTTCCATCCTGTCCCTAAAAAAAATGTTCATTGTTTGAGTCCACCTGCCTGGACAATTTAGCAATAGTGAAATAGACTACCTTGGATAACAGATCAGACTCCCTGGCATTCACTTGCATCCTTCAAGAATAACAGATTTCCTTGACACAAGAAGAGAACAGTGATTATCAGTGATTATCTGAACTTCTAAACTTAGCTCAGAGACAATGAGTGATTTACAGGAAAGCAGAATTTCCAAACTCAATGCTAAGATAAATGAAACATGACTTTGATGGTTACAAAAATGTTGGTGGGGGGCGGCTAGGTGGTGCAGTGAGTAGAGTTCCGGCCCTGGAGTCAGAAGGACCTGAGTTCGGATCCGGCCTCAGACACTTAACCCACGCAAACAAAAACCTAGCCCTGTGACCTTGGGCAAGTTACTTAATCCCAATTGCCCTCCAAAAAGCAAAAAAAAAATGTTGATGGTGATACAGAATGAAGTCAATAACAAAATAGACTCAATTTGATTTTACCAATTTTCAGATTCAAAGGAAAGACTCTCTGGCTTTCACTCACCACCTATTTTCTCTTACTTTGCAAACAATTCTGACAAAATTTTACCTGATTTCCAAAGCTATAAGAGAATACAAACAAAAAATATAAAAGAAGAGGTCATAGATTTAGACCTAGAAGGGCCTCCAAAGGCTATCTAGTTCAACCCCTTAATTTTACAGATGAGAAAACTAAGATCAAGGAGTTTGTGACTTTCCCAGGTAGTAATTATTGGAGGCAGAATTTGAAATCCTCTGATACCAAAGCGAGAGTGTTTTCCATTTTGCCATCTAACTTCATTCAATAAATATTTATTAAGCACCTAATATTCTTATCAGCTACTGTGCTAGGCATTAGAGGAAGTTCAAAATAAGTAATACATAGTCCCAATCTAGAAGGGGGATAGAAGATATGTACTCAGACAAGTATAATACAAATTAGAAGATAAAAGTATGAGTAGTAAAGTATTGGACAGGAGACAGCATGAATTGGACAGGTCAGGGTACTGCCACGGCTTTAACTCCCATCATCTTTCCATAATCCCTGATAGAAATATCAGTGTCCCCCAAATCATTATATCTACTTCTATCTTTAGCTGTCATTAAGAGGTAAAATCACTGTGAAAAATGAGTCTGCCTTCCTCATCATCACTAGTAATAATTGCCATTAATAGGCAGATGAACACAGGAGCCTTGGAAATGTCAGCACCATGCTTCCCAGATCATCCTTCCTGATTTCAGCCCAATCCCCACAGAAAACTCCTATGGAGAAGGGCCAACTTTTGCCACTGATGGCTTTTCAAGTACCACTTCTAGGGTCAGCAAGCTGCCCTACTTGAGTCAGCAGGGCATGTTGTGGGAGAGATAAGAGGCAGGATGTGCCAGGCAGATAAAGCCAAGCACCACCACCTTGACCACCATTTCCCCTCTGACCTCGATGGAGATAGCCTTGGATGGTGAACCTAGGAACCTTGGGTTCCAATGCTTCAAGACCAGTGCCCAAAGCCATCATTCTGGTAAGCAACCCTTGTCCAGACGCAGCATTGCAGCTGTTCCTGCAGGTACTACAGTCACAACTACTAAGGACCCAGAAAGGAAAGTGCTTGGCACTGTCAACTGGTTCAAGATCAGAAACTGCTAAAAATTTTATCAGGCATTGCCATCAGCTTTTCTGCTAAACTCTAAGAATCACAGAATATTCCCATGTAACCTTCTGTATGTGTTGTTGACCCCATTAGAATGTGAACTCCTTGAGGGGGAGTGTTTGTTTTAGCTTTAGTTTTTTATTTATCTCCAGTCCTTACCAGAACTCTTTTAATATAACAAGTACTTAATAGATATTACATTCATTCAATCAAGTTCATAAAAGAACTATAAAAGGGCTATGAATTTGGATGAAGGAGAAATAATCTCTCACTGGGGATAGGGGATTGGGAAAGCTTCATGGATAGCATTTGAACAAAGCCTGGAAAGATGGACAGAGCAGTTAGGTGGCACCATAGTTAATAGAGAGCCAGACATGAAGTCAGGAAGATGAATCTTCCTGACTTCAAATCTGGCACCAGATACTTACTAGTTGTGTGACCCTGGGCTAGTCACTTCATTCTGTTTGCCTCAGTTTCCTCATCTGTAAAATGAGCTGAAGAAGGAAATGGCAAATCACTCCAATATCTTTGCCAAGAAAACCCTAAATGTGGTCAGGAAGAATCAGACATGACTGAACAAAAACTGAAAGATAGGTTCGAGGAAAGAGGAAGGGAATAGGCATTTTTATATGGTGCCCACCATGTGGCAGGCACTGTACTAAGCATTTTTTACAAATATTATCTCATTTGACCCTCACAACAACCCCATGAGGTAGGTGCCATTACTATCCCCATTTTATAGTTACGAACATTGAGGCCAACAGAAGTTACATAATTTGCCCAAGGTTACACAGCTAGTGATTGTCTGAGATTGCATTTGAACTCAGGTCTTCTTGACTCTAGGCTTAGTGCTCTATCCACTAAGACATCTCACTGCTTCCAGCAAAGCCTTCTAAGTATAAGGAACAGTTCAGACAAAGGTATAGTGTGTGTGTGTGTGTGTGTGTGTGTGTGTGTGTGTGTGTGTGTGTGTGAGTGAGAGAGAGAGAGAGAAAGAGAGAGAGAGAGAGAGAAGATTGGAAAGGTAATGTGAACATGAAAGTCATTGGCTATTAAGCTAAGTGATTTGCCCTTTACTTGGTAGGTTTTGGTATTTATTAAAGGTTTCCATGCTAGCTAGGTACATTTAACCTTAGAGCAAGTATACTTTGTCTTAATGATGTTAATGACTTGAATAATGACAGATTTGGAACCAAAAGAATGGAGTTCAAGTCTGGACTTTGTCCTGAAGAGCTATATAATCTTGAACATAACATTTCACCTTCTTTGAGTTATATTTTGTTTTAAATGAGGGGCCTGGGCTAGATTTTTCCCTAAAGTCTTTCATTTCTAAAAAATCCCATTATCTGAATGAAAGTTTTGGTACATTATTAGAATGTAAGCTCCTTTAGAGCAAGGATTGCTTCATTCCTGTTTTGCATCCCTAGTGCCTAGAACATGTTAGATACGCAATAAATGATTTCTGATTGATTGATACAGCACAGTAGAGTAAGGATATTCATAATAAGGACCCTAAATTATCAGGAAAATATATTATGTCCCATATAGTCTCCATTAGATGGTAAGGAAATAAGCAAAATATTTAGAGAATTTCCCATCCAGAATGTTTAAAATGAAACTTAAATTATATTTAATTGGATACCTGAGTTATCTAGGTAATTTCAATATCTAGACTCATTTTCTGAGAATTCTAGAAAACAGAGGTTTTCCTATTCAAATAAACTTCAGATAAGCATCTGGACTTGGAGTTACCTAAGGTCTTAGAATAGTTATCCTGAAGAAAATACCTGAATGGACTGTCACTTCTTTCTCCTTATCAATCAGTAAACATTTATGAAGCATCTACTATATGCCAGGCACTGTGTTCAATGGTAGGGATACAAAAATAATCCAAAGACAGTCCCTGCCTTTGAGGGTCTTACGTTCTAACAGAGGAGACAACCTGTAAAAAAATGAGTTATGAAGCAAGCTATCCCTAGGATAAATAGTAAATAATTAACAGAAGGAAAGCACTAGAATTAAGAGGAGTTGGGTAGAGTTTCCTGTAGAAGGTGGGATTTTAGCTAGGACTTAAATGTAGTCAGGGAGGTCAATAGTCAAAATAGAGAAGGGAGAATGATCCAGGCATGGGTACAGCCAGGGAAAAGTTCTGGAGGCAAGACATAAGAGTGTCTTGTTGCTGGAACAGTTAGGAGGCCAATGTCACTGGATCATTGGGCATTAAGGTATAAGAAGAGTGGAAAGGCAAGAGGGGCCTAGGTAAGATAAGGAAAGATAAGAGGTAGGGCTTTACATGCCAGACAGAGTGTTTTATATTTAATCCTAGAAGCAAGATGAAGCAACTGAAGGCATGATGTATATCAGAGCTCAGGCTATCAGAGAAACCAGTGGCCTCCAGAACTATCACAAAATCTGGAATTGGAAGATAACCTTAAAAGTCATCAAACCTAACATGGTTATTTTATTGATGAGAAGACGGAGACTGGAGTTGGTTAAGTGATTTTCTCAAGATCATCCAAAAAGTATCAGTGGCGGGATTTTAACCCAGGCCCTCTGCCTTTAGAACCAATGTATCTTCCAGTGAGCCACAGTGCTTATAATACATATACATTTCCAGTAAAGGAGAACCTAAAGTGAACACGAATGCATGTTTAACATGTAAAAGGTTGTTCACTCTTTTGTGAATGTAACCCATTCTACTACATAAGCAAAGAGCATTAGTTACCACTGTCTTTCTAACTGTCAATTTGTAATAATAATTTCTACTTGCTGACTAGGTCAGATTAGAATAGATTCCATTCCATTCCACGTCAGCAGAAAGGCAGGTCCAGGAACTCAAAAGACATGATTGAAGAAAAATCAGGATGGTACCAGAGACAGGGGATTTTATTACTAAGAAGTCTTCTGAAGGGGTGTTGAGAAGAAATGGGGATCTCCATTTATTTTAAGAATGCAACTAATTGGGTGGAATTTTTATGATCCTTATTTCACAAAAGAGGAAGCATAGGATAGGAAAAAGAGTGATGAAAGATGAGAACCAATGAAACATGCTTTAAAAATATGCATCAGCAAGCAGTAGGAAGCCTAGAAGGGGATATAGACAAGAAGGGAAGGTTTGCTACTATTGTGTTAAATTTATATGTGTATGTGTACACATACACATATAAATTTAACACAATGTATATGCATATGTGTATATACAGACACATACATAATATATGCATATGTGTGTATGTATGTATGTGTGTGTGTATATGTCTATATATATATTTGAATGCAGCCCTAATATCATGGGCTGCTCACCCAGATAGTGTTGTGATGGAGAAGAGAGACTTAAACCGATCCTAACCAAAGGATGTGGCTGGAATAGCTAGAAAAATATTTTTTTTTTGCCTTTTGCAGGGCAATTGGGGTTAAGTAACTTGCCCAAGGTCACACAGCTAGGTTTTTGTTCATGTGTGCGTTAAGTATCTGAGGCCGGATCAGAACTTAGGTCCTTCTGACTCCAGGGCCGATGCTCTACTCACTGTGCCACCTAGCTGCCCCCCAAAATTTTTTTTGCTTGCATCAGCATTAATTATAACCAGACAAGAATTGAATGATTACTAAAATTTCTTTTCTCTTAAGGAGTGGAGTGAAATGACAGCAATGAAATGATAGTGAATAATGAGAGGAACGTTTCTAGTAGGAAGAAGGCAAGGGTTTATGCTGCCACCTGCCAAGGCTGAATTAGCTTTTGAACTCATCCCTCTTCTAAGAGGAAAAGAAGTGGTCTGCCAGCACTAAGGGAAATTGTAAGCTTCCAATTAATCCTTCTTGTCTTCAGTACCATCTACTTGGGTCTTTCATCAACATGGCAGCACTAACCACAGGTGAGAAGCTTGTGAAATCAGGACTAACATTTAAAAGAAAAAATAACTATTTAGTAGATGCTCACCATTCCATGTACAATTCTATTTTTTATTCTTTATACATTGAAATGTTCATGTTAGTTGATGATATTTAAGCTAATAATAAAATAATAATATTGGACCTGGAATCAGAACAGATGTGGATTTGAATACTGCCTTTGCCATTTATTAGTATTTGACTATGGGCAAGTCAATTAACCTCTAAGCCTCAGTTTTCAAAATCTGTAGCACTCAATACATAGTGTTGCTAAGAGGCTCAAATGAAATTATGTAAAGGGCTTTGGAAGACCAGGAGCACTACAGAAATATCAGCTGACATTAAAAGTTTACAAAGCACTTTATTTACATTATTGCATTTTTTCTTCACAACAATCAAACAACCAACAAGCATTTATTACCTACTGCATTTGAGGCACTGTGCTCATAGAAGTTGGGACACAAAGATGAAAAACTCTGAGTTAGGCTCTGTTCTTATCCTAATTTTATTGAAGAAACAGACAGAGAAATTAAGGGATTTGAATAGAATCACAAAGTTATTAAGTATCTGAGGCAAATTTGAACATAGAACGGGCGTAGGGAACCAGATGTGGTCTCCAGGCTGCAGGTTCCCTATCCCTGAAAACTTTCTGATTCTTAGTTCAGTGTTCTAACTTCCTCATTTTTAGACATAAAGCAAGTGAAGTCACGAGAAGTCAAGTGACTTCTCCAAGGTCATGGTGTAGTAGTATATTGTAGAGCTTGGTTAGAATAACACTTTAAAAACTGTTGTTTAAATTCATCCAAAATAAATGAGGCCTTGTCTTCCTTCTGAATTTAGCAATATTCTTTTTTTAAAAGCACTTATTTTTTATAAATCTAGGGCTATTATTTATACATTTTCCACTTTGATATTTTCCAGCAGGTTCACTTTGTAATAAGACTCTTCTGAATTAATTTGATAAGCCTGAGGCGAAAGATAACTTCAGTATTTCAATAAGATTTAAATTAATTTTGAGTTGGAAACCACTGGAAAATACTCTTCAGGTTTTTGGAATCAATAGAATTAGTTGTCAATAAGAGAACTATAAGCACACAATGCAAATACAATTTATAGTGATGTATTTCAATATTTTACACAGAGCATTAATTTATGCCTTAAAAATCATTCTATTCTTCAGTGGCTTGGTTCCATGGAAAGCAGAAAAACAATAGCTCAGGACATACTTTTCCCTGATGGATGGATTCAAATATTATTCTACCATGAGCGCTATTATTGAAATCAATGTGATTTATATCTGGAGATTTCAATTCATAATAATTTTTTCATGCTGAGATAAATTAGTGAGTATCAGTTAAAAAGTTCAAGTATAGACCTGATTGGATGTTGTAGAGGGGACCTTATGACCTCTGAGGTGTCTTCCACATCTGTGATTCTATGAACATGAGGTATTTACTGAACAACTACCATATTTGTACCTCCACCTCTTCCCCCATTCAACTGCTCATCCTGGTTTTTCCCTCAAAAAGGCCCCTGCCACTTCTCCTCTTGGTAAGTTCCTTTTGCAGCTTCCATATTTTGCATAAAGAGTCCTGGTTGGCCTGTCTTCCTGTTCTTGGCTTTCTTTGTCCTTCAAAGTTATGCCCCCTCTACTGCTGGCTTATGCTAGAATTTTGTTCAGCACCTGGAGATTCCTCACTCTGAAAAAGCCTTCTATCCCCAAAGCACACTTACCATGCTAAATCCCTGCACAGGACTAGGCTCCCCTCCCCCTCTTTTTCCATTGGTGAGTTTTTCCTGGAGCTGCCATTTCTTTCTATTTTTTGTTTTTGCTTTTTCGAGAGGGAAAGGTAGGGCAATTGGGGTTAAGTGACTTGCCCAAGGTCACACGGCTAGTTTTTGTGTTAGGTGTCTGAAGCCAAATTTGAACTCAGGTCCTCCTGACTCCAGGGCCAGTGCTCTGTTCACTGTGCCACCTAGCTGCCTAGGCAATCCTGCCTTCCTTTCCTTACTGGCCTTGTTCCTGACTTCCTGTGGACTTCAAATTCATGCTCCCATCCTAGGTTCCTTCTTGTGAGATGGAATAGTCATGTCAATATTAATAGAGGAAGTGGAATTTTAAAGAATTGTGGAACTTTAATAAGATAAGAAAAAAGGACCTCATTTGATCCAGGTTTGTTCTAGTTGTTTGGTCATTTTCAGTTGTGTCTGACTCTTCATGACCCCATTTGGGTTTTTTTTTTGGCAAAGATACTGGAGTGGTTTGCCATTTCCTTCTAAAGTTCATTTTACAGATGAGGAAACAGAGGCAAACAGGGTTATGTGACTTGCTTTGGATCACACAGCTAGTAAGTGTCTGAGTTTGGATTTGAACTTAAGTCTTCCTGACTCCAGACCTGCCACTCTATCCACTGTGTCACCTGGCTACCCCTTGTTTGTTCTAAAAGACTGCCATTAATGAGAGAGAGAAATATAGAAATGAAATTAACGATGATGGGAGTAAGATCTTAGAATAAAGGTAAGTTGATGATAATTGATGAGAGGTAGAACTTTTTGGGGGAGGAGTGTAATCGTGACTTGTTTTGAAAATAGGTTATTATTTTTCCACCTATAGGCATGTAGTTGCTTCCTGATTTGCAGAAAGCAATCTGTCCCCTATAGGAGACTCACAGCATTCCAACACCCCGGAGGTATATCATAGTTACCTTTCTCAAGCAGATGAGTGAAATAAAGGAATGAAAGAATGACTCTCTGAATCACTGTATGTCTTCCATAAGAAAGAATGTAGTTTCTTCCTACTAATACTTGGATGTACTTGGATGAGTGGAACACATGACACCCACTTAAAGAACATTCAACTTCCTTCTAATTGAAGAATGGTCCCATTCCCTTGGGTGGGTTTTAAGAAGGGTGATTTGAAATCAAGCATTGGTTCCTTATTGGTGCCTTTGGAGACAAGGAAGTAGCTCAGTGGATAGTGCCTGGGCCTGGAGTTTGGAAGACCTTAATTCAAATCTGACCTTAAGCACTTACTAGCCTTATGACCCTAGGCAAGTCACTGAACCCTGTTTGCCTTAATCTACTAGAGAAAGAAATGACAAACCATTCTAATTAATCTGCCAAGAAACCACATGACCAGTATTGGCTTGCTAGTTGACAGGAATGAACAACAACAAATTGTTTCCTTAAATTGTGGTATATGTATATACTGTGCTATAAGAAATGATGAGAAGGTAGATTTCAAAAGAACCTGCAAAGGCTTACATGAACTGATGCAAAATGAAAGTGAGCAGAACCAGGAGGACATTGTACACAGTGTCAGAAGCATTGTGCTATGGGCAACTTAGCTCTTCTCAGCAATACAATCATCCAAGACAATTCCAAAGGACTCATGATGGAAAATGCTGTCCACATCCACAGAAAGAACTTATGGAGTCTGAATGCAGGTTGAAGCATACTATTTTCACTTTATTTTTTATGTTCTTTTTTTTTTGACTAATATGGAAATATGTTTTATATGATTGCACACACACACACACACACACACACACACACACACACACACACACACATATATATATATATATATATAATTGCTTATCATCTAAGGGAAAGGGTAGTGAGAGAGGGAGGGAGAAAATATGGAACTGAAAAAATTTTAAATGAATATTTAGAATGTCTACATGTGATTGAAAAACTTAAAATACTACTTTTAAAAACCCTCACATTTCCTAAACTCTTTGTCTTTCTGAGTCAGTTTCCCTATACAGCCAGGGTTTACCAGCTTCTTGGGGCTATATGGAGTTGTCTGAAAGAGGTGAAGTGGAACTAGGAAAGGGGAACCAATGTGGTTCAGGGGAGAGAGATGTCTATTTCTTAGTATATACCTGTAATAAAATGCAGGAACATGACCTGGATGCCAGGTACTGTGCAGGTAGCAGAGAGTTCACACCTTTCCTGTTTTCTCCCTGTTTATCCAAGTCTTTCCATAAGCCTAGCACTAGATCCAATTATAGCATAGTACCTCTCACACAAAGGTTGCATAATAATAAAAATGTATACAAAAGATTGAGACAACTTTGAAGAGAGATGTTATCTGGCAATATTGCCAAATGAATTCAGTCAATGGCTAAAAAAGAATGGACTCTGGAGAGCCCAAAGAGACAATGGAGGAGAATTGGTGATTCTACTTATTCTCTGGAATAACTTTTCTGGAAGGTGCTCACCTATCCTTTGCATCAAAGACCTCAACTGACCAGGAAACCTTTACAGCACATTCTGCTTTGGGAAGTTGTTGTATTGCTTTTACTTTTTGACATTTCCTAATTTTGACATTTTTTTTTGTAGACACTTCCTAATATTGTGTTGTCATGGTGACTTCACAGTCTTTCCCAGAACTTAATTGGCATAATTTCTGCCTATGTCACATCTACCTCATGCATCTAGAGAATAAGTAGAATCACCAATTCTCCCTCCTCCATTGTCTCTTTGGACCCTTAAATCCCCTTGAATTTTCATGGCAGATAGTTACCTATGGCTGCTACCTGCACAATTTAAGGTAGGAGGAAGAGGCTGAAGAAGACCCAAGTACTTCCCTAGTATTGTCCTATACACATTAAGGAGAATAAAATTTGACTATCCCATGCTCCCAACAGCCTTGTGTTGGGAATAATACAAATATTATTATTTCCGTTTTCCATATGAAGGAACTGAGGGTCTGAGAGCTGAAGTACTTTGCTTATTGTCACACAGTTAACAAGCAATAAAATAGAAGCTTTAACCCAGGTCTTTTTACCCCGTGTCCAGCATTTTTTCCACTGTTCCACCATGAGGTTAGACTTAGAGGGAGGCACATTTCAACTCAATTTAATAACTGACATTAACATAATATTTTAAAGTATGCAAAGTGCCTCCTATACATTATCACCTTTCAGATAAGTACTTACAGTCCCCATTTTACAGATGAAGAAGCAGAGATTAAGTGACTTGCCCCTAGTTATACAGCAAATAAGTATCAGAGAGAGAATTAAACTCAGGTCTCTATGACTCCCAGATCAGCACTAAACCACAAACTATTTTGGTTAGGGAGTAAGAAATTTCTTGTCATAGAAGGTCTTTAATCCATGAATGTTGTATAGGAGATGTACACATTGCATAAAGACTAGACCAAATGATTTCTGAGTTCCCTTTATATGAATTTATAATAGAGCCCAGCATGAGACAGTCAGAAGTACCTCCAGGAATTCATGGGTAGATTGTGGCTATATAGTGTCAGAATATGTTTGGAAATTGAAAAATCTAGCTAATTTAGTTCAGTTTTTAAATAGTGTGCATGAGAGAAGGGCTGAAGTAAAATACATTAAACAATATGAACTCTCGAGTCATCAAGCATTTATTAAGTCCTACTATGTGCTGGGAAAAGTACTGGGAAGTGAAAAAATCAGAACCAGTGACTTCGATTATATAAAAAAAAAATAAATCTAATTGTGCATACACTTTGACCCAACAATATAACTTCTAGGTCTATATTCCAAAGAGATAATAAAAATGGGGAAAGGGCCCACATGTACAAAAATATTTGTGGCAGCTCTTTTTGTGGTGGCAAAGAATTGGAAATTGAAGGGATGTCCATCAATTGGGGAATGGCTGAACTGGGAATGGAATACTATTGTGCTATAAGAAATGATGAGCAGGAAGATTTCAAAAATACCTGGAAAGACTTATATGAAATGATGCTGAGTGAGGTGAGCAGAACCAGGAGAACATTATACACAGTTACAGCCACATTGTGCAATGACTAAGTTTGATAGACTTAGCTCTTCTCAGAAATTCAAGGGCCTAAGACAGCTCTAAAACACTCATGATGGAAAACACTATCCACAGGGGTGGCTAGATGGCATAGTGAATAGAGTACCAGCCCTGGAGTCAGGAGGACCTGAATTCAAATCTGGCCTCAGACACTTAACACTTACTAGCCATGTGACCTTGGGCAAGTTAACCCCAATTGACCTACCTCCCCCCCTCCAAAAATTTTTTTAAATGTTTTTTTTTTTTTAAGAAAATGCTATCCAAGGGGCGGAGCCAAGATGGCAGAGTAGAAACAGCTCGTCCAAGCCTCTCTGCCCCCAGATTCTCCCCAAACTATGTAAAAGGGGACTCTGAACAACTTCTGGAGCCCCAGCACCCATAGAACGACACAGAGAAGCTAACCTCCCGCTGAGGACAGCCCAGCAGCCCTGCAGGAAGGACCAGCTCAGAGGTCTGGGACCTGGCAGCACGCAGAGCGCAGTGCGCAGGAGCTGAGCTGAGCCCAGGTCCGCATGAGCCGAGGTTTTAGCCCCAGGGCGGCAGGGCCAGCAGCCAGCTGGAGGAACCCCAGAACACCAGGAGCTGTGGCGACTCCAGAATTTTCAACATAGACATGCCTAGGACAAAGTAAGAGGTTAGTGTCCTATGGACTTTGGGACCTGTATTTGGGGAATGTGTCAGCTCCTCCCCTGGGGGCTAGAAGCCACTAAGGAGACATGCCATTTTGTAGTTTTCAGAGGCAGCTCAGGCTCCCAGCCTACAAATCGTGGGGAGATCCAGCGATAAGTCTTGGGAGGTAATCGCTCTTGCTTTAACCTCCCTGGATCTGGATTGTGATCTAGGGTGGAAGTCGTGGGTGGGTTTACAGCTTGCCAGAAACGGAAGTTGCCCCCCACACGTTCGGGACGAAAATTCCTCTATCTGGCCTTAAAGCCATAGTGTGGCAACAAGCCCAAAAGTCAAGCAATTAAGTGGCAACATGCCAAGGCAAAGGAAACAGAAAAATGCAACCCTAGACTCCTATTTTGGGGGCATAGAGCGGGAAAAGGACTGTGAGGTCAGAAGTCCTGCTCCAAAAGCCCCAGGGGAAAACATGAGCGGGTTGCAGGCCATAGAGGACCTTAAGAAGGACTTTAAAAAT
This sequence comes from Gymnobelideus leadbeateri, assembly GCA_011680675.1. Classification (NCBI taxonomy): domain Eukaryota; kingdom Metazoa; phylum Chordata; class Mammalia; order Diprotodontia; family Petauridae; genus Gymnobelideus; species Gymnobelideus leadbeateri. Next base: position 78,375 of record WOXC01002117.1, read on the forward strand.
CAAATAAGAGAAGTGGAGGAAAAATTAGAAAGAGAAATGAGAAGGATGCAGGAAAAGTATGAAATGAGGGTCAACAGCCTGACTGAGGAAAACAACACCTTAAAAAATAGACTAACTCAAAGGGCAAAGGAGGCCCAAAAGGGCAATGAGGAGAAGAATGCCTTAAAAAGTCGAATTTGCCAGATGGAAAAAGAATCTCAAAAGTTCACTGAGGAGATTCATTCCTTCAGAGTTAGACTGGAGCAAATGGAAGCTAATGACTTTATGAGAAATCAAGATGCTGTTAAGCAGATCCAAACAAATGAAAGAATAGAAGGCAATGTGAAATATCTCATGGGAAAAACCACTGACCTGGAAAATAGATCCAGGAGAGACAATTTAAAAATTATTGGACTACCTGAAAGCCATGATCAAAGAAAGAACCTAGAAATCACCCTTCAAGAAATTCTCAAGGAAAATTGCCCTGATGTTTTAGATCCAGAGGGCAAAATAGAGGTTGAAAGAATCCACAGATCACCTCCTGAAAAAGATACCAAAAAGAAAACTCCCAGGAATATTATAGCCAGGTTCCAGAATCCCCAGATCAAGGAGAAAATACTACAAGCAGCCAGGAAGAAACAATTTCAATATTGTGGAAACACAATCAGAATAGCCCAGGACCTGGCAGCTTCTACACTGAGGGATTGAAGGGCATGGAACATGATATTCCAGAGGGCAAAAGAACTGGGAATGAACCCAAGGGTCACCTACCCAGCAAAACTGAGTATTTTGTTTCAGGGAAAATATGGTCATTCAGTGGAATAGAGGACTTTCAAGCATTCTTGAGGAAAAAACCAGAATTGAATAGAAAATTTGACATCCAGACACAGGAAGGAAGAGATGCCTGAGAAGGTAATCGGGGAAGAGAGATCAAGGGGAACTTATCAAAGTTGAACTATTTTCATTCCTATATGGAAAAGCAATAACTGTGACTGATGATATCTTTCTCACTATGAAAATAATGGAAGGGGTGTGGTCATATGAATACATATGTGAATGTGTGTGTATATGGTTACAGTTATATATGGATAGAGGGCATAAGTTGAATTTGTTGGGAAGGGAGAATACTCAAGGGATGAAATTATGAAGTGAGAGAGGAAAGTGGCAAGAGGAGATGGGGAGAGACAGGGTAGGGTAAACTATCTCATGTAGAAGAAGCAAGGGGAAGTGGTTGCAAAGGACGGGGAGAAAAAGGAAGGCAAAAAAGGCAAAACCACATTCATATTGAATTTGGTTCAGGGAGAAAATGACATACATCCTAAATGGGATATCTCAACCTGCAGCAGGATAGGGGGAAGGGGGATGAGAGGAGGGATGATGGATGGGAGGGCATCCTTGGGGTGAGGGGAGGTTGGAAGTACCCACTATAGAAGAGGGACAGGATCATGTAGGGAATGGACCAGGTGGGGGGTGGGATGAGTGGGAGGGAATTATAAGCAGCCTTGTACAATATATCTACTATGATAATGTCTTGCATAGCTAGACATGTACAACATATACTGAATTACTTATCTCCCAAGAGGGAATGGGTGACAAGGGAGGAAGGAAATGGATCTGAAATTCGAGGTCTTAACATTAAATGTTTCAAATATATATAAATACTATTATTAATACTCTTTTGCTTGTAATAGGGAGATAAGATGTGCAGGCATTGGGACACAAAGATTCACCATCCTCTAATGGAAAAGTCGATGGGGGTATGGGAGAGAGCAGATTGGAGGAAGCGATATCTTGTGGGACTGCTATTCTGGGAGGTTGGGTAGGGGAATAATGGGGGGAAAATGATTGTAACTCAAAATCTGGAGGAAATGAATGATGTAAAACAGAAGTTAATAAAGCATTTGTTTAAAAAAAAAAAAGAAGAAAATGCTATCTACATCCAGAGAAAGAACTTTGGAGTCTGAATGCAGATGGAAACATGCTATGTGCTCTACTTTTCTTATATTTTTTTGTTTTGTTTCTTTCTTTTCATGGCTCCTCCCATTAGTTCTAATTCTCCTTTACATCATGACTAATGTGAAAATATGGTTAATATGAATGTATAAGTAGAGCCTATATCAGATTGCATGCCATCTTGAGGAGGGCGGAGGAAAGGGAAAGGGAGAAAATTTAAAACCCAAAAATCTTATGGAAGTAAATGTTGAAAACTATAAATAAATAAGTTGTGTGTGTACACACACACACACACACACACACACACACACATATATATATATATATATATATATATACACATATATATGAAATCTATATGTAACAATAGTTGGCATTTATATCATTGAATGAAAGAACATTTATTAAGCACTTACTATCTACAAGCAGCTAGGTCACTCAGTGGATAGAGTACTGAGCCTGGAGTCAGGACTGCCTGAGTTCAAACCTTGCCTCAGACACTTACTATCTGTGTAACCCTGGGCAGGTCATAACCTCTGTTTGTTTTAATCCACTGGAGAAAAAAATGGCAAACCATTCTAGGATATTTACTAAGAAAACCCCATATGAGGTCATAAAGAATCAGATGCAACTCAACATTCTGTCAAATGCTGTGTTAAATGTCAGGTTTGCAAAGTACTATAAGACTTAACATGTATATTCCTATTAGGAATTATTTCTATTGTACATTGTGAATCTCAGAAAAGTTGTTGTTTTTCCATAGTCACACAGTAAGGGGAAGAGGCACAGTTTCACCAACTCAAGTCCAACACTCAATTTCAATGATCCATGGTTAAGACCCTCTGATTTAAAGAAAGACAACTGGCTCCTAATTCTCAGCTCCCCATGAGACAATCCTGAAACCATAGTAAACCCTGGGGGCGCTCTACCTGAGAGATCTAACTACATCTGTCAGACAGCCCTATCCTGGAGCTATCAAGTGTGGCTACTGCTGAATGCCACAAACTAGTCACAAAGTCAAGCAATAAAAGAAGTTTGCTTGGAGAGCCAAAATACAACTATCTTAGTGAAAAGCAAGCAACACAACTGCATTTGTCACCCATCCAGCTCCTGCTATGACATATGGCCAAATCAACCTCTGGAAACTGCTGCACTTTATCCATTTGCTAAACCAAAGAAGCAGGTGAAGGGCTGAGATGAGATCTTGTAGGCCCATGAAAATGTGTCCATTCAAGCAATCTGACAGTGTGTGCATATGCACTCATGTTTCTGGAATTTTAGGAGCATTACAAATACTACAGGAACACCTGACTCCTGTAGACACCGAGCTGGGGAAAAAAAAGAGATGGCAAAGAGTTTCCTTCCTTCCCTCCTACTCCTTCATTATTTTAAAACAAAAGGAAAAAGAACCCCAACAACAACCCACTTAAGGTAACAAAGTTAAGATGTGAATTAAACATTATTGTAAGAAGCTGTGGGGTATGGAGGGAAGAATTTGAAGTCAGTCAGGAAACCCAGATTAGATAGCCGGACCCTGACACTGACATTTGCTAATTTTAGAATGCCTCTCCCTGCACCCCTGTGAATTCTTAATTTCCTTTAAAGCTCAGCTTTAAAGCACTTACTATCTACAAGCAGCTAGGTCACCAGCTTCCTAGTAGAATAATTAATAAGTAATTCAGTGGATTACCTTCCACATGAGGTCTTTTCCTGATCTTTCCAGGTATTATTAATGCCTCTCCCACCCCTCCATAATTACTTTGCATTATGCTAATGATGGAAAATGCTATCCACAGGGGTGGCTAGGTGGCATAGTGAATAGAGCACCAGCCCTGGAGTCAGGAGGACCTGAATTCAAATCTGGCCTTAGACACTTAACACTTACTAGCCATGTGACCTTGGGTGATAACCCCAATTGCCCTACTTTCGCCCCCTCTAAAAACATTTTTTAAATGCTTTTTTTTTTTTTTAAAGAAAATGCTGGGGCAGCTAGGTGGTGCAGTGAGTAAGAGCGCTGGCCTTGGAGTTGGGATGACCCGAGATCAAATTCAGCCTCAGAAAATGAGCACCCACACATAAATCATGACTAGCCGTGTAACCTTGAGCAAGTTACTTAACCCCAATTGCTTTAAAAAAAAAAAGAAAAGAAAATGCTATCCACATCCAGAGAAAGAACTTTGGAGTCTGAATGCAGATGGAAACATGCTATGTGCTCTACTTTTCTTATGTTTTTTTTGTTTTGTTTCTTTCATATAGAAGCGCCAGAAGCATTGGATAGAGCTGGCCAGAAAAATCTGAGTTCAAGTACTATCTCTAACACATACTGTCTGTGTGACCCAGGGCAAGTCACTTAATCTCTGAGTGCTCTATGAAACTCTCCAAGACTGTAAATTGCAGGGAAAAGATTGACCTACCATGGTAGAGGGAATTTCCTTACCTGGGAGTTCCCTATACCAATGAAATCATAGATACAGTCCTGTAAACTTCTAAAAAGGCAAGAATTATTTGATTTTTCTTTTTGTATCTCTGGTCCCTAGTACAATTCTCATGTTGCTTCTGTCTTCCCTACAACAAATAATGGCTTTTCCATTGGAAGTGGAAGATCAAGAGGTAACAGGGAGTTGATACCCAAGATAAGCAAAGAGATAGTAAGAGAGCATATAGTTGGCCTTGAAGAATTCAGGTCACTGGCCCAATGAACTACATCCTCTTGCTACTGAAAAGACCATTCCCCCAACTTTTTGGCTCCTTATATCACTTCATATTGTCCTTTGACTCCATTTCCCCCAAAATTCTCTGATCACACCTAACGTTTATTTCCTCAAATTCTTTTATACTTTCTCCCTGATTTGTCTTTAACCCCATCCATATCCTCCCCAGCTTCTCTGATTCCATCAAACCTTTGTTTCTCCACATTTCCTGACATTTCCCCCCTAATTTTCCCCAACTCTCTTGACCTTGTATCTCCCTCAACCTCTCTGATTCTGTCCAAATCTTGACTTTCAATTCTCTCTCTGAAACTGCTCCTGAAAGGGGAGATATGAGAGAGAGAGAGAGAGAGAGAGAGAGAGAGAGAGAGAGAGAGAGAGAGAGAGAGAGAGAGAGAGAGAGATCTAGGAGAAATTTTAGGGATTATCCAAGTCCTTCTTCATAAACAGCCCTTGAGTCATATGCATAGAACAAATGCTGGTGCTGTAACTTGAACTCCAGGTCCTTAGGTGTCTCTCCTCTTCCAAATAAATTCCTTTCTTCCCTAAATAACTCTTCCTTATGGCATATTGGGCCAAATGAGCATGTACTAATTCCCACTTCAATCTACTGATTTCAATGGGGCTGTCTGGGGGTGAGGTGGCACAAAGTAATCCCTAAACATTCCCACGTGATAACATATGGATATATGGTCACACACACACACACACACACACACACACACACAATTTGATTTTGCATCCAATGTCAATAATGTTTGAAAAATGCTGCAAAATGAGAAAGGCTCTACAAGATACTTTCATCCCCCTGAATCCAGCTGTTAAACATTTATCAGAATACCTTGTGATCGTGCTATAAACATACTTGAATTCAGCAAAAGTGCAATAGAAGGCTCAGGGAATGAAGAAGTCATCAGATTGGAGGACTGGTAACTGTAGGCTAATAAAAAATAGCAACAATAATAAAATAGCTAGTATTCCTTATAGCACTTTAAGGTTTGCAGAGTGCTTTATATCCATTATCTCACTGGAACCTCATGACTCTCCTGTCTACACAACTCTTGAACACTATCAGTTATTTACCAGGAAAGCATTATTAATGCCTTCAAGTTCAAAGTCAGTTCTACAACTTAACACAAATGAGAGAAAATTGCAACCAGCAGAAAGGGAGCTGGTGGTGCTGTCCATTTCTCTGGTGGTGCTGTCCATTTCATTGGTGGTGCTGTCCATTACTCTGGTGGTGCTATCTTCACCCAGAACCAGAGATGCATTTAGCCATGATATCTAGGGAGAGAAAGTAATATAGGTATTACTGAAGTATGAAATTAAGCTGTCATTCTTCTGTAAGCTCAGAATGATTGAGTGAGAAAGAAAGAGAAGGAGGCAGGGATTTGAGGTCTCCAAGGTCTTATCCATCTAGCATTGTGTGTCAATGTACTCTGCTGGTGTGTCAGGTTCTCATGGGAACAGAGATCTGTGGATGAATTTGTAGTGACTCTCCCAGAGCCTGGGGTTGGGTCAGACCAAAACAATAATTACTCTCATTGTTCTATCCTTTCCTTTATTTTAAGATTTACAAGAGGCTTTCTTTATAACAGACCTGTATGATACATATTGCATATGTTATTTCAATTTTAGAGTTGAAGAAATTAAGGCAGCAACCTAGATCAGAAGTGTCAGGGGCAGCTAGGTGGCACAGTGAGTAAGAGCCCTGGCCCCAGAGTCGGGAGGATCCGGGATTGGTTCCAGCCTCAAAAAATGAGTGCCCACACATAAATAATGACTGGCTGTGTAACCTTGAGCAAGTTACTTAACTCCATTTACTTTAAAAAAAAAGAGAAGTATAAAAGTGAGGTCTCAAATCCTGGTATTCTGATGTAGTCTTATCGAGGAAGTATCTGTTATGACTTTATGCTTTCAGACGCATTGGCCATTGTATACCTGATAAATGCTCTCTAAGATTACTCCCAACACTGATGCCTAACAATGGGGCTAAAAGCATGATATACAACTCTTTTTGGTACCATACAACTGGTTATATATACTCTCTGAGTCTCTCTCTCTTTCCCCTGTTAGCTTATCAGATTCACAGCGAATTATTGCTAGGTTCATACCTCCAACTTACTCTTTGCTTACTCCCTAGATCACTGCTCCTTGCTAAGCATAGGCCAAGGTTCTATTGAAACAGCTGTGATTTGGAATTGGAAGAGTAAAAAGCACTTCTTCCAGTTTGAAAGACTGTTTTTAACACAGCATCAATACTTTTCTGCCTTTCTCAATTACAATTGTTATTTGATCCTCCCTGGATATTTATATTGGTATAAAAGCTTCAGTTTGATTTCCATTCACTTAAAGATTGTGATCTAGTTCCCTGCCCTATTTTCTCCCTGTCTCTATCTCTCACAATCCTTGGTTGCCTTTAGAATTTATCTCAGACACCACCTTTTACAGGTAGTTTTTCCTAATCCTCTGAAATGCTAGTGCCTTCTCTCCCAAATTATCTTTGTTCATTTTGCATATAGTTTTAGTACTTCTTTCACAATTTCTTCCCTCTCCATTAAACTCTGGATTCATACATCAGACCAGCTTTAGTACCAAGAGAGCCTTATCAGCTTAAAGAATAGCCAGGATATATTTTCTTCTGGTCTTTGGCACTATCCAAACTAGAGCCCTAGATAGATACCTAGGGAGGTATAGCGAAAGCTTACGTTTTGGCACATATATAGAGTCCCTAGATGGGAGAGTGTAGAAAAGGATTCAATGTTGAATGTAAATCAAATACTGGATGACTGTTTTTTCCTCTACCTGAAAGAAATGCTTAACACACCAAGCCCTATTTTACATTGACAGAAAAACTTGAAAAAGAAAACATAAATTTGGGGCGGCTAGGTGGCGCAGTGAATAGAGCGCCGGCCCTGGAATCAGAAGGACCTGAGTTCAGAGCCGGCCTCCGACACTTAACCCGCACAAACAAAAACCTAGCCGTGTAACCTTGGGCAAGTTACTTAACCCCAATTGCCCTAAAGGGGCGGCTAGGTGGCGCAGTGAGTAAGAGCGCCGGCCTCGGAGTTGGGATGACCCGAGATCAGATCCGGCCTCAGAAAATGAGCACCCACACATAAATAATGACTAGCCGTGTAACCTTGAGCAAGTTACTTAACCCCAATTGCTTAAAAAAAAAAAAACAAAAAAACAAAAAAAAAACCCATAAATTTTGACTCCTGTTTTACTTACATTAAGACTTAATGTGGGAGAGTACTCCCTGGGTCAACTTGTTCTTTAGGAGTTGAAAAGCAGTGGATGAGGAAGGAGCTGAAGAAACACCCAGTTTCTGCCCAGCTTAAAAGAAGGAGGAATTGCAGAGCCAAGATGGTGGAGTAGAAACAGCTCATCCAAGCCACTCTGCCCCCAGATTCCCCCAAACTATGTAAAAGGGGACTCTGAACAACTTCTGGAGCCCCAGCACCCACAGAACAACACAGAGAAGCTAACCTCCCGCTGAGGACAGCCCAGCAGCCCTGCAGGAAGGACCAATGCAGCGCTCTGGGAGCTGGCAGCTCACAACAAGCAGAGCGCAGGAAGCGGAGCCCAGGTCCATGTGAGCTGAGGTTTTAGCCCCAGGGCGGCAGGGCCAGCAGCCAGCTGGAGGAACCCCAGAACACCAGCAGCTGTGGCGACTCCAGAATTATCAACATAGACATGCCTAGGACAAAGTAAGAGGTTAGTGTCCTATGGACTTTGGGACCTGTATTTGGGGGAATGCGTCGGCTCCCTCCCCTGAGGGCTAGAAGCCGCTAAGGAGACATGCCATTTTGTAGTTTTCAGAGGCAGCTCCAGCTCTTGGCCTGCAATTAATTGTAGGGAGATCCAGCAATCAGTCTTGGGAGGCAATCACTCTTGCTTAACCTCCCTGGATCTGGATTGTGATCTAGGGTGGAAGTCGTGGGTGGGTTTACAGCTTGCCAGAAACGGAAGTTGCCCCCCACACGTTCGGGACGAAAATTCCTCTATCTGGTCTTAAAGCCATAGTGTGGCAACAAGCCCAAAAGTCAGGTAATCAAGTGGCAACATGCTAAGGCAAAGGAAACAGAAAAAATGCAACCCCAGACTCCTATTTTGGGGGCATAGAGTGGGAAAAGGACTGTGAGGTCAGAAGTCCTGCTCCAAAAGCCCCAGGGGAAAACATGAGTGGGTTGCAGGCCATAGAGGACCTTAAGAAGGACTTTAAAAATCAAATAAGAGAAGTGGAGGAAAAATTGGAAAGAGAAATGAGAAGGATGCAGGAAAAGTATGAAATGAGGGTCAACAGCCTGACTGAGGAAAACAACACCTTAAAAAATAGACTGACTCAAATGGCAAAGGAGGCCCAAAAGGGCAATGAGGAGAAGAATGCCTTAAAAAGTCGAATTTGCCAGATGGAAAAAGCATCTCAAAAGTTCACTGAGGAGATTCATTCCTTCAGAGTTAGACTGGAGCAAATGGAAGCTAATGACTTTATGAGAAATCAAGATGCTGTTCAGCAGATCCAGACAAATGAAAGATTAGAAGGCAATGTGAAACATCTCATGGGGAAAACCACTGACCTGGAAAATAGATCCAGGAGAGACAATTTAAAAATTATTGGACTACCTGAAACCCATGATCAAAGGAAGAACCTAGAAATCACCCTTCAAGAAATTCTCAAGGAAAATTGCCCTGATGTTTTAGATCCAGAGGGCAAAATAGAGGTTGAAAGAATCCACAGATCACCTCCTGAAAAAGATCCCAAAAAGAAAACTCCCAGGAATATTATAGCCAGGTTCCAGAATCCCCAGATCAAGGAGAAAATACTACAAGCAGCCAGGAAGAAACAATTTCAATATTGTGGAAACACAATCAGAATAGCCCAGGACCTGGCAGCTTCTACACTGAGGGATCGAAGGGCATGGAATATGATATTCCAGAGGGCAAAAGAACTGGGAATGAACCCAAGGGTCACCTACCCAGCAAAACTGAGTATTTTGTTTCAGGGGAAAATATGGTCATTCAGTGGAATAGAGGACTTTCAAGCATTCTTGAGGAAAAACCAGAATTGAATAGAAAATTTGACATCCAGACACAAGATGCAAGAGATGCCTGAGAAGGTAATCAGGGAAAAGAAATCAAAAGGAACTTATCAAAGTTGAACTATTTACATTCCTATATGGAAAAACAATAACTGTGACTGATGATATCTTTCTCACTATGAAAATAATGGAAGAAGGGTGTGTGGTCATATGAATACATATGTGAATGTGTGTATATATGGATAGAGGGCATAGGTTGAATTTGTTGGGAAGGGAGAATACTCCAGGGATGAAATTATGAGGTGAGAGAGGAAAGTGGCAAGAGGAGATGGGGAAAGACAGGGTAGGGTAAACTATCTCATGTAGAAGAAGCAAGGGGAAGTGGTTGCAAGGGAGGGGGAGAATAGGAAGGGAAAAAAAAGGCAAATCCACATTCTCATTGAATTTGGTTCAGGGAGAGAATGACATACATACTAAATGGGATATCTCAACCTGCAGCAGAATAGGGGGAATGGGGATGAGAGGAGGGATGATGGATGGGAAGGCATCCTTGGGGGGAGGGGAGGTTGGAAGTACCCACTATAGAAGAGGGACAGGATCATGTAAGGAATGGACCATGTGGGGGGTGGGACAAGTGGGAGGGAATTACAAGCAGCCTTGTACAATATATCTACTATGGTAATGTCTTGCATAGCTAGACATGTACAACATATACTGAATTACTTATCTCTCTAGAGGGAATGGGTGACAAGGGAGGAAGGAAATGGATCTGAAATTCGAGGTCTTAACATTAAATGTTTCAAATATATATATATATATTTATATATATATATATAAAAGACTTAATGTGGTTTGCAGGACTATTGAATAGTTTGCATCTCAACTCAACTCTGTACTCTACAGACAATTACCCCCAGGTCCATGTTTTCTGGCAAGTCTGACCTGAGGTTGACCTTATTGTTTTTGAAGCAAAAACAATCCCTGAGGGTCAAATAGTCCTGACAAGTCCCTTACATAGGAAGAGAAAAAGAGCAGAGAATGCAGTTATTCCTTTGTTAAGGTTCACCCAGACAGTGTTTCTTTCTGTTCTGTAAATAACAAAGGGATTGATTCTCATACCAAAATGCCCAAGTCCTTCCACACAGAGCTGTTCCCCTGTAAAAGGTTACAGACTTAGCACTCTATGAGGTATACTCTAATTCATGATTTGATACGCAAATGTCTTCCTCATTAAAAAAGAAGCTGAATGAAGGCATTCTTATCTTTAAACTTAGAGCCTTTGAACAATTCTTGGAACATGGTTTGAACTTAATAAATGCTTGTGGATTAGTTAATCAATTGATTCTCTCTATAGGCCTTGGTTCTCATGACTTGCAGTATTATAGAACACACGACTAAAGATCATTGCTTTACTCCATTTTTAGATTCTTCCAAGCCTTTCCAATATAACAGGTCCTTCATAAAGAGCTACAGAGAGGGAGAAAACATTTACTTTTTAGTTGTTGTTCATTGTTTTAATCATATCCAACTCTTTGTGATCCCATTTGGGGTTTTCTTTTCTTTCTTTGTTTTCTTTTGGAGGGAGAAAAGCTGGGCAATTGGGGTTAAGTGACTTGCCCAAGGTCACATGGCTATTAAGGGCTAAGTGTCTAAGGCTGGATTTGAACTCAGGTCCTCCTGACTCCAGGGCTGGTGCTCTCTTCACTATGCTGCCACCTAGCCACCCCTACCATTTTGGGGTTTTCTTGACAAAGATACTGAAGTGGTTTGCCACTTCTTTCTGCAGCTCATTTTAGATGAGGAAATTACCCTCTTCTTTTAGTCAAGTATGACCAAGAGACCAAATCTCCAGACTTTTTTTTAACTTGTAAGGTTGCCTCTAAGACCAGACATACCTATCTCAGCATCTCACTGTTCAGTCACCTATACTCAGAGAAGGAAATACAAAGCAGAAAATGTACCTAAGGGGCCCAAGACCCACACCTGATTTTGCCTGAGCCTATATACATGCCTTTTTAGCTGCCATATATATTCTCAACTGTCATGTGATTGGGATGGGGTCTAAGTACTGACCTCTTTCCTCTCTTCCAGGGAGATGAGGATACTGATGCAGACAGGGTTAAGTGACCTACCCACAGTTACACAGTGAGTAAGCATCTGAGGTTGTATGTGAACTCATGTCTTTCTGACTCTGAGCTCAGAACTCTATCAAGTGTGCAAAAGAAAATTGCTATTTTTAAGGAGCTCAGAGCCTAATAGGGTAGAAAACATTCAAACAACAATGTACAAACAAGTTATATATAGGATAAATTAGAAACCATCACCAAAGGGAAGACACTTTAAGCATTAAGGGAGTTTGAGAAAAGTTTTCTATATAAAATGGGATTATTTTAGCTGAGAACTGAAGGAAGTCAAGAGCAAGGAGGGAGGGGATTCCAGACAAAAACGATAACCAGTGGAAATGCCTGGAGTTGAGAGATGGAATGTCTTGTTTGAGGAATAGCAATGGGGTCAGATTGGAGAGAGAGACAGAGAGACAGAGAGAGACAGAGAGACAGAGAGAGAGAGAGAGACAGAGAGAGACAGAGAGAGACAGAGAGAGAGAATATAGAGGTATAAGGTGTAAGAAGACAGGGTAGAGGGGTAGGTGTCAAAGAGAGGATTTTGTATTTGATCTTGGAGGTGATAGGAACCACTGAGGTGGCCTAGGTTAGATCTATGCTCTAGGAGAATTACTTTGAAAGCTGAAGGAGGATGGACTGGAGTGGAGAGAGTCTTGTAGCAGGGAGACCCACCATCAGACTATCGCAATCCTCTAGGTGCAAGGTGAGGAGGATTTAAACCAGGGTAGTGACAGAGGATAGAAAGGGGCATATGCAAGAAATATTATGAAGGTAAATTAACAAGACTTGGAAAAAGATTGGATATGGGTGTGTGAAAGAGAGTGAGAATTCAAGGATAACACCTAGATGGCAAGTCTAGTGATGGGGAAGGAGAACGGTGGTCCTCTCAACATCTGAGTTTTATGGCCCATTCTTTTACTACTTAATCATGTAACACTGAACAAGTTACTTCTGGAATGGGCACAAGACTGAGAATCAACAAACTTGTGTTCAAATACCAGCTTTGCTTCTTACTACCTGTGCCATTTTGGGCCACTTTACCTCTGTGTGTCTCAGTTTCCTCATTTGTATAATGAGTAGATAATTGGAGTGGATAATTTCCCTGGTTCCCTCTAGCTCTTAATTGCATGATCCTTAATCATGTTCAAAACAAAAGAAAATAAATAAGAAAACTCCCTTCTCTGGAATTCAATTTCTTATATGTAAAATAAAAGATTATTGGACCAGCCAAGATTGTGAGATAGAAGGAATCTCTATAGTCCAGCTAGGCCTACAATTACTCCAACTGTGATAGAACATTGAATGATCACATACTAGATGCTTAGAGCTCCTACGTATGGTAAAAGTGAAGAATACTCACAGTTGATCTCAGGTTCATCCTCTGGCCAAAAGCAAGAGATTATCAGAGGGGAACTCAGAGTTTGGAGCCAAGCTATCCCAGAGCAGAACAAAGATTCAGTCCCCTTCCCAGGCCAGTAGCTCAGCACCTAGAGTTATGATTCTAGAAGCACCAGAATGCCCAGAGTGGATCTTGGACTCATTCCCAGCCCAAACCAGTAATTCAAGATCTAGAACAAAGACTCAGAATCCAGAGTTCCCAGCTCCCAGGCAAAAATACATACATATATATGTATATACTTACAACCCAAAATAACAACTTATCAAAACTGAGCATAGTCCTAGAGAGAGAAAAAATAGACCTCTAACGAAATAGAGGACTTCTTAGTGTTCCCGATGAAAAAAATCAGAGCTACATAGAAACTCTGAAACAAAAACATGGCAATAAACATAAAGATAAATAAAAGCAAGCAATCTGAAAAGATTTTGATGAAATGTTTGTGCTCTAATGGAGGGAGGGGGCAGAATGATATAAGTATCCCCTAAGAATCATGAGATCACCAAGGATCATAGAAAGAATCAAATGATATGGAGTGCTTAGAAACTTTTTTTTTATATCTTAATTTTCTTTAAAGGGGAAAAGAAAAGGAGAGGGGAAATGATACACTGGAGAAGAACAGGGAAGGATGGGGAGATCCACCTCAAATAATGGAGTGTACCAGTAGAAGCCTATACAATGAAGAAGGGGTGGGACAGTGGGCATCACCTGAACTTCACTTTGTACTTAGAGCGAAGTCAGCAGAACTGACTAGAACATTATAAAAAGAAACATTTTTGCAGCTCTTATCAACACACCAACTTACCATGATTCCAGAGGACTCCTGATTTAGAATGCTGCTCTCCTCCTGACAGAGAGGAGATGAACTAGATGTGTAGAAGAAGCCATGCATTTTTGAACATGGACTACGTGAGAATATTTTTTGTCTGACTAAGCATATTTGTTACAGGGATTCTAGTTTTTCTTTATTATTTCTGGTAGGGGAGGATGTAAGGGGAGAGAAGGCAGATGCCCCCTTAATTGAAAAAAAATTCATAAGAAAAAGTTAATACAAAAAGAATGAAGGATTTTAGTTAGCTGACTGCTAATATTTCTACCAGTGTTGAAATGTTATGATTCTATAGTATTCTGCCACACCTACATTTCCTCTGATGTGTCTATTCACTTTGTCTTAATGAAACAATGATACATTAATGCAACCCTGATTCATTCAGGAAATGAGCAGGTGTACGTGTGTAAATGGATCTTGTTGATTTAAGAATGAAGCAAATGCACACTCCCTAGTGTATTTGGTTCACTCATGTCCTGTAATTGTAATAGAATGGACATCTGAGGTTGAAATGCCCTATTATTGAATTATTCATTTGGTTCATCTGTCCTGCCTATTAAGCTTATCTGAAGCTGGGGGTTTTAAGCAATCCGAAGTCCTGTATAACAGACTATTCTCTTTATTGAGGAAGACTGGTAGGTGAAAAAAGAGAGAGGAATGGGCTTCAAATATTGCCCCCACTTCTCACCATCTGTGTGCTTGTGGGCAAGTCAATTCCTGGTCCTGTTTCTTCACCTGTAAAATGAAGGAAATTGAAGAAAATGCCCTGTGAGGGCCTTTGTGGTTCTGAATCTCTGGTTCTATGCTCCCATGATCTGTCACATGTAAAGGGGGGAGGGAAGGGAAGAAAAATATCGATATCTTATGTGACCACCACAGCTTGTGCCTTGGGTTAGACCTGCTCATAAAGATGAAAACTTGAAGAGAGCCAAAGTTACATAGGCAGTGTGACATATTTCTTGGCTACCAGAAATGGGAACTAAAGAGTTCCAGATAAGAGTAAACTTTCCTTTCTGGGACTTGTCATGGATTCATTTTCCCTACTCTACAAGTAATGAGTTAGACCCAGTGAGAAGCAATTATAAATCCCTACTCACAAGACATTGGACAGAGAAGTGTCAACGACAAGAATTTTCATTCCCAAGTCCAAGAACCATGCTACAAGGACTGAGACCCAGATCCAGAGCTCTTGTGTCATTCATCAAATGTCAGTCCTCATAGATGCTGTGAGTTGAACATAGGTTGTGAACTGTGTTATATCACACACTTGTGTGCTTTATCTCAACACTGTGTCTGCTCACAGGAATGACTAGAGAAATATGTAGGAGAATAGAGGGGAGCCAAGCAACTGAACTGTGTTCAGAGAGGTCTATTTACTGTTTGGAAGCAACCTGAATTTAAGGGAATCTGGAGCATACAGCCACCTTGGAAATGTTCTTTTATATTTTGCTTATTGCTTTATTAGTTATGTGAAAAAAAGTAAAAAGCACCATATATGATATTCAAGTGTGCCTATCTGTTCCCATAGTGTTGATGGGGAGGGGGTGGCGATGGACAGGGAAGGTTAATGCCATTTTAACATGATTACATGACCATGACTTAGTGAAAAAAATATTAGATGAAGGCCGGCAGCAGACTTTACCAATAGTGTTAAGGATCAGAGGATCTGATCAGGGATCAGAGCTATTCTGATTGAGTAAATACATACTCATCAGAGACTTAGACTAAGGCAGGTGTTTTTAACATCTTTGGACTCTTTCTCAGAACATTTGGTTTTTTTGTTTTTTGGGGTTTTTTGTTTTTGTTTTTTGCTTTTTGGAGGGGGGAAGGTAGGGCAATTGGGGTTAAGTGACTTGCCCAAGGTCGTATGGCTAGTTTTTGTGTTGTGTCTGAGGCCTGATTCGAACTCAGGTCCTCCTGATTACAGGGCCAGTGCTCTATTCACTGCACCACCTAGTTGCCCCACAGAATGTTTTTAAATCCATAAAATAAAATACATAGTATCATAGAGAAAATTAGTTATATTGAAATAGAGTTACCAAACATTTTTTTTAATTTATAGACCTCAGGTTAAGAATCTCTGTACTAAGGAGATGGATGCTTCAATGACACTAAGGAAATGGACACTTCACAGAGAAAGGTGAAATTAGGTGATACAGGAGCACTGACCTTCTCAGAAGCACAGAGAACTCAGCACTCTTCTTCAGTCCTTTCACAATGGACATGTGTCTTGACCAGAGCCTTATCCTTCTTGGTTGAGGAATAAAAATAAAATAGTCGTATGTTTACTATCCACCAGGCACTATGCTAAGCATAGTGACTTGACAAATATCTCATTTGATCCCCACAACAACCCTGAGAGGTAGGTGCTATTATCCCCATTTTGTAGTTGAGGAAACTGAGGCAAACAGATCTTAAGTGACCTGCTCAAGGCCACACAGCTAGTAATTGTCTGAGGCTACATTTCAATTCAGTTTTTCCTGACTCCAGACATGGTATTCTATCCACTGCACCACCAAGGTACTGGCTAGTAATGTCACTTGGTATTTAAATGTTGATCATATAAAATATACACCATATACAGGAATAATGAAAGTAGGCTCCCTTTCTTTCCAAGTTCTTTTTGAAGACTTAAGAGCAGTGGAGAACCTTTAGCATCAAGGCTGCAGGTTCCCCACCCTTGGCTTAGAATATCAGAACTAGACAGGGACCATCTGACCCAAGAACCTCATTTTACTGAGAAAAAAGATTTCATTCCTTTCTAATACACCTATCAAATCCATATTTGTAGTATCATTATTTATGTACATGCCTTATCATCCCTACTAAAATGTGAATTTTCTGACTTCAGGCCTTAATTTATTTTTGAAAACCTTTTAGCACTTGTGCTAACCATGATGTCTTGAATATAGTAGGTTAATGAAAGTTTAATGGATAAGGAAGTTATTGTGCCCAAAGTCGCATTGCTAATTAATGGTAGAAGTGGGCTTGGGGTGGCTAGGTGGCACAGTGAGTCCCTGGAGTCGGGATGGCCCAGGATCGGTCCCGGCCTCAGAAAATGAGCACCCATACATAAATAATGACTGGCCGTGTAACCTTGAGCAAGTTACTTAACCCCAATTGCTTAAAAAAAAAAAAGAAGTGGGCTTGGGACAAATTACTTTAACTCTTCCCTAATATGTAGATTGTGTGGTTGTGTTTGTCCTCTGTTCTTGAAGTGGACTATGACATCAGGGAGATGATGACATATGACTTGCTGTTGGCTTTGATTTGAGTGAGGGAGGGCTGTGCGAGGTCACTAGACTCACTTTCTCCTCCAAAGCCATTGGGTCCAGTGACCAGATAACAATCAGGATGGCTGGAGATGGCCCAGAATGCAGTGGGAGACCTTGGCCCTTTTACATTAAGGTCTTTTCCATTCAGTGAATAGGCCTCTTTAAGCAATGAGTCAAGGGATGGCCCCTTTAATAAAAAAAAAAAGAGAAGACCTTTAGGGTTGCCAGCCAAAAGAAAAACAGCTACTATTTCCATTCACTCTGAGACAGGGACCAAAAAACAACCATTTAGTGGTCTTTGGGCAGGGACCTATTGTTCAATCCATGAGCTCCAGAGT
Organism: Gymnobelideus leadbeateri; assembly: GCA_011680675.1. Lineage (NCBI taxonomy): Eukaryota > Metazoa > Chordata > Mammalia > Diprotodontia > Petauridae > Gymnobelideus > Gymnobelideus leadbeateri. The sequence continues at coordinate 96,021 of WOXC01002117.1, forward strand.
GAATTGGGTTTAAGGCTTGGTCTCTGAGGAAGAAATCTAGCCAGTAAACCCCAAGTTAACGAGGTAGCTTTCAGTCTTTAAAATTTACCTTCCTTTGAAGGGGAGAGGAAAGAAAAGGAGAGGAGAGGAGAGGAAAGGAGGGGAGGGGAGGGGACAGGAGGGGACAGGAGAGGAGAAGGGAGAAGACAAGCTGAGTTGCCCATCCAGAACTGGCCAGCTGGGTCCTCATTCAGGAAGCTCAGACTATTCACAGGTATGTCCTTCGTTCACTAAAAGGGCTATTACATCAGGGAGATGATGACATGACTTGCAATTGAGTTTGATTTTAGGGAGGGAGGGCTGTGCAAGGTCACCAGCTTCATTTCCTCCTCCAGAGCCATCTGGGTCCAGTGTCTAGATATTGATCAGGATGACTGGTGATAGCTCAGGATGCCTAACACATAGAAGACAGAGAAAGAAAGAGCAGACAGAGAGATAATTAGGAATTCTTCCTCCTGAGGCAGATTGAACTGAACTCTGCTGTTGAGGGTGGAAGGGAAGTAGCCACATGGTTGGAGGAGATACTCTCCTGCTAGGAAGCTGATGTTAGATGTTTCCCTGTTGTGCTGCTGATGCCGCTGGCTGCTGCGCTGCTGCTGTTATCAGCTGCTTTTCCATCCACCTGCTTCTGTTAGATTTCTGCTCCACGTAGGGAATACTTACAACTATTCTGTGAGATCAGTAATACTTGAGGGGTATTTTTCTGAGTCAGGCTCATAGCTACACCTAGTTACAAAGCAAAGAGGTCTCATACTTAATTAATTAACCTGGACAGTCATAGCTCAGAGAGGTTACTTTACTTACCCGTAATCAACTGTTTTTAAGTTTTAGAAACAGAATTTGAACTCAGGTCTTCCTGACTCAAAGTCTAGTCTTTTATCATACTGCCTCTCTTGTCAATATAGGATATAATACAGAACTCAGGGAAATACGGTGTATCATGAGATATATAATGAAACGGAATTTGGCTTTATCCAAAACATTTTAGAACATTCTAAAATATAAGTGGAATTGGGAGATTCAGATTTCACTGAAAAGAACTAGGACTATGAAATAAGGCTTCTAAGACTTTTCATCTTATGAAGATTCTGGTTCCTCTGCATTAAGCAGGACCTTGACCAGGGAGGGAGCAAGGACAAAAACATTCATTAAGGGAGTTGGAACCAGGTATCTGCCCAAGGTCTATCTCTATGAAAGTAGAGTGGGCATGAAGAAACATACAGAAAAGTTCCTTTTTCTACTTATTCATAGACAGAAATAGATGATAGAGCATTATTAAGTGCTCGTTATGTTCTAGGACTGTGCTAAGCTTTGGGGATACAAATACAAGTAATTGAGATAATCCCTGGCCTCAAGAAGGTTACATTTTAATGAAGGAAACTGATACATAAAGGGAAGCTGGAGGAAGGGTGGGGGGAGGACCAGGCAGAGGTAGAACATAGCATGGTGTAGAGATGACTGGGAAATTCCAGTTTCCACTCGAGAAAAAGGTGGATGAAATATCAGAGTCAGAAATGAAGATTCCAGTTGGAAGAAATGGGGATGATGGCTGGGACCAATGGCTGGATTGGAAGTAGTCAACAAGCATTTTTTCCTTCCTCAGTTCTACCATAATGCAATATTTAGAATCATACTATGCATTTTAAATCATAGAGAAGTCTCCTTCTCACCCTATTTTATTCTGGCAATCTAGGTTGGACTACCACTAAAGACAATTATACATCTGTCATATACATCAATTATACCTGTGGGACAATCTGTACTTTTTGTTCCCTTTTAGGTAGAAACAGGATGAGGAATGTACTAGAGTTTAGGGGGAATGGGTGAATTGCTAAGGTATGTAGTCCCTGAAAATTTTGCCTAATGACTTGGGCACCCCTTTGTTGGTGAAGGTCTTCCAACCCTGTATTCAGCCATTTCTAGATTTTAACATCATTCCTTTATGAAGAAATATGAATAATGATTCTGATTTCACACCTAAGAAATTTGCAAAGAAAATAAATATAGCACCAAGGCAATATTCTCTAATGGCTACAGCATAAATTTGGATGATTTGATTTTAGAATATATTTAAGGATAAATTATGCTGAGAGACAAAACCTATTTTGAGAACTCCAACTGCATTCTGAATGTAATTCTACTTGCAAAAATGGTGTATTTGGTTTATAAAGCAGATATTTGGGGGCAGGTATAAAATGAGATCATTGTTTCATTCATTCAACCAGCATTTATTAAACACTTAATATATATCAGATGCTAAGCTGGGTGCTGGATATATAGGGACAAATAAAAAGAAATTTGTGCCTTCGAGTCGCTTATATTGTGTTTTAAAATAAGATAATTAGTAGCAGTAAAAAGGAATGCTAAATAGAACTATGGCTCAAATTGGAATATGTCTCTGCTCTCCTGTTTGGAAAAATTAATTTATGTATAACTTTGTTGTATATTTAAAAGGAATAGCTAGTTGTACATAATAGATTTGCAGTTTCATGTGCAATCATCTTTTAAAATTATACTATGTTATAGAAATGCTTGTTTTATTCCATAAATAAAAAATAAAATAATTTATATACATATTATATATATACATATATTGCTAAGGATAACTTTGTCAGTAAAAGATATTCTTCCTTGCACAGCAGAACAGGGATTTTACTTGCCCCAAAATAGTGACACATATAAGCAAGAGAGGAAACAGGTAATCCATCATTGGAGTGAAAATCAAGTTACTCTGACAGCAGTAAAGGGGGCTGTAGATAAGTGTTTGAAGAATGTGGGAGCATATTAAAAAAAAAAAACACCTTGGATTAAAGATCATGAATTATTTATCATTGGTTTCTTTTAAAATGTACAGCTGGGTGAGCTCAGTCATTTACTACAATGTCTTACTTTTGCCTGAGCTGCCTGGAATCCCACTCTGGTGATGCCTAGATTAGCTGTAATGGAGACCTGACAGTCACTTCTCTTTACAAAGGAATCAGTAACAAGAAACCACAGTGAAGTAAGAAGGGTCCTGGACTTGGGAGTCAGAAGACTTAGATTTGAGTTTTGGCCCTGCTACTAAATAACTATGCAAAAGTCACCATGGAAAAGTCATTTGGCCTTTTAGCTTTAATTTCATCTGATGCATCTAAATGGGGGAAATAATACTTGGACAATGAAAATAAATAGGAAGTTATAGGGTGTTGTGCAAATATTGAGGTTTAAAGTTTAGGAGTGCTCAAGACCCCAAAATACCAACATGTCAGGTCGCGTCAAATGAATCCGACTCTAGTATTCTCTCAGCCAAAGAAAAGCAAAGTTTATTAAAGATTCACCATAATGCGTAGGCTCTTAAGGAGCCTAAGTATCTGTGATGCTTGTATTGGACAAGCAGGCCAGAATAATCTGACACAAAGTGAGTCTGGGCTAGATAATTCTCAACAACGTCATGGAGGCAAGTTGGAGCTTATATACAGAAAGACCTTGGGAAGGTTCTAGGGGTGGTCTAGAGGAGGTGCTTGGGGAGGGTCTTGAGGAGAAATCAAATGAGGTCAGACTCCAGTAATGAGATTAAGGGTGGGAAATAGCTGGAGGTTACCTGGAGATGACAGACAATGGAGGGCTAGGCTAGTTTAAGGTTAACAGATTTGGGCATAAATATTTCAGGAGGATCAAGGGTGGGGGGTAGCTGGACAAAGGAGGGCTAGGCTAGTAACAAAGATTTGGGTCTAGTGACAATGAAAGGCTTATATCCTCAGGCAAATGTCTCATCTAGTGGGAAGATTCAAAGAGAGTTCAAGGGGGTTCCCAGAGCCTGTACCCCATCACAAAGAATGCTAGAGTGGAAGTGAGAAGACCAGGGTTCAGATCTCCATCTCTGATACCTACTACCTTTGACAAGTCATTTCATTTCCCTTGGCTTCAATTTCTTCATATGTAGGTTGATGGAGTTAGAGTAGAGGGCCTCTTAGATACCTTAGTGTTCTAGAACTATGATTCTATGATTATTTTGGGCCTCAGTTTTCTTATACTTAAGATGAAAGTATTGGACTTGATGGCTTCTCAGACCTATTCCAGTTCTAAATCTATGGATTCTATGAATTATAGGTTATGAGGTTCAAATGAGTTAACATACATGAAATAACTTTGCAAAATGGCAGATTCAATGGCAATGTACAATATTTTTATTTAAGTTTTGATGCCTAAATCATGAGATCTTGACAAAGTAAATGTAACTAAGGGAAAAAGTGCGATGTAATGGAAAGAGTCCTATCTCTGGAATCTGAGGAACTGGGTTCTGAGAGAAATTCTTATTGCTCTCTTGTATTTAATAACTAGTTATTGAATTAGAGTCAAAGTTTTCCCCCTTTCCTGCATCCTTATCCAGAAATTAACCAATGTGGGAAATCTTGCTCAAAGACTTACCCTGTCATGAAAGATGAGATCTAATTAAAGACAGTAAAGAAATTCTAAGTTTTGGTGAATGAGTGGATTCCTGCTCATTGTGTTTATTCTGACAGGTCTTGGGAAATGGGCATTCTCCCTTTTGTCAGACAGGTGATATGGGAACTAAGTCTCTGACTAAGATTTGGGTGTTTAGTATCTCCTATCACTCCCCATTGGAATAAGCCCACCTTTCATCATAGTATTAATTCTCCCATTGATTGTTAACCAATCAGTGTCGATTGCCACCTTTGAGAACACCCATTCTTCCAAGGGCATATTAACTGTGAGCCCACCACAAGGTTTTCATCTTTGGCATTTGAGAGTGTCACTGACCCATTTTAACCCATTTTGTTAGTAATTTGTTAGCATTATTATTAAAATGACGAATTATCCAGAGACTATGTTTCTCTAACTTTTTAAATGTTACAGTTCAAATACCATTTCTGTCACTTACAACCTGGGTGACTTTGTATGTCAGCCTCCTGGGCCTTAATTTCCTCATCTATAAAATGAGGGAATTTGAATATGGCTTCTAAGGTCTCTTCCAGATCAAAATCTATGATTCTGTGATAATTGAGTGACTAAGTTGAAAGGAAAGAATAAGAAAAGATGTAATTTTAAGATATATTGGCTTTGCCAGCATTTCAGTGATTTCCTGAGGCTTACGATGACTTCAGATTCTCTTGTTCATGGTTCATCCAGTAAATTATTTCCTTCCCTAGAAACCCTATACAGAAGGCAAACTGTTTGAAGCCAGTGATTATTTCCATTTGTTTTAGTACCCCCTGTGCTTAGTACACATACCAGTAGCTTAATAAATATTTAAATTGAATTTAATGACTATAATCATTTAATTTATTGCTTTAGTGTCATTATAAATACCTGTATATACTTGAGTCACAATATATTCCTTAGACAACAACTTATTGTCAAGACTTCTTTGCCCCAGATCTGCAAATAGTAGATGATTTCTTTTTGCCCCCACTTCCACTTTTCTTGCTTTAAGACTCCCAATATCATCAATTTCCCCTTTCTATTTTCACCCTAGAAGCCCATGCTGCCTTCCTGTGCAAAATGTGAATTATGTAAAGTGATGTAAGTTCATATGGATCATATATCCAGAGAAAGCAGAGAAACTAAGGAAAAACATTGTTCTCTTTATAAGTCTTTACAAAAAAAAAAACCAAAACAAGTTGCTACTGGCAATTGCTGTTTTCTTATTTCTTTTAAATTAGCACTTATGTCAGATGATAATTTAAACATGATTCTGTATGGGGATCAATTGTATATGATATGCACGCATATAGGAAGATGCCAGCCATCTTCCTAAAATGCTTCCATTATGTCACTTCTCTACTCAAAAATGTTCAATGGTTCCCTATTACCTATATGGTAAAAATTACCTTAGCTTGGCATTCCAGATATACTATCTTTCGAGCTCCTCCCCCACTCCCACTATTCACTTACATAACTCTCCCACTTCTATTGGACTGACCTATTTACTATCCTGCAAACATCCTTGCACATTCCTCCTTCCTCTTTTTTTTTCCCTCCTAGAATGCTTTCCTTTCACCTCTTGGCTTAATGAACTAACCTCAGAGTCAGAATATCCCAAACTTAAGTCCCTCTTTTGACACATAAAATGTGACCCTAAACAAGTCACTTAACTTCCCATTTCCCTAGACAGCTCTCCAAGACTATAAATGACAGTAATTATGGATCTTCATTGGTTGAGGGAACTTACTTACTGGAAATTTGCTAAGCCAATAACATCACAGGTCCAGTTCAAAAGAACAGAACAGTAGAAAGAGCATTTCCAATGTGCTCTGCCCCACACAAATTTCAAATAATGTGAAAGGGGACTCCAAACAACTTCTGGAGCCACAGCACCCACAGAACGGCACAGAGAAGCTAACCTCCTGCAGAGGACAACCCAGCATCCCTGCAGGGAGTGGCCATCGCAGCGCTCTGAGAGCAGGCAGCACAGCGCGCTGGGAACCAACAGCGCAGCCCGCAGAGCTGAGCCCAGGTCCGCGGTTTTAGCCCCAGGGTGCCTGGGCCTTCAGCCGGCTGGAGGGACCCCAAAACACCAGCAATTGTGGCAATTCCAGAATTATCAGCACAGATATGCCTAGGACAAAGTGAGAGGTTAGTGCCCTATGGACTTTGGGACCAGTATTTGGGGAACACGTGGCTGCCTCCCTTGGGGGCAAAAATCTGCTGAAGAAACAGCAGCACAGAAGCCATTTTGCAGCGTCAGTAGTGGCTCTAGCTCCTGGACTGTGAAGTGTAGGGAGATCCAGCAATCAGTCTGGAGGTTAATTGCTCTTGCTTTAAACTGCCTGGATCTGGATTGTGGTCTGGGGGGAAGTTTGGGGTGGGTATCCAACTTGCCAGAGTGGGTGGAGGCTTTACAGAGGCCACCCAACTGGCGGAAGTTGTGAAAACCCCACGTTTGGGCGGAAGCTCCCCTGTCTGGTGGCAGAGTCCTACTGTGGCAACAAGCCCAAAAATCAAGTAATTAAGTGGCATCATGCCTAGGCAAAGGAAACAAAATAAACAGAAAAGTTCAACATTGGACTCCTATTTTAGGGGCAAAGAGGCTCAAAGCATGGAGGAGGACTGTGAGGTCAGAACTCCTGCACCAAAAGCCCCAAATGAAAATACAAGCTGGCTACAGGCCATAGAGGACCTTAAGAAGCAGATAAGAGAAGTGGGGGGAAATTTGGGGAGAGAAATGAAAAAGATGCAAGAAAAGTATGAAATGACAGTCAATAGCCTGACTGAGGAAAATAACACCTTAAAAAAGAGACTAACTCAAATGGCAAAAGAGGCTCAGAAAGGTAATGAGGAGAAGAATGACTTAAAAAGCCAAATTTGCCAGATGGAAAAAGAATCTCAAAAGCTCACTGAGGAGATTCATTCCTTCAGAGTTAGACTGGAGCAAATGGAAGCTAATGACTTTATGAGAAATCAAGATACTATTAAACAGATCCAAACAAATGAAAGAATAGAAGGCAATGTGAAATATCTCATGGGAACAAACCACTGACCTGGAAAATAGATCCAGGAGAGATAATTTAAAAATTATTGGACTACCTGAAAGCCACGATCAAAGAAATAACCTAGAAATCATCCTTAAAGAAATTCTCAAGGAAAATTGCCCTGATGTTTTAGACCCAGTGGGGGAAATAGAGGTTGAAAAAATCCAGGGATTGCCTCCTGAAAATGATCCCCAAAAGAAAACTCCTAGGAATATTATAGCTAGGCTCCAGAACTCCCAGATCAAGGAGAAAATACTACAAGCAGCCAGGAAGAAACAATTTCAATATTGTGGAAACACAATCAGAATAGCCCAGGACCTGGCAGCTTCTACACTGAGGGATAGAAGGGCATGGAATATGATATTCCAGAGGGCAAAAGAACTGGGAATGAACCCAAGGGTCACCTACCCAGCAAAACTGAGTATTTTGTTTCAGGGGAAAATATGGTCATTCAGTGGAATAGAGGACTTTCAAGCATTCTTGATGAAAAAACCAGAGTTGAATAGAAAATTTGACATTCAGACACAAGAAGCAAGAGATGCTTGAGAAGGTAATCAAGGAAAAGAAATCAAAAGGAACTTATCAAAGTTGGACTATTTACATTCCTACATGGAAAAACAATAACTGTGTTTGATGAAACCTTTCTCATTATGAAAATAATTGAAGAAGGGTACATGGCATATGTTCACAGGTATACATGGATAGAGGGCACAGGTTGAATTTGATGGGAAGGGATGATTCTTCTTTTTTTTTTTTTTGGAGGGCAATTGGGGTTGGGTGACTTGCCCGGGGTCACTTGGCTGGGTTTTTGTTTGTGTGTTGGATGTCTGGGGCCAGATCCGAGCTCGGGTCCCTCTGACTCCAGGCCCAGCGCTCTGCTCTCTGCGCCACCTAGCCCCCCCAAGGAAGGGATGATTCTTAAGGGGTGAAGTCAAGAGGTGAGAGAGGAAAGTGGCAAGAGTAGATGGAGAGAGACAGGGTAGGGTAAACTCTCTCATGTAGAAGAGGCAAGGGGAAGTAGTTGCAGGGGAGGGGAAGAACAGGAAGGCAAAAAGGCAAAAGCATATTCTCATTGAAGTTGGCTCAAGGAGAGAATCACATACATACTAAATGGAATATCTTACCCTCGCTCACTCTCCTGAGTAGGGGGAAGGGGGATGAGAGGAGGGATGATGAAGGGGAGGGCATTCTGGGGAGAGGGGAGGTTAGAAGTACCCACTATCAAAGAGGGACAGGATCAAAGTAGGGAATGGACCAGGTAGGAGGTGAGACAGGTGGGAGGGAAATATAAGCAGTCTTTTACAGTATATCTACTATGGTAATGTTTTGCATAGCTATACATGTACAACACATACTGAATTGCTTATCTTCTCAGAGGGAGTGGGTGACAAGGGAGGAAGGGAATGGATCTGAAAATCAAAGTTTTAAAATTAAATGTTTCATAAGATGTCCAGGCATTGGGGCCCAGAGATTCACCTTGCCCTAATAATGGCAAGTCGAAGGGGGTATGGGAGAAGATATGGGAGAGAGCAGATTGGATGAGGGGATATCTAGTGGGACTGCTATTCTGGGGTGGTAGGTAGGGAAAAATGGGGGGAAAATGTAACTCATAATCTGGTGGAAATGAATGATGTAAACCAGAAGTTAATAAAGCATTTGTTTAAAAAAAAAGAACAAAACAAAAAATAACTAACTCTCCCAATGTTTTGGGGAGGAAAATGTTTGGTAAATTTGATAGTGCTATAAAAATATTATTACATAAATGGGTTTCTTAGATTGGTGACACATTCTTTAAATAAGATAGAAGCTGGCATAGCTTAGGCATTTAGTGCCTAACTAGAAAAAATTTAAGATTAAGGGGGCTTGCAGCCTTGGGACTTGGAATCACAGGAACTTTGTATGATCTTCTGAGGATCATGGAGAATTTGAGACTATTAGTAGACTCTGTGGGGAGCTTGGATTATATCAGTTTCAGGGTTTTGGGAGGAAGTGACTTTTACCCAAGTTTGGGAAGAAGAGGGAAGAGTGAGACACAAACAGTTAAGTTCCTGGAATGGAGAGTGGAAGGAGAGGAGGCAAGTAGATGGCAGGAGTTGACTGAAGTTTAGAGCAGGCTGAACAACAGTCCACAGGTACAACAGTTGGTGAGAATAATTCCCAAGAGGAATCCCCTCAATCCCTTCTATGAGATGATATTAAGTTTCTTTCAGTCTTCTATATTTTGTCAAAAATGTTTATTTGTGTCCCTACATTATATTTGATAATGCTAATGTTTCCCAGCCAATAAGAGTGATTTTTATCTATGGCCATAAATTCAGGGTTTGAGATTGAGATAGATGAAGTCAGTGTTAGAGATTTCCCTAATTTATTCCAGATTGTGTGTATATGTATGTGTTGGGTGGTGGTATTTAAACCAATTAAATATAGCATTTCTGCAACTTTTGTAATTTCTGATGCTATTACAGAACACATCTATTAGACTACCATTGAATGTGGAAAGATAAAAACTTAATAAAGGGATTAACCAGTAGCACTGAGTGCGGTAGGAGTTGTGGTCATTACTGAGTACACCTAAGACAAAATGCCAAATAACAACAGTATTGTGACTATTATTTCCAGAAAAGTCATTCATTTATTCACCCAACAGTTATTAAGCCTTACCTCTGTGTAGAAGACCAGGCTAGGCCCTAGGAGAGATACACGGTTCAGATATATACCCTATTCTCATGGAGCTTACAGACTGGTAGGGGGATAAGCCAGTATCACACATCATTAATATATTAGAAAAGTACAAGTGACATATGCAGATAAGTTTGTTTCTGATCAACTAAGTTTTTTATTTCCACTAGGTGGAAACAGATAGATGGCAAGAGTAGATAGAGCACTGGGCCCAGGGTCATCAAGACTTGAGTTCAAATCCCTCCTTAGACACTAGCATTGGAAAGTCACTTAACTTCTGTCTGCTTCAGGTTCCTCCTCTGTAAAAATAGTGATGATAATAGCACCAAAATCCCAGGGTTGTTGTGAGGATTAAATGATATAATATTGTAAAGCACTTTGCAAACCTAGTCTTTCCACTGGCCACAAAGATGACTACATTCATCCTAATGTCCTGGAGTTCTCATAATTTTTTTCTCCTTCTTAGATGATACATGACATGGTTAGGATAGAATTCCTTCCCTTTGAATTTTTTTAGTTTGTATTATTTAGGGCCATCCTCACCCAAGAAGATGCCTACCCATCATTCTTGATAGACTTAATCTACAAATCACTTTAAAAAGCCTGATCTCATTTCCACTGACATTTTTATTGCCCCAGGTGCTCAGAAAGTCTGAGATTTTATTCCTTCTTCAATCCATGAAAGCCTTGGCTCTGTGGGGTTCCACATCAGTTATTTAATAATTTTTAAAGGATAACTTGGTTGTTTGACTAATTTATAAAATCTCTAGAAGACAGAAAAAGACAAAAATCAGCCTGAGACCACCAGAATTATCATGGAGACATAGATTCCAGCTAGAGACCCCTAATTGCATTAGAGATAATTGGAATCCCAGGTGCTCGAGAAAGCATTTCTATTGATGAATTGATGTCTACTTCCTTCCATGGTCACAGGAGGTCATGGGTTGCTGGGCATTTAGAGGCCAATAGGTCACTTACTAATCTATGCTGTTGATTTTCAAGTATTAAATTTAGCATTATGCTATGGGAATTGAAGAAAGGAATTGAAAGCTGACTCTCCAGTCTCCCTAAAATCCTCCTAGAATATGAAATTATTTTTCAATTGGTTAGTTAGCTATAAAACAAAGGATCTGTGATTTCCAATCCATCTATCACACAATAAGCAAACAAAGTCTTAGAGAGATGCTTTTGGCATATTGAGATGGGAAATAAGCATTTATATAGTGTATGCTACGTGAAAGACACTGTGCTAAGTGCTTTACAAATATTATTTTATTTGACACAACAACCCTGTGATGTGTCATTATTATCTCCATTTTATGGTTGAGGAAACTGAGGCAAAAAGTTTCTAAGTGATTTGCCAAGGGACAACATTAGTATATTAGAAACCAGAGTTGAATTCAAGTCTGGGTGGGGCATAGAGGATGGAGTACTAGACTTGGAGTCAGGAGAAGCTAGGTTCAGATTTGACCTCTGACATTTATTAGCTATGTGATATGTGCCTCCAGCAATTTCCTTTATCACCCAAATCACAAACAGGTTTGACATCTCAGAGCTAGACCCTCCTCTTCCCTTTACAATTTGACATGCTAATTAGAATGCTAGACAGTCCTATGGAACCAAGTGGATAAAGTATTAGACTTAGAGATGGGAAGATCTAAGTTCAAATTCTGGCTCTGATCGTTATCTGCTGTGTGACAATAGGCAAATAATTAAATTGCTCTGAACCTTAGAGAGCTAAGACTGAAATCTGCCTTTTCTACTGTTAGGATCAAAAGCCCCATAAGTGTAAGGACCATATTATTGAAAAATAACTAAGAAGTTCATTAATCATGATTTTGTGCACATTTTGGAGGCTTCTGGATATGGAAGTAAAATTATTGCCAAAGGCAAAGAGGGCTAGAATTACAGCTGAGCTTTTGGAAAACAACAGCAGTTTACGAAGTGGCAAAAATGGTCCACTTTGCTATTTGCCTAAGAAGCATTTGCCTTCTGTTTTTGTTCTCTTAATGATGACATCCTTCTTAAAGTCCTATGGTGTGCATCTAGCCTAGAGCCAGAACATTTGGAAATGATCGTCTTAGTGAGGCTCTGGGATTTGCAATACAACCACAGAACACTTGTTAAAAAAAAACAAAAAAAACTACACCAGCAAGTAGGCACGAAGCCAGTCCCCAAGACACTCTGAAAATGAAAATGGAATCTTTTTCCTGCAGAAGTAATACAATTCCATTGAATTGATGGGTTGGAGCTTCAGCCAACATATGCAGCATTTTGGGTTGCCTGACAGTCAAATAGATGATGAGGTGTACTTTAAAATGACGAAGATGGATGATCATTTCTGTATCATTGCTCTGAAAATGACAAAAGAAGTTTCTGCATGAGACATCTATCATGTTTCTCCTTTCACCATTTAATAAATCTGGGGTGCCTTTTTTTCTTCTGTAGAAAAAAAGTGGGATTGTAAACTATATTTTGGCCTTCAGTTGTGGTTATCTAAGGGGAACACATAAAGGTTCTGACCAATGAGATGTGTTATAATCAAATGGCCTTGGACAGCAAAAGGAGAACAAGGGAAACATAAATGATGGGTGTTTATCATTAAATCTACTTCATGGGGATGGAATGGACAAAAATATTCCTTACATGAAGTAGAGAGACTGAGAACCAATATTTTGTTAATGCTTTTTTTCTTTACTGCATTGCTGTTCCTTTATAATGACTCCCTTCATCCTTCTCCATCTTGTGCTATCACATACAACCTGTTTTTGTAACAAAGATGTATGGGAAAGCAACATGCCAATGCATTGGCAATATCTGTCAATATATGCTTCTTCTTATCGCTATAGTCCACCACCTGCCCCCTGAGGAGACGGACACACATTTGACCTTCAGTCTTCTGAAGTCATGGTTGTTCACTGCATTGACCAGAGTTCTGATGTTTTCCTTATAGCCATCATGTAGATTATTCACCCAGTTCTTAGGACTTTGTTTTAGTTCTTACAAGTCTTCCCAGATTTCTCTGATTTTTTTCATATTTACCATTTCTTATCATACAATAACATTTTATTACATTCATATACCATAATTATTTTGGTCATTCTTTAATCAATAGGACCCTTCTAGTACTTTGCTACCACAAAAAGCCAATACATATGCATATTATGCATATAATATGTATACATATTACATATATGTATGTGTGTATGTGTGTGTCCACACACACACACACACAATTTGTTGTTCATCCTATGTTTTCAAAGAAGTCCAATGACATCTTGGGGTGATATAGAATAATACAAAGTCATCAGCCTCACTCTCACTTTCAGAGTCATTGAATTTAGTGGCAAGAAAAAAGTCAGGACCACTGGTGAAGGTCTGGCATGCAGTGTTCAATGTCTGACCAAGCTCTAAGATCTCCACAGCACCTGCTTTAGTCACCTTTATGAATGTTGGAACAGATTGTTCTCATCTACTCATTCTGCCAGGGCAAGTCTTCACATGCTTGGGGTATACATCCTCCTAACTGCCAGATCTGAGGCCTGTTTGGTCTCCTCAACCTGTTTAGCGCATCTTCTGAGATAGTTTACTGGGTTATGGCTGCTATGCATGCTACAGCATCTTAGAGCCAGAGGGGAAATATATATGATCATATAATATATGTGCACATATTGTAATATATGCATGTGTGTTTACATATATGTATACATGCACATGTATGTGTATATATGTATGTAATTTTTTCCTCTCCCTTTTGGAGCATATACCCAGTACTGGTGTCACTGACAAAGGGAATATGATTCTAATGTAATTCCATTCTTTCCCCAAATAGTTGGACCAATTTCCAGCTCCATCAATGGAAGTACAGAATTGTGATGAGGCACTCCAGAGAAGTATAAGATTTGAAATTAGACAAGTGGAAATGTCAAAAGTAAATGAAATATTAAGGCCTAGCTTGGGTTAATTCATTCTTTTATAGTGGACTGATGGAGGAAATTCCTTAATCAACTACATGATCTTCTTGTAGGATAGTGAGCTTTTGGGGGGATTTAATGAGTTTATAGAACTACCCAAGCAATCCTTGATCACATCAAGAGCCCAGATCATTTTTGGGAGGGAGGGGGACTTTCCACTGAAAATGTAATTTTCTAATTTTGTGATTACAGAAGGGTAGTCAGGTTTGTTAAGGTCCACTTATGCTACCCTGTGGGGTCTATATGGCACATGTACCTCTTTACTCACATTGGCACATTAACTCTTCTCTCTCCCGTCTCCTTGCCCTCATCTCATATTTGACATTTCTTGGTACTTCAACCTCTACAAAATTTCTCACATCCATTCCCTTTTCTTTACTCACATGACCATCACCCTATTTCTGGACTTCATCACCTCTCTCCTAGATAATTGCAAAAGCCTCATAATTGTTTCTCTGCTTCCAGGCCTTCTTTCACAATCTATAGAGCTGCTAAAATAATCTTTCTAAAGTATAATTCTGATCACACTACACCCCTCCTCCAAAATCTTGGCCCCTATTGCTTTTAGGATAAAAACTCAAATTCCTTTATTTAGCACTTAGAGTCTTTCACAATCTGGCTCGCATTTACCTTTCCAGACATTTCTCTTCAAACATATCCTATATTCCAACCAGACCAACCTACTTACTTTTCCCTGAACATTTCATCTCCCGTTTTTACAGGGTCTGCTCTGGATACCTAGGGCACCCTTTTTCCTTACCTCTGCTCTTAGAATCTCTAGCTTCTTTCAAAGTTCATCTGAGATATCTTCTATGATGAGTCTTTTTTTTTGACACTATAATTTGTTAGCATTTTTCCCTTTTCAAATTATCGCATGTTTACTCGTGTTTGTGCAAATATTGTATCTCCTGAGTTTAATGTAGGAGCTTCTAGAATTATTGGAATGTAAACTCTTGCAAGGATGGGGAAACTGTGGCTTCAAGGTCACATGTGGCCCTCTAGGTCCTCAAGTATAGTCTTTGAATGCAAACATCACAGAACAAATCTTAATAAAAGGATTGTTCTATAAAACTTGAACTTAGTCAAAAGGCCACAGCCAAGAACCTAGAAGGTCACATGTGACCTCAAGGTTCCCAGGTTCCCCACCCCTGTCTTAGAGAATGGCAGGCAGTTAGGTAGTATAGTGGATAGAGCACTGGGCCTGCAGTCAGGAAGATGAGTTCAAATCCAGCATCAGGTGCTTACAAGCTGTGGCAAGTGAAAACACCAAGAGACATCATTTCTGAGTAATTAATAATTTTATTAATTATGGCTAACAAATAATTAATAAAATGAGGTCGGTGGCACTCTTAGAAACCAAAGACACACCCTGGAGAACATTCAATGCCTAAAAAGCCTTTGGAAAAGGGGGTGTACCTGTGGGAAGAAATCAACTCTGAGGAGGTGGACAGAATCTTCAGCTCCTCCCACTGAGACCATGGCCTCATTGTGAGACTCAGCTGCTCCAGCATTCCGGATAAAAAAAAATCCATTTCTACCTCTGACTGCTTTCCCCCTTCGTAAGCTGGATCACCCTAAATTCTAATGGAAATGTGCAGGAGTAGGGATTTATTTTCTAAGGGCAAGATCTCACCTAGACTAGATTCTGTTCATAAGGTCTTAGAGTTGGGTGGGATCCCACCAAAGATCAGAAAGTGTATACCCCTAGGATTTGGACAATCTCATCTATCAGCAATGGTCTTCAGAGACTGCCTGAATAATCTACAGTAGTTGATTTCTGAAGGAGGAAGTAGGAAGGGAAAATCCTTAATCCTAATTTAATAATTGGCTATTAGTGTAAGAGAGAAATAATCATCTCTCATAGCTGTGTGACCCTGGGAAAGACACTTAACCTTGTTTACCTCAGTTTCTTCATCTGTAAAATGGGCTGGAGAAGGAAATGGCAAACAACTCCAGTATCTTTGCCAAGAAAACCCCAAATGGGGTCATGAAGCGTCAGACATCACTTTAAAATGACTTAACAACAACAATAAGGTGGTATAGTGGATACAGGACAGGGCCTGGAGTCAGGAAGATCTACAATCAAATATGATCTCAGATTTGAGATCAAAATTGGTCTGTGTGACCCTGGGCAAGTCATTTTACTTTTATCTGCCTTAATTTCCTCATTTTTAAAATGAGAATACTAATAGCACCTGCTGCCCAGGGCTGTTATGAGGGTCAAATGAGATGGTGTTTGTGAAGAGCTTTGCAAACCTTAAAATGAAATATAAATGCTGATTATTATTGAGAAAACTTTACATTTTCAATATGTTTTTATAACCCTATAACCTAGCACAATGTCTTGCATACAGTAAGCACTGAAAAATTTATAGAATTTCAGTGATTAGGAAGTATCAGTGGCAGAATATATTATGTACTCTTGCTGAAGGGACCCTAAAGGCCATTGAGTCCAACCACCTATTTTATAGATGAGAAAACTGAGGCCAAGGGAAGTTCAGTAAGTTGCCCAGTCATACAGGTACTAAAGGACAGAGGTGGAATTTGAACTAAGGATGCCTATGTTCAGACCCCTGTCTCTGGAACTTTTCCATCCTCCTGTGCTACCCCCCAATCTTTTCCACTGGGCCCTCCTATAAGTACTCATTCCTATTAGGATGTGAGCTTCTTGAGAGCAGATATCTCTTGTATCACCAGTTCTTGGGATATTGCTTTGTATGGCTTAATAAATACTTTTTCATTCATTCATTTATTCATCCATTCATCTATCCAGTTATTCATTCCATTCATTTATCCATCCAGGCATTTATTCATCTCACCCATCCGTCTCCCCATCCAGTGATTCATCTCATTCATTTATTCATTCATACTTAAAATTCCCTCCTACCTCAGTTGCCTTCCTCAGAATTTTAGTTTTATTTTTCTTCTTTTTAGTTTTCTTTCCCTCTCGGTTTTAATTCTGGTTTGGTCTGACTGTTTCAGTTCTTTTCTGATCCCATCGCAGGGCATCAGGATCCCCACAGAGCATGACTTACATTGCATAAATTTACCACTCACGCAGAGTTATGGAAGTTATTTTGTAAGGTGTTTATGTATGAATGGAGATTGCCTGCTGGGAGCTCTATCTGCACCCCACCAACTATTGACAGGAAGACTCTGAAACAGAAAGTTGCCACAATTATATTTCCATTAGGCAGAGTTGGCAAAAGGTATTTCATAAAGGCAAGAGGTGAGATGCTTACATAGCTCCAATCTATATAATGTGGAGTTTAAAAAATTTAATGACAGAATAAGAGGTGTTTCCCTCCTCCCTCATGGTTAATACCACACGTATTATTTGTCTAGCAACAATCTATTGAGATATACAAATGTTTCCAGTCCTGAGAAACAAGGATTGAATGACTGGCTACTTAAAGAGACTGGTTCAAGGTTATTTAGTGGCAGTGTTGAATAATTCAGTTGCTACCCAGGAATCAAAGTCCTAATTCTCTATTTTTTTCACAGTTCTTAGGAGCTTCTAATTCTGCTGTGCAGTTCTCATCCCATGTTCAGAGCAATGAATAGTGTTATGTAGATGAGATCTATATAGAGGCGTAGAATATTAAAACTCATCTGACAATTCATCCCTGTAACATGTAGAGCCTAGTTAGCATAGATAGCATGAATGCTTTGTGATTTGTTTCCTCCTTTATACAAACTGTTTGTGTTCATTGCTCTACCTTGTATCTTCCAGTGTGCAGAGGCCTGTACGTGACAATGTGGCATGGGGAGACGGGTCACTATGTGTGTTATTGTGTGTCATTGTGTGACTGAAAGGGAGGCAGAGCAGACATCTCTAGACTCTTTCCCCCCCACAGTTCTCCAAGGGAGGCTAATTCCTGTCAGGAGGTTGGGACCAGAAGCTTGGTGACCCTGCTCTCCTCAGAGAAGAGGTACTGGGCTAGAATTACATCTGCTCCCTTAAGTATTATTAGGCTAGGGAATATCATCAGGTTTTAGCTAACCTCTGTTTCAATATAAAGTAAGGAAGGAAGATCCTAAGCTTAATCCAAGGTTTGACCCCTTTCCACCCAAATACCAGTTCCCCAATGAACATACATAGCATTTAGTCAAGAAAACCCATTTATCCAAATCAGTAATAAAATAGAAATTGGAGAAGGCATACAAAGGAGAATAGATGTAAGACAATACAGAGTGAAGGAGTTCTCCTATAGGGAGTAAGATAGCTCAATTCAACCAAGAGAGACTCCAAGACTTCACCCCAGAGGAAGCTGCTCTAAGTCTCTATGTAGCAAGCTGCTGAAGGGGACATGAAGAAGATTGCCAGCTCCTCTCATGTCTTCCTAGACTTGTTCCCTTCAGCAACCCAACGTGTGGTTGGCCAGAATCATCCAAAACAACTCAAAGCCAGAAGAGAACTCAGTGATTCAAAGACAAGTTGAAGAAGATTCATTAAGAATGCAAAAACTCTCCTCTCACCAACACCGCCCCCCACCTCCCAGTCCTCAATCATGGCAGGGCATTCATCTCCACCAATAAGGATGAAGTTCCATACCAATGATTTGGGATAGGGACTACAGGTATTTAGGAAATTCAGGTTTCCCTGCTGGGTTTGGCCAAGCCTCTGTGTTTATCTACCATTGGTCACCTTCCAGTGTTTGACCCTTTTGTCCTTTGTTTAGCAAATAGCTTGACCTATTAGTGGTAAAATGTTATGCAATCATCCTGGTCCCAACTGTGATTCTTGAGAAGCATATCAGTCAGATTGATACAACTACCCTCCTTTTACTTTCCCATTTTATCCCAGAGAGGATAAATCAGTTGCCTAACATCATATAGCTAGTTAATGGCAAAGTTAAGACTCAATACCAGGGCTACCATTTCACTGCTCTTTCCACTAAGGCATGCTTCTAGTTGTTGGAATGGATGGCCATTTTCCTTTCTGTTCCACAATGCCCAGATAGAATACCAGACTGTAGAATCTAGGGTAAGAATCTGAATAGCAATAACAGAGCCCAGAATTCCAATCTCAGCCATGAGATTGACTCATTGATCTTGAAAAAGTGACTTGATGACCTCTTTCTATCCTAGCTTTTCTAGCTATAAAATGACAGAGATGCTAAAATAAAAATGATATCTATGATTTAAAACATTTGGAGCTTTTTGCACTAATGACACTGCAATAATTCATGACTATTATCATGAAACCTAATTCTTCTGTTGGACAAAAGTTATTTACCCCTTTATGGGGTTTCAAAGGGTAAAGACATAGTAAATTGTAGCAGAATGATGACTCCTATATACTTAATAACTTTATGGGATGGAAGCAGTGAATACCTCCAGCCAACATTGACTCATTAAGCTCAAATCTTTGACTACTCCCATTTCCTTTTTTGACAAGTTTAGGAGACACATTGACTGACTGAGAAAATGATATGAGGAAAGGATATCTGAATTTCAATGAAGGATTTAACAAAGTCTGTCTTTAACACAGTCTCATGGATCTTTGAAAACAATATAAAGAGATGTGGTCATTCTAGAGGTTATTGGGACAGTGTAAAATACACTGACGTGGACATAAATTTTTAATAGCTATCTGTCTAAATGAAAATATTTCACTGGAAGAAAGACCAAAGCAAAGAATAGAGAGCATAATAGAAAGGAAACAATTAACCAGGGATATATCTTTACATCATTTCCCCGATAAAGGTTGCATATCAAAGATAAAGATTTTATTGAAATTTCTAAGAACAAGATCTTTTCCCTGATTAATAGTTAAAAAATTATTACCAGGCAGTTTTCAGGGTATGAAATTCAAGTTATCAATAAGACTATGAAAAAATGCTCCAAATTACTAATAAATGCAAATTAAAGCAACTCAGAAGTTTCACTCCATAATACCAGATTGTTAAATTTGATAAACAAAAACAAAATTTGATAAAAAAAGAAAATGACAAATTTTTGTAGGTACTATAGGAAAACAGGTGACACTGATGTACTGTGGGGAGTTGTGAACTGGTTCAGCCACTCTGGAAAGCAGTTTGGAAATGTGTCCCCAAATTAACTAAAATGTGTTTACCCTTTGATGCTGAGGGTCAGAGTCCTATATAGCAAAGAGATCAAAGAACAAGGTACGAAAAGATCCACAATGAGTGGTCAAATTCTTTCAAGTCAGACCCCCACCCTATACTCTTGCATTTCAGGGTTCCTAGCACCCCAAATCACACTTTGTTCTAGAATGGGCCCATGACATCATAAAGATGCTCCTCTCCCTTCCCTTTCCTTCCCATCCCTCTTCCTCTCCCTTCCTGTCCCTCTGCAGTAATTATTTCTAGTTTGGGTTTTTTTTTCTTTTTGGAGGGGGGAAGGCAGGGCAATTGGACTTGCCCAAGGTCACACAGCTAGTAAGTGTTAAGTGTCTGAGGCCAGATTTGAACTCAGGTCCTCCTGACGCCAGGGCAGGTACTCTATTCACTGTGCCACCTAGCTGCCCCCATTGTTTCTGTTTTGACAAGAAGCCTCAATTAACCAGATTAATTTCCTTGGCACATTTCTTAACCAGGCTTAATCACTGAATGGCTGTTGCCTCAGTCATAGTGAGAACTTAGAAAGACCTTAACTCAAAAAGACAAAGGTCTTCCACCCCATCTGGAGTCCTCTTCAGTCATCCTAATCTTGCCACTGGAAACTAATGGCTCTGGAGGAGAAAGTGAGTCTGGTGACCTTGCACAGCCCACCCTTACTTAAATCCATTTCATTTGCCAGTCTTGGCATTATCTTCCTGAAGTCATCATGGTCCTCTTTGAGAATGAAGAACAAATAACAACAACAATAACAACTTTGAAAGACTTAAGAACCCTGATAAATGAAATGACAGTCATAATTCCAGAGGACCAATCATGAAATGTGCTATATACCTCTTTACAGAGAGGTAATGGGCTCAAGATACCAAATAAAACATATATACTTACATGTAGTCAGTCAATAAATGTTTATCAAGCGCCTACTCAGTGCCAATGTGGGAATTGGTTTTGCTTTACTTTGTAATTTTTGGTTCTGGGTTTTGTTCCTCTTTTTCCTTTTCCAATGGCAGGAGACCATAGAAGAAATAAGTGCTTGTTAATTAAAATTAAAAAATAATGTTTCACTCTATAATATGAGAATACATCTGAGTATTTATTTAAAACAACAGTAAACAAATTTCAACAATCTGGTTGGTTGTTTTTGGTCAATGTACTCTACCTACATTATATTCATGATTTTTAGTTCATTTTCTATCCTTCTAATAGGAATATTGACTTTCTCCATCTAGGTTTTCAATATCCTGGCAATTTGCATCCATCCAACATCACGAAACACTCCCTAGTGGGAACTATAATACCATGGTTTACTCGAGTTTTCCTTAAGTACCTTGTTTGTAGGCTCTCGTATTTCACTTCCCATTTCAAATACATTCTACTTGATTTTTCTAAAGAGGGGATAACCAGGCTCACTATGATACATATTGTGAAGGGAAATGCCATGATGGAAAAGCAGGAATGAGACCTCTTAATCAATCTTGCTCATATCAAATTACTATGATCAGTCCATTACCCTGTTTAAATATAGAACTGTACCTCTGTGTCTGTACTGATACTTTACAAGGAGAAAAGACAGATCACAACACCCCTAAGTGAAGAAGGGGGGAGGCAGAAAGGGGAAGGGAGAAACTGCTTGAATTTGTTGGTTAAATATGCCCAAGAATACTGATTATTTTGATCCACCAATTTATCTTTCTCTTCTCTTGCCACATAAGTTTGGTGCCCATGGAAATATAAGGTATCAAAAGTGGGATGGGAGTCCATGGGCTCCCCATCCTTAAAGACATTCAAGCAGAGGTTGGTGGATCACCTGCCCTGTATTTTATGGAGAGGATTTCTTTCCTGGTATGGGTTAGACTAGATAGCAGCTGATGCCTCTTCTAGCTCCCAAACTCTGTGATTCTGTGATTAGTTAGACCCATGGCAAATTGTTGTTTAAGCTTATTTGTTAAAGTGTTTTCTAATGTTTAAACCAGAGTTTGGATGAGAATTTAAGAAGGTTAGTCCCACTGTAACACTTGGTTTCTATCTTCACAACTTGTCTCAAAAGTTAGATCTTCCAGGAGTCCTTTTCCAAATACCATCTAATTTTGACCATTCTTAGACAATGCAATTTATGCTTATCAATTTTCAATCATTCTTAAACTGCTTAATATGTCTAACTTTTATTTGTCTACCTGAATAAATAAAAGCTGCTTCTAATCAAATACCATGTATTCTATTTCTATTGTATTCCCCAGTAATGAGAGACAGTGTGGTATTCTGGATAGAATTCAGATTCAAATCCAGGAAGACATAGGTATAAGTCCTATCTCTGACATTTACTGTCTGTGTGACCCTGGACAAGTCACTTAACCAAGACTGCTGGTTTCAGAGAATGTGATCACATGTACTGGTAGGAGGAGTTTCTTCGTCTGGGAGTTCTCTGCTACTGAAAACACAGGCCAAATCCCTATCCCCCTCTCCAGTAATGCTTAGTACAGTGCCCTCCATACTACATGCACCCAAATATAGTGTTTAGTTAATCTCAATAAGAGAGAAGTATGGGAACATGTATATGTTGTTGTTAAATCATGTTCTGGCTCTTTATGACCCTGTTTGGGGTTTTCTTGGCAAAGATACTGGAGTGGTTTGCCATTTCTTTCTTTTTTGTTTGTTTGTTTTGTTGTTGTTTTGTTGCCATTTCTTTCTCCAGCTCATTTTACAGATGAGGAAACTGAAGCAGAGTTAAGTGACTTGCCCAGGGTCACACAGTTAGTAAGAAGAGTCTGAGACCAGATTTGAACTCAGAAAGATGAGCCTTCCTGACTCTAGGCTCAGCACTCTGTCCACTATGCCACGTAGCTGCTTGGGAAATGAAAAGAAGGAGGAAAACAATATAGACAACTACCTACAATGTAAATGGGAAAAAACAAAACACTAAAAGCTGAACACTGTGTAACTGTAATATATGAGCCTGACACCAAAGAAGATATAGGAGAATGAATCTCCTTCCCTTCTTCACAGACACAGGGGACTGTGGATATAGAACACAGAGTTGGACAATGAGCTATTCCCTCCCACCTCCACCCCTGAGCAGGTATAAAAGAGGGGGACATGTTAGAAGATGGAAGTAATATAAAAACTTTCATTTTTATGTAAAAAATATCAATAATGGTTTAAAATGTTGAAAACCAAGTAACAAGTATTTGTTAAGTGCCTACTATGCTATATGCAAGACACAGTACTGGATACAAACACAAAAATTAAAAGGTACCTGCCCTTAAAGAGGTTACATTCCACTGTGTGGGGAATGGTAGACCACATGTACACAGATAAATAAATACCAAATAGTTTGTGAGGTTAGAGTGTAGAGAGCCCTGTAAACTTCAAGGTTAGTACTATTTACTAATAGACTATCTGTTCAACCTTTTTTTTTTGTCCACATAAAATCTACCACTTAGCAAGCAATTATCTATATAGTACTTCAAGGTTTGCAAAGTATGTTATGATATACATTATCTCATCTAATCCTCATAACAACCCTCAGAGGTAGGTGCTCTGTATTATTATCCCTATCTTACAGAGAAGAAACTGAGGCTGAGAAAAATTGTATGTGATTTGCACAGGGTCATACAATTAATAAGTATGTGAGCAGGACTTAACTCCAGGTCCAGACTTCTCTCCCAAATCATTAATTTTTATGAGGATTTAGTAGAACATTTTGGAATTTCATTTCAAGTTTGATATCTAAGCCCCCCTTCTTCTCCCTCTTTCCCCTCCACTTTCCTCCCTCTCTACCCGCCCCCCTCGCCTGCCACCCCCAGATCAATCAGCCTTCTGTAGACAGAATTACTCTCACATCACATTGCTGGGAGATAAGCATTGCATTTCCTGAATTCTGGAAGGACTGGAGAATTTCTATTTTCATTTCATTGGGGGTTTAGAGTAAAAACCATAATTAGCACAAAGCTAATTAGCATTAGCTTTGCCCTAGGCTGCTGAATTTAGAGGGAGCTAAAAGCATTGGCAGTCCTTCTGCAGTTAGAAACAATAGAGCTTAGTACCTAATTTTCAAGAATAATTAGTAAAATGGGAAGCTATACTAGCCCAATCCTCTTCCTTTACCTCTCTGTACACTTGCTTCCCCTGTGAAGACCTTGGAATGGTGATGGAAAGAATTTCAGTCTCCCTCTCAAGGGAAGCTTTCCCCTCCTCCCAACAACTGAGAGTGTATTTTTTGCCTCCTATTCCAGGAATAATTTGTGGTACTTGCCTCAGGCACAAAAAGAAAAAAAAATCTCAGTTATAGTGCTATTTATAGGCCTTTGTTTTATCCAATTATACCTGCTTTCCCCCCCCCCCACCTGCCTATTTAATTACATATGTATGAGGAGGATATGAATTTCCCAAACAATGGCTCTCTCTGAGTTTAAGGATATCAGAATTGTATTTACAAGTCTTGAACATGCTCTGCCTGCTATCCAGTCATCCAGAACTGACCTAGCATCTCAAGAAGTGAAGGGAGACGTGCCTAGGTAATGTTTGGTCTATCTGGCTATATAGAGAATGCAGTACAACCCCCCCCCCCAACACACACACACACACACACACACACACACACACACACACACATCTGTGGAAATAGCATTCACATGCAGTTGAATACAATATTAACATCTGTCACTACACTGATTATAGCATAGTTGTGGTCACATTTTCCCTCAAAAAACAATAAAGAGAACCCAGAAAGATGTACATATATTTGTATGTATGTATACATGTATAGAGGGATAGATACAGATAAGTATATCTGTCTATATCTTAACCTATCTATATTTCGAATAGCAGGGAATGGAGAAATCCAAAATAAATCAGAAATTTTGCCAACATTTATCATATCCCCTCACAGCATGATTTTTAGACGACCTTTAATAAATATTTGCTGAATGAAAAAAATGCAAGTGTACTCGAAATGCATCTCACCCTCCAGATCTAGGCAGGTGTTTGTCTTCTCCTCCCCTTGGTTTTATGGTTCTATGTACTTTATTTTATGCATTTTTAAAAGCATTATTCCAACAAGGGGTCCATAGGCTTCACCAGATTTACATGACACAAAAATGGTTAAGAATCCTGGGTCTAGAGAATGGATTGGTGGGGTGACAAGCCTTGAGGCTTTAAGAGCCTAGGAATCACCTTCCTGATTTAGAAGATAACTTAACTAGTTCCTTTTTTTTCCTTTAAAACCAACACCAGGACATCTAGTCATTGCTATAAAAGTAGCAGTAAAAGAGGAGGTTTGGTGGAAAAGATGGTATAATGGAAGGAGAACAGGATGTGGAATTGGAACCCAAGCCTTGGGGAAGTCTCTTTTCTCTGAGACTCAGTTTCCTTCTTTATAAAATGAAAGGCCTGAACTTGATAATCCCTAAAGGCAGCCTAGAGGCAGGTGAGGTGGCACAGTAGATAGAGTGCCACACCTGAAGTCAGGAAGAACTGAGTTCAAATCTGGCTTCAGACACTCACTTGCTATGTGACCCTGGGCTAGTCATTTAATTTGTGTCTGCCTCAGTTTCCTCAACTATAAAATGGGGATACTATTAGCACCTATTTCCCAACGTTGTTGTGAAGATTAAATGAGATTTCTGTAAAGCACTTAGCACAGTGTCTGCCACATAATAAGAGCTTAAGAAATATTTGTTTCTTTCTTTCTTCACTCCCTGCCCATTCCCCCCTTCCTTCCTTTCCTTCCTATCTTCCTTCCTTCCTTCTGATAATCATTTAATATCATTTTGGGATCTTAATAAGAGCCAAAACCTGAACTAATCAATCAGATTGCTTTGCTTTGCTCTAAAAATTCTGTTTCCTGTGTCAGTAGCTTAAAAGAACAGATAAGGTTGACAATGAGCATTCTTCCTGTTTGTGACAGGATACTGGCAATCTGAATAGTGGGACTTCTCTTATCTTGGGACCATATGCCATATGGGGAAAAACTCAGATATTCTGGGATCATAATTTCCAACTGACATGACTTTGTCAATTGTCTTGTCTTACTGTGTTTACAGCTTATGCAACTAAGAAACTTCCTTTCTCATGGTATGGATAAAAACACACATGGAGACCAGAAACCTGAGGGACACAGACATCCTGAGATTGTCCTAAAACATAAACATTTTGTCATTCTTGTATCAAGCAGTCAGAACTTACATTTTGGCTTTTTACAGCACGTTTCTCCTAGCTTTAAGGGAGTAAATGATATAACTGTATATCTCCTTTAACCAAACTTTCAGGTCAACATTTCCTTCCTTCCTTCCTTCCTTCCTTCCTTCCTTCCTTCCTTCCTTCCTTCCTTCCTTCCTTCCTTCTTTCCTTCTTTCTTCCTTTCCTTCTGTTGAGGCTTAAAGTTGGGAGAGCTGGTTCAGGTGTGAAACAATTCACTTAGACTTTCTCTTTTAGCCAATGGGAACTTATTATTTTATGTGGAAAAGCATCATGGGCCTCCTTAGCAAGAGACTCCAATATTTGGAGGAGTTATGCTTATATAGAAGTTTTCAGAATGATGATGTAGTTTTAAACAAATGCTTTATTAACTTCTGTTTTACATCATTCATTTCCGCCAGATTTTGAGTTACAATCATTTTCCCCTGTTATTCCCCTACCCAACGTCCCAGAATAGCAGTCCCACAAGATATCGCTTCCTCCAATCTGCTCTCTCCCATACCTTCTCCCATACCCCCTTCGACTTTTCCATTAGAGGAAGGTGAATCTTTGTGTCCCAATGCCTGCACATCTTATCTCCCAATTATAAGCAAAAGAGTATTAATAATAGTATTTATATATATTTGAAACATTTAATGTTAAGACCTCGAATTTCACATCCATTTCCTTCCTCCCTTGTCACCCATTCCCTCTGGGGAGATAAGTAATTCAGTATATGTTGTACATGTCTAGCTATGCAAAACATTATCATAGGGCGGAGTAGAAACAGCTCGTCCAAGCCTCTCTGCCCCCAGATTCTCCACAAACTATGTAAAAAAGGACTCTGAAAAACTTCTGGAGCCCCAGCACCCACAGAACGACACAGAGAAGCTAACCTCCCGCTGAGGACAGC
Organism: Gymnobelideus leadbeateri; assembly: GCA_011680675.1. Classification (NCBI taxonomy): domain Eukaryota; kingdom Metazoa; phylum Chordata; class Mammalia; order Diprotodontia; family Petauridae; genus Gymnobelideus; species Gymnobelideus leadbeateri. The sequence continues at coordinate 123,355 of WOXC01002117.1, forward strand.
CCAGCACCCTGCAGGAAGGACCAGCGCAGTGGTCTGGGAGCCGGCAGCGCACAGAGCGCAGGAGCCGAGCCGAGCCCAGTCCAGGTCCACGTGAGCCGAGGTTTTAGCCCCAGGGCGGCAGGGCCAGCAGCCAGCTGGAGGAACCCTAGAACACCAGGAACTGTGGAGATTCCAGAATTATCAACATAGACATGCCTAGGACAAAGTAAGAGGTTAGTGTCCTATGGACTTTGGGACCTGTATTTGGGGAATGCGTCAGCTCCCTCCCCTGGGGGCTAGAAGCCACTGAGGAGACACGCCATTTTGTAGTTTTCAGAGGCATTTCCGGCTCCCAGCCTACAAATCGGGGAGATCCAGCGATCAGTCTTGGGGGGTAATCGCTCTTGCTTTAACCTCCCTGGATCTGGATTGTGATCTAGGGTGGAAGTTGTGGGTGGGTTTACAGCTTGCCAGAAACGGAAGTTGCCCCCCACACGTTCGGGACGAAAATTCCTCTAGCTGGCCTTAAAGCCATAGTGTGGCAACAAGCCCAAAAGTCAAGCAATTAAGTGGCAACATGCCAAGGCAAAGGAAACAGAAAAATGCAACCCTAGACTCCTATTTTGGGGGCATAGAGCGGGAAAAGGACTGTGAGGTCAGAAGTACTCTCCAAAAGCCCCAGGGGAAAACATGAGTGGGTTGCAGGCCATAGAGGACCTTAAGAAGGACTTTAAAAATCAAATAAGAGAAGTGGAGGAAAAATTAGAAAGAGAAATGAGAAGGATACAGGAAAAGTATGAAATGAGGGTCAACAGCCTGACTGAGGAAAACAACACCTTAAAAAATAGACTAACTCAAATGGCAAAGGAGGCCCAAAAGGGCAATGAGGAGAAGAATGCCTTAAAAAGTCGAATTTGCCAGATGGAAAAAGAATCTCAAAAGTTCACTGAGGAGATTCATTCCTTCAGAGTTAGACTGGAGCAAATGGAAGCTAATGACTTTATGAGAAATCAAGATGCTGTTAAGCAGATCCAAACAAATGAAAGAATAGAAGGCAATGTGAAATATCTCATGGGAAAAACCACTGACCTGGAAAATAGATCCAGGAGAGACAATTTAAAAATTATTGGACTACCTGAAAGCCATGATCAAAGAAAGAACCTAGAAATCACCCTTCAAGAAATTCTCAAGGAAAACTGCCCTGATGTTTTAGATCCAGAGGGCAAAATAGAGGTTGAAAGAATCCACAGATCACCTCCTGAAAAAGATCCCAAAAAGAAAACTCCCAGAAATATTATAGCCAGGTTCCAGAATCCCCAGATCAAGGAGAAAATACTACAAGCAGCCAGGAAGAAACAATTTCAATATTGTGGACACACAGTCAGAATAGCCCAGGACCTGGCAGCTTCTACACTGAGGGATCGAAGGGCATGGAATATGATATTCCAGAGGGCAAAAGAACTGGGAATGAACCCAAGGGTCACCTACCCAGCAAAACTGAGTATTTTGTTTCAGGGGAAAATATGGTCATTCAGTGGAATAGAGGACTTTCAAGCATTCTTGAGGAAAAAACCAGAGTTGAATAGAAAATTTGACATCCAGACAAGAAGTAAAAGATGCCTGAGAAGGTAATCAGAGAAAAGAAATCAAAAGGAACTTATCAAAGTTGAACTATTTACATTCCTATATGGAAAAGCAATATCTGTGACTGATGATATCTTTCTCACTATGAAAATAATGGAAGAAGGGTGTGTGGTCATATGAATACATATGTGAATGTGTGTGTATATGGTTACAGTTATATATGGATAGAGGGCATAGGTTGAATTTGTTGGGAAGGGAGAATACTCAAGGGATGAAATTATGAGGTGAGAGAGGAAAGTGGCAAGAGGAGATGGGGAGAGACATGGTAGGGTAAACTATCTCATGTAGGGGAAGTGGTTGCAAAGGAGGGGGAGAATAGGAAGGCAAAACCACATTCACATTGAATTTGGTTCAGGGAGAAAATGACATACATACTAAATGGGATATCTCAACCTGCAGCAGAATAGGGGGAAGGGGGATGAGAGGAGGGATGATGGATGGGAGGGCATCCTTGGGGGGAGGGGAGGTTGGAAGTACCCACTATAGAAGAGGGACAGGATCATGTAGGGAATGGACCAGGTGGGGGGTGGGATGAGTGGGAGGGAATTATAAGCAGCCTTGTACAATATATCTACTATGATAATGTTTTGCATAGCTAGACATGTACAACAAATACTGAATTACTTATATCCCAAGAAGGAATGGGTGACAAGGGAGGAAGGAAATGGATCTGAAATTCAAGGTCTTAACATTAAATGTTTCAAATATATATAAATACTATTATTAATACT
>WOXC01002118.1:0-101634 GCA_011680675.1 Gymnobelideus leadbeateri
GGTCATTTGGAGAGGAGATACATTGGCAACTGGGAGGATCAGGAAAGTCTTTCAGAAGATGGCACTTGAACTGAGGCTAGAAAGAAATCCGGGATACAAAGGACTAGCAATTAGGTAGGCATGGGGATGGTCAGTACAAAGGCACAGAGGTGGGAGATTCATGTGTGCTGAAAATCAAATAGACCAGTATGATCATATTGTAGAGTGTGAGAGGATAGAAATATATAAGATGGCTGGAAAGGTAGGAAGGGGCCAGGTTATTCAGAGATTTAAATATCAAATTGAGGAGTTTGTTGTTGTTGTTGTGTTGTTGTTTTTGTTTTTTCTGGAGGTAATAAGGAGACAGTGGCATTTATTGAGCAGGGTTGTCCTAAAAGAGACAGACGAATTATTGGATCTGTACTTTAGGAAAATCACTGCAGCAACTGTTGAAGGAATGTGGCAAGGTTTAAGTCAAGGAGATCCAAATAAAAGGTTATTGCTATAATCCAGGTGATGGGACCTGAACTAGGGTGTTAGCTGAGTGGAAACGAGGAAACATCTTCAAAAACTTTTGAAGATGGTATTCTAAGATTTGGTGACTGATTTTATATGTGAGGTGTGTGAAACTGAGGAATTAAGTATGAAATGGAGATTGAGAATATGAGTGACTAGAAGGATGGAGATACCATCTTGGGCAGACTGGAAAGAGGGGTGGAGTTAGAGGGAAAGAATAAATTGTCTTTTGGTCAGGTTGTCTTTGAGAGAACTATGATATGTCCACTTAGAAATGTCCAATAGGCAATTGGTGGTTCAGGAATGGTGCTCAAAAGGGAGGCTATGGATAAGTAGATATGGGAATCAGCTCCATAGAGGTTGTCATTAAACTCATGGGAACTGATGAGGTCACCAAGAGAGAAGCTGGAGCCAGACGGGGCTTGGGAGGACATCCACAGTTGGTACCTGTGATATGGATGATGGATCACCAAAGGAGACTGAGTTGTGAAGATAGAAAGAGAACCAGGAAATTGTAGGGTCATGGAAATCCAGAGAAGAAAGTATTCAGAAAGCAAAAGTAGTTAGTAGTGTCAGATACTGTATAAAGGAGGATGAAAATGAACAGAAAGTTGTCTAGAATAAATCTAATACTTCTTCCAAATGAAAGGTCTCATCTATTTGAAGGCAGTTCTTATATCTAAAGGTACTAGTTAGAGAGTTTTTCTATGTTTTCTTTCTTTTAATTTAAAAATATAATATTTGTTTTTACATCATCTATATGCCCTAATATATCCTTATCCCCTCCCCTGCCCTCCCCATAGAATTGTCCTTTATGACAAAGAATACAAAAGAGAAAAAGAAGAGGGTCATCAAAAGCAACCAAAACATTAAGTCCCATATCATATTCAGCATTCCACACCCATAGTTCCCCACTTCTACAAAGAAGGAAGGAAGGTACCATATTAAATCTACTCTTATTGACCAACCTTGTTTATTAAAATTTCACAGCATTCATTTTTAATTGTTTTGTTTCTTCTGTTCTTTTTCATTGTTGTAGTCATTGTATTGATTGTCTTTCTGCTTCTACTTATTTCACTTTGCATTAGTCTACAAAAGTGTTCTTATATTCATCATTTCTTACAATACAGTAATATTCCATTATGTTTATATACCACAATTTGTTTAGGCACTCTAATTTTTAGGTCAAGGCCAACTAGGTAGCACAGTGGATAGAGTGCCCAGCCTGGGGTCAGGAAGACCTGAGTTCAAATCTGGTCTTAGATACATACTAGCTGTATGACCCTGGGTAAGTAATCTGTTTGCCTCAGTTTCTTCATTTGTAAAATTAATTGGAGAAGAAAATGGCAAACTACTCCAGCATCTTTTTGTGACAGCTTTTAGCTATTAAGAAAAGTGCTGCTTTAGTATACATGGGGATCTCTTTTGGCTGCTTACTTCCTTGGGTGATGTTCCTAGTAATGGACCCACAGTCAAAGGTTATGGACATTTAATTACTTTCTTATCCTAGTTCCAAATTATCGCTCCATGGAGAGATACTCAGTCTCTCTAAGGGACTGATTCCCCAAGGTTGTGGTGACTTCTCCATAAGCCTACATATCCAGGGGCATATAGGTGGCAGTTGAGTGAAGAAAGGAAGAATTGCTTTGGGGTAATACTTGAATCGGGGATACCCAAGTAGGAGATTATTGTTATAGTCTAGGTGATAGTTGAATATAGTCTGAACTAGGATGTTGGCTGAATGGAAATTTCATCCAGTGGTGAAACTGTTCTCTTGGGTCCTCAGTAATAAGAATTGGGATCCCTGAGATACTACATGAGGATACCAAGCAATGAGGCCCTCACCATAGCTTCCAAATAGCCCAGAGATTGTGGAGACCATGATCATAATTAACAACATTTCTCACAGATGCTTTCTTAACTCCCTTTCTCCTTATCTCCACAACTTCTTCCTAATCAAGGGAAGAATAAGTGAGCTCAGGGTCAGGAGCTAAGATGCCTTGGGCAACTCCTAACTTAGGAAGGATGTTGATACATTGAAGAGACTACAAAGGTTGTCAAAAAGGGTTTGGAGAGGGCCTCCGGACACTCATTCATGTAGGTGACTGCTCTCCACGTCTCACATCCTAAGAACTCATAGAACCGTGGAGTCATAGACCACTGGAGGGCCCAGGAGATGGCAATGGTTTGGGAATGTCTGTCTTCTCAAGCAAGCTCTTCTTCCCTTGACTTTCCAAGGTAGGTGGCTGTATTTTCCTAGCTCTTCTGCAAAGCAATCAGGATACCGTTTGCTTCCCCCTACTAGATGTTCTGGTGTGCCCCCAGGTATATTGCCTGGGTTTTGTTGTTGTTGTGACTTTGGAAACCAGCTAGTAATCCTTCCACCTCATGGATTTACACTATCTTCTCACACTGCAGCCGAAAGAAAGTCTGGCTATTTTCTAAATCATGTTAAATAAAACACAATTAGGCTTAATTTAATCCCTAGCTCCTCCTCTATTCAGAGTTCCCAATTATTGTAGCCAGGCTTATGAAGTCTTGGAGAGTGGCCAGCTAGCTCCCTTGCAACCCTTCTACAGAGGCTCCTCAACTTGGATGCAAAGGCTTGTATCTCTGAGAAGGGCCCTTGGGGTTACTGTACTGACTTGGGCCAGAAAGGATTTCAGGATCTAAAGGGGAGGAAGATTTCTTGGATACAGAGAAAAAGAGGCTATCTCTGTGGGGGTGAGGTGGGAGGGTATATGTACACTATCGGTTTTTCTCAGAAGTGAAAAATATTCGTTTGAAAATAAACGAAAAAAGGAACCAAAACTCTGGGCATTTGCCAGAGTTTTTTTTCCTTAGTGGAGACATTTGGAGCTGTAAAGCACAAGTTCTAATCTTTTATTTTTAATTTATGAAATAAAACAAACACTTCCATAACAGAATGGAATAAAAAAAGATGATTGCACATGAAACTGAAAATCTATTCTACACAGCTAGCTATTCCTTTTAAATAGATAATAAAGTTATCATGTAAATTTCTTTTTCCCTTTTTTTCCTTCCCACCCTCTTTTCCCCCTTAGGCATGGCTACCGTTAGATATGTGTGTGTGAATATATTATATATATGGATATATGGACAATAGATGTATGCATACATAATATATATCTACATATATACTTCTATACATAAATACATACTATATACACATGTGTGTATGTGCTTATGTACATGTGCATATATATGCACACACATATATATGTTAAATCTCTCTGGGCTTCAGTTTCCTCACTAGAAGAAGAGTGGTGCTGAACAAAGGTCACAGGGTCATAGAGTTAGAGCTGGGAGCAATCTCAGAGACCATTATATCCAAAGCCCTCATTTTATAGGTGAAACTAAAGCCCATAAAGGTTGAGTGATTGCCCAGGGTCACACAGCATCACAGGCAGGTCAACCAGGTCTTCCTGACTTCCTTGTGTTTTCATCTCCACTCCAGCCAATTTCTGCCTCACTGTTGTAGCACCCCACCTTTTAGCTTTACCCCCCCATTTTCCAGCTCTATCCTTGAGAACTGTAGTCAAAGCTAAACTACTATTACCTTTGGAAAGGAATTATCCTGTTGTTTCACTCGTCATGTTCCTGACTTTCCAAAGTACAGCTTCCTCCCCTAGTCCCTACTGTCTTATATATATACATATACATATATATATATATATATATATATACATATATATATTGTCTTCCCCGTTAGAATGTAAGCCTCTTGAGGGTAAGGGCTACCTCATGGTGTTTGCCATACAGAATATGATTTTTATTCAGTCATTCTTGATTCCTAGATCAGTGTCCTATGCTATCCCACACCACTTCTCTCTACCCAGTATGTCTGAGACCTTTTCCAGCTCTAAGTCTCAGGATTCACCTTTGGTATAATCATATAAAAGGGACAGACTTTTCCGATCAAAGGACCTAACTCTGCAGAAGCTCAGGAACCAGGTGGTTAGAGAACACTAGTGGATGTCTTCATTGCTGAGGAAGTAGGGACAATAAATGGAGACACACTGGGAAGGTGACATACTGAACTATGTTAGAAGGAAAGGGACTATGGGTCCTATACTGTTTCTTTCTTGTATTATTGCTGAAGTGCTGTCTTCCCATGTAACAGTACCACCTGACTAGCTCCAGAGGCCAGGATATGCTATTCCTCCCCCACCCCATCCCCATCCCTGCCCTTCCAGGGGCTTCATTTTATGGGAGGCTACATGACACAGTGGAAAGAAAGCTGTATTTGTCAATATTCAAATTCTGGATGGATCACTTCACCTCTCTGATCCTGTTACCTCATCTGTAATATAGGTTTAATATTTCTTACACTAATCACTTCTTAGGGATTTTGTAAGGGAAGTGACTTGTAAGCATTAAAGTACTACAGGAATGTGAACTATTATCATTACCATTGTTCAGCAATGTTCTGACAGAGGCAGGTCTTAGTCCAGAGCCTGCGTCCCACCTAGACCAACCAGCCTCCCAGAGGATAGAACTGAGTAGAAAGTGACAAGAAAGGAATCTTAATGAAGAAACTACATAGTAGAAAATGAAGTGCCTTGTGTGGAAGCACACCCATTCTCAGTCAAGCGCATCTAGCTACCTCTAGCTACCTAGCAACAAATGGCTAGATTGCCTCTGAAGAATCCTATAAAGATTGTGCGGCAAAGGGCAAGTAGCACTCAGTCTGGAGTTTAGAGTCGAAGCGGACCTTAACAATTCCTGGTTTTCTCAACCTGGGCTGCCAGTTATTAAAGTAAACAGTTTCTACCACAGAGCACTCCTCCAAATGACTCTGCTGGCAAAATCACTTTAGCCCAGGACTGCCAAAAAGAACAGCTGTCCTGTTTTATTGGCAGAAGATTTTGAGATGGAAAACAGTGCAGCATCAAGAGCAGCAAGAAGCCATTCTGAGGGTTGTTTTTCCCCCCCTCAAATGAACTGTGTTTTGTTTTGTTTTCCTTCCTCAAATAAAGGAAGTCTACCTATGGAATCTTGACACCCAATCTGAAACCAAATGAATAAAAGACAGAGTTTTGCAAAAGCCCCAAGGGTCCAAAAGGAAAACACAACAGGTAGGCTAGAAAATTGTGCAAAAATGGGTTGTTCACTTTGTTGGGGGGCTCAAGATCCCAAGTCAACCAGTCATTTGTATTTTTCAGATGCTTCTGAATGACCGAATTGTGACTATCTTGCCAACCCAAGGGGATTACCAAGATCTTGTTCTCTTTATTGTCTGAGTATTTTCCAAACCAGCCAGGCTGACAGAAGCATGCTCAAATCTGGTTGGTTTGGATTCTTTGAATTAGAAACAAGTGACAAATCAGCAGAAGACAGGGTAAAGCTAAACAAAGAAGTGGTTTGTAGGGTAAATTAAGAATTTTTTTAGCTTTTTTTTTTTTTTTTTGGAGGGCAATTGGGGTTAAGTAACTTGCCCAAGATTACATGGCTAGGTTTTTTTGTTTGTGTGTGTGTGTTAAGTGTCTGAGGCCGGATCCAAACTCAGTTCCTTCTGACTCCAGGGCCAGCACTCTACTCACTGAGCCACCTAGCCGCCCCCAAACTATTACATTATTTTTTATTCTTTTTTTTTTTTTGTAAATTAAGAATTTTAAGAAGAATATAAAAATATTCTTAAAAGAATAAACTTTAAGAGATTTTCCATGCAAACATGCTAACTTCATGAGTACTTATTGAAATAAAGCAACTGATGTGCTAATTATAAGCAGCCTACAAGTTGAAATTATTCTTACTAATTCATTTATGCAAGTCTTTTTTTAATTCATTGAAACTACTTAAAAGTAGCTGTTGATTAAGAGAGATATAGCTTGTCTTAGTAAACAGAGAGACTTGGAATCAGGAAAATTATGTGTCTGAATATAGGCATGCAAAAAAAGGGCTGGGTGTGCCTTAATATTACCAGGGAAGATGTGCTCTGTGTAATCCTATGCCTTTGATTCCTACTGCCTGTGTGGTACTGGTAACGTGACTGAAACTCTCAGTTCCCAGAACAAATCTCTAAGACTAGCAGTTGCCAAGCAGATATTAATTTGAATCTTTAGAGGGAACTTCCCCACCAGGATTTCCATGTACTAATGAAATCATGGGTTAGACAACTAGCCAATTCCAACTTTTTATATGTGTGCCCTTCCTTTCCTTTAAATGAACCTGACTCAGTGACCCTTCATGAGGCAGCTATTTAGTTCAGTAGGTAGTATGCTGGACGAAGAGTCCTGGCAAGTCCTAGACAAGAGCCTGAATCCTGCCTTAGACATTTCTTAGTTGTTTGATCCTGGACAAGTTTAACAGCTCTTAAGTCTCAGTTTTCTTATCTGTAAAATGAGTGTTTGGGACTCAACAGCCTCAAAATTCTCTTCTAGATCTACATCTATGCTCCTATGACTATCGTTAAGACTTTGTTGGGTCTTTGGGTGAATCAAATTGTGCCTATTTTTTTAAAGGTGAAGTTAAAAGGAATAAGGAGAGTAACCTTAAATGGGACAAGAAATCACCAAAAAGTCAACATACAGACCACTAGCGTGGGGAGTAGAGTCATAGCTAGCTGAAATTCCATCTAGGGTAAATTCAATTGTGGGTGGCAGATCTGAACACCAAGGTACTAGGGACAATTTGATGGGGATGGGTGGGAGCAGACAGAACAGTACAAAGGGAAGGGCAATAGAGAGTGCAAAGTCACTGGAAAGATGAAGCAGGGAAGAATACATTCCTGGAGAGGAAGTATACCCCCTTCATTCTGGCACCCTTTGGCAGAACTCAGTTGATCCCATATTGATTATGGTTCTCCTGATGAGGGAGAAGGACTCAGAGAGAAGAGAGATGGTTCCATTGGATTAAAAAAAATTAACGCCAGCTAGCCTGAGTTCTGTAATTCTCCCCAATTCCATTTGCTTTGACTGCTTCCTCGAGTCACTTGTCTGGTGATGAACAGTGAATTTCTTGAAATAATTGCCCCATGATCTCTAACAAGACAGTACAAAGTCATTTCCTTGCTATTATTGAGCCATCAGTGAGACTCCCTGACATATGGTGCCCCTTATCAACCCAATCACTCATTGTTTCTATCAATCTCCCACTCATGTTTTTCAGAAATACCACAAGAGGAAATTACAAAACTCATTAAATCAGGAAGTATTCTTGGACCTTGGAGAAGCTGAAACAGAAACCAACAATTTCCCTTTGCCTTACTTCCTTTTTTGAGAGGCTTGAGATTGCTATACTGTTAAGGGAACAAATGAAAAAAAAGCCCAAGGAATTCCCAAGGATCCCTCCAAAAAAAAATGTCCAGGCTAAGAGTCTCATTAAAGGCAAGTTCTCCCCATATAATGAAAGGTTACCAAAATCCAGTAAGTTGAAATTTTAAATAAAGATTCCTTGAGTATTCATTGGGAAAGTTCATGGTAATAGCATCAATGTCCAATTAGCCTAGCTATTAAAGAGCTAGGTCATGAAGGCTAAAGCTACAGGTTCAGTGTCCATGGGGGAACAGTTTATTTTGCTCTGCTCCATAACAACATATAATAGTACTAACCCAGAAAACCATTTTTATAAATGAAGGTTATTGACTAAGAGAGGCCTAGGCAAGAGAAGATGAATGATTTTTTTTTTGCCTTTATTGTATCTTTTGTATCTAGCACAGTATTTGGCACATATGGTGCTTATTAAATAATTCTTGCCTTAAATTGACTTGACTTAAAGCAAAAGAAACCCTGTCCAGGATCTTCTTATCTTCTTTCTCTCCAAGATTTCATTTGCTTCCCCATGTTCAATTATCACCCCATGCTCCCATGACTCCCAAATCTCTATAACCAAATCTATTTTCTCTCCAGAATTCCTGTCCCTCATCATCAACTAGATAGTGCTGTAAGACATCTATAACTAGATGTCTCATAGGTCTGTAAACTCAGTTTATTCAAAACAGAAATCTCTATCTTACCCCATTAACCTTCTCATCTTCCAAATTTTGCATTTCTGTTGATGTCACCTTCCAGGTATCTAGGTTCACAACTTCAAATTCTTTCTTGACTCTTCCTTCTTCCTCACCTCCCCACCCCCCAAGATACAATCATTTTTCAAGTCTTACTCCTCCTACCTCCACATCATCTCTCACATCTAGGCTCAAAATATATATATTCCAAAATATATATAAGGAACCATTTCAAATCGATAAGAACAAGGACCATTCCCCAATTGATAAATGATCAAAGATACAAACAGATGACTTCCCCAGACCCATTACATTGGGCTCTCTCCATGGGTAAACCTCCTGAGCCTGTCCCCACTGGGTACCTCCATCTGACTACACAACGTGGCCTAAAACCCTGAAAAGATTCCCTTCTGAGTCCAAAGTCCTAGGGAAGTTTATAATTTACTTGAACTTATTCCTCAAGATGCTGATAGCTGCTGTCTACCAAGCTTCAGGACATTGCCTTCCTTTCCTTGATGAGTTTAGTGCCTGGTTTACAGTCTTTCCAACTTTTGCTGTTTTACTAGGGACCTTCAACATATACATAGCTATTCCTTCAAATGCTCTTGCCTCCTGATTCTTTTACTTACTCATTTTCATACCTTATTCCTCTACCCCACTTCAGCTACACACAAAGATGATCAAATCTTTTATCTTTTCATCACCTACAACTGTTCCACTCCAATGTTCTTGAATTCTGAAATTCCACTATCTCATCACAGTTTGTTGTCATTCTACCTCTCCCTTTGCCTTGAAACCCTAAAACCCTTTACTTCATCCTTACCATAAGCTCCATTTCCTCAACACCTCCGTTCTTTTCCAGGCCATCAACCCTACACTGTCTTCACTCTCTTTCCTTCCCCATCTTGACCCTTTAGTGAAGCAGTTCAACTCTTTTCTCAAGTCCTTTTGACCTATTACTGATCTTGCTCTGCCAAGCACAGATTATCCCTCTCATCCTCTACCTTCACTCCCACTAATAGGCGACTGAATGGAGCTAAAGGAAATCATGGAACCATACTAACTAGGTCCACTACCAGTTGATGTTACATTATCTCAAGTGAGGCCTCAATATGGCAAGGAAACCCTTTTATGCCTTCCTAATTGATGTTTCCTATTCACTACAGTAGCCTTTCCAAACCTTTTCATCCCTCTCCAAACCTCCCATGACTTCCCACCTCCCACTCCTCAGCTGGGAACCTTGCCTGATATTTCACTGAAAATAAGTGAGACTTCTTAGCTGAGAGCTACACCCCCTCCTGTTTTTTGTCACTCAGATGCATTCTGCTACTATCTTTTCTTTCATCTTTGTCTCACATGAAGAGGTGGTCCTTCTTGCCAAGGCAAATCCCTCTGCATGCTCAACTGATCTCATTCCATCTTGTCTTCTCCAGCAGACTGCCTCCCTCTATCATTTCCAATTCTGTCACTTATCCTCAATCTCTTCCTGTCTCCTGGCTGCTTCCTTATTGCCTACAAATATGCTCATGTTTTCCCTAGCCTCAAAAATATCTCACTTGATTCAATCATCCCTGCTAACTATTGTCCAGTATCTTTCCTCCCCTTTGTGGTTAAACTCTTAAAGATTATCTACTATTGATGCCTTTATTTCTTTCAGATTCTCTTCTAAACTCTCTAATTTCTTAAATTTGATCTCATCATTCAGTCGAAGTTGTTCTCACCAGATTTACCAACAATCTCTTTTTAAAAAGTAATATTTTATTTTCCCCAATTACATGTTAAAACAATTATTAACATTTATTAAAGTGTTGAGTTTCAAATTCTTTCGCATCCCCACTTCCCTCTTCTCCCTCCTCCTTGAGATGGTAAACAGCCTAATATAAAGTATACATGTGCAATCATGTACAACATTTCCATATTAGTCATTTGTACAAGAAGTCACACAAAAAAAGAATGGAAGGAAGAAAGAAAGGAAGGAAGGAAGGGGTAGGGAGGAAGAAAGAAAGAAAGAAAGAAAGAAAGAAAGAAAGAAAGAAAGAAAGAAAGAAAGAAAGAAAGAAAGGAAGGGAGGAAGGAAGGAAGGAAGGAAGGAAGGAAGGAAGGAAGGAAGGAAGGAAGGAAGGAAGGAAGGAAGGAAGAAAGAAAAATAGTATGTTTCAAATATTCAGATAACATGAATTCTTTCTCTGGAGGCAGATAGTATGTTTCATCATAAATCCTTTAGGATTATCTTGGATCCTTGTATTACTGAAATTAATTGCCAAATCGAATAGCTCTTTCTTGGGTTCTCATCCTTCTTCACCTCTCTGTAGCCTTTGAAACTCTTCATTACCCTTTCTCCTAGATACTTTTTCCACCCAGATTTTTAGAACACTACATTCTCCTGGTTCTCTCATCTGATCACCCGTTCTCATGTATTTTTTTTCATGCATTTTTATGTTTCATGCATTTTCATCCAAGTCATGCCAGGTACCCATTGGTGCCCCCCAAAGTTCTTTCCTGGGCCCTCTTCTTTTTTCCCCTCTGTACTATTTCACTCAGTGTTTCATCAACTCATAATAATCCGATTATTCTCAGATCTGCTTATGCAGTCCTAAACTCTCTCCTGACCTCCAGACTGGCATCTCCAACTGCTTATTATGCCTCAGATTGGATGTTGTATAAGTATCTTAAACTCAACATGTCCCAAACTGAAATCTTTGTCTTTCCCCCTGAACCCCACCTTTCCTATCTTTCCTATTACCATGAAGGGCACCACCATCTTCCCAAGTCACTCTGGCTCACAACCTCAGTAAACCCTTGACTCACTCACATTCAGTCTACATATCCAATCTGCTCACAGTGTCTATCTATTTTACCTGCATATCTCTAGAGTACAGATGCTCCCTTCCCTCTGACCTGCCACCATCCTGGTGTAGATGCTCATCACCTCACACCTGGACTATGACAACAGCTTTCTGATTGGTCTCCTGATCTCAAGGCTTTCCACTCCAATCCATCTTCCAATCAGCTGTTAAATTGATCTTCTGAAAACACAACTCTTAGGGCACCTAGGCAGCACAGTAGATAGACAATCAGCCCTGGAGTCATGAGAACCTGAGTTTCAGTCTGGCCTCAGACACTTAGTAGCTGTGTGACCCTGGGCAAGTCACTTAACATTAATTGTCTCCAAAGGAAAAAAAAAGGAAAAGAAAACAGAGCTCTTACCATGTCCTTCATTCAACAAAAAGGCAGAGATTCCCTATTACCTCCAGTATCAATTATAAAATCTTCTGTTCAGCCTTCACAGCCCTTCATAACTTGACCCTTTCTTATTTTTCCAGTCTTATTATACCTTTCTATCCACCATCCCCACAACTCTGCAATCCAGTGACATTGCTTTCCTTGCTGTTCCTTGAACAAGATACTCTATATCCTGACTCTGGGCATTTTCACTGGCTGTCTCCCATGCCTGGAATGCTCTATCTTTTCCTCTCTGCCTCCTGGCTCTCTTCAAATCCCAACTAAAATCCTACCTTCTATAAGCTTTTCTCTCATTTCCCTTAATGCTAGTACATTTCTTTGAATTACTCCAATTTTTCCTGAATATATCTTGTTTATGAATAGTTATTTACATATTATCTCATCCATTAGACTGTGAGTTCCTAAAAAACAGGGTCTGTTTTTTGCCTTTCTTTGTATCACCAGAGATTTGCAGAGTGTCCATCCCATAGTGGGTGCTTAATAATGCTTGTTAGCTAAATATTCGTTGACTATATTCTTTGACCTAATGATATCATTATTAGACCTATTCCCCAAAGAAGTGAAAGAAAGAAGAACCCATAGTCACAAAAGAAAATTATAACAGCTCTCTTTGTAGTGGCAAAGAGCTGGAAATTAAGAGTGTACCCATCAGTTGGAGGATAACTAAACAAAGTATGGTATACCAATATAATGAAATAGCACTATTACTGTAAGAAATTATGAAAGGGATGGTTTCAGAAAAATCTAGCAAGACTTGTGTGGATTGATTCTAAGTGAAGAGAGAAGAACAGGGGGAATAATTTATATAATAACAGCAATATTGTAAAGACAAACAACTTTGAAAGACTTAAGAATGCTTTATAAACTCAGTGACCAAACATGATTCTGAAAGACTAATAATAAAATATGTTACCGCACCTCCTAACAGAGAGATGATGGCTTCAAAATGCAGAATAAGACACACATTTTTAAGACATGGTCAATGAAAAATTTTATTTGCTTGACTATGAATATTTGTCTTTTGGGGGGGGGTTGTTTTGCTCTTTTTTTTTTACTTTTTGGAGGGCAGGGCAGTTAGGGTTAAGTGACTTGCCCAAGGTCACACAGCTAGTAAGTGTTAAACGTCTGAGGCCAGATTTGAACTCAGGTCCTCCTGATTTCAGGGCTGGTGTTCTATTCACTGTACCACATAGCCACCCCTTGACTATGAATATTTGTTACAATGTTGTTTTTCTCCCTAGCCCCAATATATGGGGAAAGGGGACAGGAAGGAGCGAGGGAAAAGAAATGATTAATTTAAAAAAAACTAACAATTAAACAAAGAGTAATATTAGGTTGACAAAAGTTGCTATAATGTACAATTTCATCACATCATGACAGAATCAAGTACTGAAAGATAACAAGAAATTATCTATTTAACCTGATCAGAGGGCCTTCACAGTTTCATTCATTTTATTGATCGCTTTCAGTAAAAATATGTAGATTAAAGAAAAAAGTAACAACTACAAAAGTAAATTAAACTTGCCCCTCACTGTAACAAGAAGGGAAATAAGACTAGTGTGCATGCACTGATTTCCTTATCCATGTCAGGAAGTGACCTTCTCTGGGCTAATTTTACTTCACTGGTTTACATTAGTTCAGGATGCAATATCAAAGTTAGCCACCAGGTGTCACTCTAATTGAGTTACCTACTAAGACTGGCCTTTTCGTTCACTTTCCAGAGTGGTAAATGGAATAGTCATTTTAAATAGGTTTCAGCATCCCCACAGACCATTGGAAAGGCATTAAATCTGAAAATGCCAGGCTCCTTCCCAACCCTTCTCCAACCCAACCATGAAAACTTTTTTCACTTGGTTAGAAATAAATTTCAACCGAAGCTGGGAGATGAAATGAAATATTAGTCAAATATTTTTTAAATGAAATTTACTGTTTTCATCTGAGGATAACCCACACTCCTCTGCAGATGTTTCACTCTCTCAGATGACTTCCCATGGCAATTAAATTTAGACACTTAGTATATTATGTGATTATGTAGTTTTTGATAACGTGAAATTAAATGCAAAAGAAATATATGAAATCTCTCCACCATCCTCACTCCCTCTTGACTGCTCCATGTAGGTAGGAGTCCTGAACTCATATATTTATGTGTTAAAAAAAGAAGTAGGAGGAGGGGCGTTCATTTCCTTTCCTCGGGCTCATCAGTTAAAGGGATACCGGAAAGATGAGGTAAAGAGATGTATTCGAAGTAGTTCATGGCCCTCTTGAGACCAGGAGAAACATTGATTATGGACTTACCTGGCTCTTATTGCTTCACGTCCTCGTCATGTTTACTGTTCATATGGTTGTTGCTTCTGCCTCAGTTTCCTGGTGCTGACGTTTCAAAGGAATAAAGAGAGAGAAGGAGAGGGAAAAGAACACAAAATGTCAGCTTACTCTGTTGGATCTTATCTTGTTGCAAAAGATTCCAGTTATACTTGTCCCAGGCCAAGATCTCAGTAATTCTCCTTTAATCTTTCTATGAAATATTTCACAGCCCAGAGGAAAGTAATAATTCAATAGAAAAAAGTCTAATTCTTCTTAATTCCACGCAGATAATATTCAACTCAACAAATACTTAATAAGTACCTTCTATGGCCAAATCATAGTGCTAAGGTACTATGAATGCAAAGATGACAATGAAAGCATCTTTTACTCAAGAACTTTTTCTTCTATTTCAGGACTAATAATATTATATAATTATATAATATAATGTAAAATATAATAACAACCTTCAAAAAGGCATTTTTAAAATGCTATGAGATTTCAGAAGATAGAAAGTTCATATTGGTTTGATGGAGGGAGGGGGATCAGGAAAGGCTTCAAAATGGGGGTGTTATTTGAGCCTGACTTTGAAGAATGGAGGAAGGTTATGACAAATGGTGGGGAAAAAATGAGGCATATGGATAGAATGAACAAAGGTAAAGAAATGGGAAATTACTTGACATAATTGGAGAACAAGTAATCCAGAATTTAGGATACATATAATGGAATAAGTCCAGAAAGATAGGTAGGGACCACAGAATTTGGGAGTTTAAACACTAGGCTTAAGAATTTGGACTTGTATTATAACCAAATGAAAGACATTCAAAATTTTTGTTTAGCAAAGAAAATACAATTATTGGACCTTAGCATTTAGTAAATTACTTTGGCATGAGTGTAGAACAGGTTGAAAAGTAGAAAGATTACAAGTAGGGAGAAAAGTTAGGTGACTGAAATAACCCAGGCATGAGGTGGTGAGGATTCATATTAGGGTGGTATCAGCATCAATGAAAATGAAGGTAAAACTTTAAGTTGATCCATCATACTTAAGAATGAGAATACATGATTTATTATAAAGGAAGGGATCAGAGGAAAGATTTTGCAACCATGGATTCAGAGTTGGGAGGAATGTAGAGGCTATCTGGTCCAAGAGCCTCATTTTATGCATGGGGAAACTGAGTCCCAGAGAAGTTTAGTGAGCTACCCAAAGTCATGCAAGTTAGTACATAGCAGATCATGAATTTAAATTTGGTCTTTTCCTTCTAAACCTGGACGTGCTATTTCCACATGCCACTTTGACACGTGAGGCTGAGCCTCCAAAAGACAATCCATTAGCCTCATAACAGTCCCTAAAGATACAAGCTTTCATTCACAGTGCCCCCTACTCATTGTCTACCTGATTCAGCCCTTCCTTTTGACTCACTCATACTAATGGGCTCCCAGTAAATAAGGCAATTTCCAAGTGAATGACTTTAATCCAGTTACTTGTAGCAAATATTCATCAATTTATGTTTAACACAAAGTTGAAAGTTCATTAGTAGAAACTTATTACCAGTGTTCTGCACTTGCATAATGGACAGTCTTGGTGAGAGCTTGAGAGAAGAGAGATTTTGTCTCCTGGCTTCCAGTTTCAAGAAAGAAGACACGTGAGTCTAGATTCATTTCAGGTCTCAGAAGGGAGAAATGCTCTGGGGCAAAGCTGCCATGTAGAGGAATTGACACCTTGATCTTGTCTCTGCAACTTACTATACTAGAGCCTTTGAGGAATTTCACCTTCTATGAGATGTGGGCCTCTTGGTTGAGCTGAGTTGAGATATCATGCTCTCAACAGGAAAGGTCATTCACTCTGTGTGTTGTCTGTTATATATTCCCATCTGGATTGCTCCTCTAATTTCTCTTTGCTGTGAGTCTACAAAATTGTGTTGATTTCTATTTGCTATGTGTGTTCATTGTGGAACTGGCATAAGTGTATTTGTTGTCTTCCCTCCTAGAATGTAAATTTCTTGTAAGAACTGTTTCATTTATTGTGTTTGTATCCCTCTTGTATTGCATTAGTAGGTGCTTAATACCTACTTAGTAATTAATCAATCACTATATCTATATATTTCTATTTTCATATGTATTTTCTTTTATTTTTAAGTTATGGAATAAAAGAAGCATTTCCATCACATAGTACAATAAAAAAGATAATTACACATAAAACTGCAAATCTGCTATGCACAGCTTGCTATTCCTATCAGATATACAACAAAATTATCATGTAAATTCCTTTTTTTGTTTCCCACCACCCACCCTAGAGATGGCTACCATTAGACTCAAATAGGTATATATATATATATATATATATATATATATGTATGAATGATACAAATATGCAATTATATTCTATACACACTTCTACTTATCAATTCTTTCTCTGGATATAGATAGCATCTTTCTTCATATGTCCTTAATAGTTAATTTGGGTACTTAAAATAGTCAAAATGACTTATTAGCTCAAAGTCATTCATAGAACAATATTGCTGTGACTGTACACAATGTTCTCTTGGTTCTGTTCATTTCATTCTTCATTATTTCATGAAAATCTACCGTGTTTTTCTAAAATCAATGGGTTCATTGTTTCTTATAGCACAGTAGTATTCCATTACATTCAGATACCACAACATGTTCAGTGACTCCCCAATTTATTGGCATCCCCACAATTTCCAGTTCTTTGCCACCACAAAGAAAGCTGCTATAAATATTTTAGAACATATAGATATGTATATAACTATGATGGAAAATTATGGATTTTTTTTAAAAATCATTTTAACAAATTACAAATATATCTCAAAATTTAACATATTACAAGTTTATTTTAGTGTTAATGAATTCATTAAAGCTTTTTGTCATCCTATCATTTCTCAGTCAGTGGCCAATAATAAAATTGCATCTAATATCATGAAGGGCTGTGAAAAGTATCTTGATATTCAAATGGTTGAGAACCATTGCTATCTATTACAGTTTTGCATCTCCAGGGAGGGGCCCCAAATTGGAAAGAGATTTTTGGTGTTATTAGGCAGAGAACATCAGATCTTGACAAGTCATGGCTCATTAGAGCTGAAAGGTACTTCAGAGCTCCTGTAGTCTAACTGCCTTGCTTTACAGAGTAGGCTTGAGAAGTGAGACTTGAGAAGGAAGTGGTTTACCCAAATTCACAGGTCTAGAGTGAGGCCATCAAGTGCAAGTGTCTAATAAAAATAGCTGCTCTCAGCTATGTGTGTGGGAGTTCTGGCTTGCTGCCCTTCTCTTTGCCTCTTGGGCTAGTCCTCCTAATAAGCAATTGTGTTAGAAACTATAGCCTGCCTATAGCTAACTATGCAACCAATCTGGGCATCTCAGTTTCCTGTTCCTTTCTTCTGAAAGATGAAAGATAATTGGCCGGATGTTGCAGTTAGCATAGCTGGGCAGCAAAAAAGAAAATGTAAAGGGACAAATTCAGAAGGAAATGGGAAAGAGAGAAAGGGTAGAGTTTTGTTAAAGGTGTGGTCATGAGGGTAAGGGTGGGAGAGGGAAGATGGCATGCAGAAATAGGAGAAGTGATATTAATATAATCTTAGACGTCTGAGGAAGACGGCAAAGCCTGTGTAGGAGGGAGATCACAGGGCCAGGAGTTAAGAGATTTGGGGTTTAATCACTAGGGCTTGCAAGCTGGGAGAGTAAGCCCAAAGGCATCCTTTACTCTTCATTCTTACTCAGCGTCATATGGAATCAGTTGCCAAGTCTTTGTCAATTCCACCTTCCCAGCCTCTCTCCAGTCTGTTTCTCCTTCCCCGCCCATATTACAACCCCTCTAATGTAGACCCTTGTCAGTAGTCTCATGGACTATTGCAATAGCACTTGATTGATCCTTCATTATACATTTTCATTCATACTTGCTTTCCTGCAGCCCAGCCTTCATACAGCTGCCAAATCATTTCCTAAATCTAACCATTTCAAGTCACCTGTTCAAGATGCTACAGTGACTCCTTCTAGGAAAAAAAATACCAACTTCTGTTTGCAACTAAAGTTCTTTGAAAAATGGATCCGGCATATCTTTCTAAACTGATCATATATTATTCCCTCAGGCTCTCTCTAGCTAGCCAAATTACCATTTTGTGTTCCCCTCATGTGATATTTCATTTCCCACCTCCGTGTCTTTACATGTGTTGTCCCTCATGCCCAGAATGTTTCCTGCCCAGATTTTTGCCTGTTGGAAGCTCTAGTTCTTGCTTAGGTATGGATCTGATTAAAAGGCCTTGAGGGGAACTCCTTCAACTCTGGAATTTTATGAAATTTTATTTTAAAAAGTTGTTTTTTTTTTAATAAGGAAGTATTTAGTGACACACTCCCCCGCAGCTCTATTAAATAGCAACCATCACCCCCATTAGAAAAAGTACTTGGCTTTCTTGATCAAAACCCAAATGTGGGAACTAGTGAAAGGAAAAGTAGTGTTCAGTAAAGTATGAGGTGTCTAGAACAGAGAACTGTGGCAGACTCTTGGCTGACCGTACACTGGGCATGTAAGATTTACTAAGTCCTTAGAGTAATAAGAATGCTAATTATGATCACTTTTACATTTTATGTTTTACTTTTCATAATGATAACTCCCTATGTCCCTAGGGGGCCTCAGGGCTTCCAAAGCACTCGGCCCACACACACCCTGTGAAGTAGGTAGTGCAGCTATGACTATTTGCCTTTTACAGCTGAGTAAATTTTATCTCCTCTGATGCTATTCCTACCCTAGAGGCAGGTATCTTACCACTTTCTATCAGCATCCTTTATGGAAAGAGATTGGTAGCTGTAGAAAGCCCTTGTCTAATCACCAAAAGTAAAGGCTTAATAATGAGGTGTTAAATTCACTAATACAAATTTCACAAGTCCAGTGACCCCTTTCTGAAGTACAAAGAGGTCCTTTGATTGAATCAGAAAGTGAGCCTGACCTGATCCCTTTATGAATTATGAACAAGTTTCTTATCTGAATTAGAGAAGTTTAGTCTCGGACTGAAAAATAATTGGTCATGTATCACTGGTCCCTTCAGCTGCCAAAGTGATCTTCTTAACGTACAGTTCTGACCCTCCATCTCCAGTTGCCCTGATCATTTTGTCGCTGGACCCAGATGGGTCAGGAGGAGAAAGTAAGACTGGTGGTTTAGCTCAGTTCAATTCACTTAAATCTAATTTATTTGAAAGTCATGGCATCACCTTGATGATGACATGGGCCCCTTGGAGAATAAAGCACAAACAACAACAACAACGCCCAGTCATCCTCCTACTTAATAAGTTCCAGTGCCTCCCTATCACCTCCGGGAGCAAATATAAATTCTCCTATTTGTCATCCAAAGCTCTTCGTGACTTGTCCCTCCCCCCCCCACTTTCCAGTCTTCTTACACCTTACACCCCCAATCTGCTCTGTGATCCAGTGACACTGGCCTCCTGGCCTCAACCATGGACTCAATTTCCAGTCTCCAGGCATTTTAACTGACTGTTATGCATATTTGGAATATTCTCCTCCCTCATCTCTGCCTCCTACCACCCCTGACTTCCTTCAAGTCCGAACTAAAATTCTTCCTTGTACAGGAAACCTTTCCTGACCCCCACCCCCACCCCTCCCTATAATGTTATGTCCTTCCTCTGTTGATTTTCCCTGATTTGTCCTGGATGTTCAGCATCTTGTTTGTAAATAGTTGTTTACATGTTGTCTCCCCATTAAACTTTGAGCTTGCGATCAGAGACTGGCCTTACCATCTTTGTATTCCCACTGCTTAGCACAATATCTGGCACATAGTAGGCACTGAATAAATGCTTATTGACAAACTGATTTAAAAGACAGAAGCAGGTGCAGTGGCAGTGGTGGTGCTTTTCTGCTGGACCTCAATTTTAAACTGCTCGATGACAGGAGTTCTATCTTGTTTTTGTTTGTATTACCCATAAGATCTAGCCTGGCTTTTAAGCACAACAAAGGCTTAGTGTTTAATAAGCGGAGATAAACTCTTGTCTAATTGAATCGATTTGAGAACCGGACATTCTTCATTTTGCTTATCACCTGAAAAAGTAATCTGGGTCTGGAAGAAGTCTTTGCTAGAGAGAAGATTTTTCCAGCTCTGCCTAAACTGGGAAACTCTTTTCTGGAGTTGATCTGGAAAACAATACATATAGTAAAGCATCTAGGTGGTACAGTGGATAGACCACCAGGCTTGGAATCAGGAAGAATTGAGTTCAAATCTGTCCTCAGACACTTACTATCTGTGAGACCCTGGGCAAGTCACTTAACTATTTGCCTCAGTTCTTCATTTGTAAAATGAACTGGAGAAGGAAATGGCAAATGACTCCAGAATCTTGCTAAGAAAACCCCAAATGGAGTCAAGGAAAGTTGAATATGACCGAAATGATTAAATAGCAAAAACAAATCATAAATATTACAGGTACCTTGTCCACTCTGCAGCCCAAGGGAATTCTTGTGAAGTCCAAATAGGTAGAGATACTTCATAAAAGCCAACCGGGCCGTGACTTGAGGGGAGGGAAGCTGCTACCAATAGTGATTATAACAGGATGGCTGAGTGAGAAAGAAAAGCAACAAGGAGCAAAAAAGCTCATTTGCAGAAATCTGTTTCTTCCATATTAAATTTAGAATTACAAATTGGTCTCATCTCCCCCTTTTAAAAGATGTAAATCAATTCTAAAATTCAGATAAAGACAAAGACAATTCTCTGTAAAGCCTGTACCAGATGGCTTCCTAATGATATCTATGAGGATGATTATGTGCAAATACCAACCACTCTTTAAACACACTCCTGCTCACGTGTTAGTGCCTTTTGCTAGAAAACAGAGTTGATTTCGGTCTTCAAAATATAGTATGCAATTCTATTTATCACAGTGCTTGAGAGATGCCATCATTCTGGTTAACTGAGTAAACCTCTTATACAGATTTTTGTTGTTGTTTGGGTGTTTTTCAGTCATATCTGACTCTTCATGACCCCATTTGGGCTTTCTTGGCAAAGTTACTGAAGTGGTTTGCCATTTCCTTTTCCAGATCATTGTACAGATGAGAAAACTGAGACCCACAGTGTTCAGTGACTTGCCCAAGGTCACACATCTAGTAAGTATCAGAGACTGGATTCGAGCCTTCCTGACTCCAGGCCCAGAACTCTATCCACTATACCAATTAGCTGCCCATATACAGCTTACTCACTTTCAAAGAATTAACATCCAATCAAGTATACTTACCATAAAAATTATATAGAGTAATTGTATAAACTCTGGAGGGAGGGAACACTAAAGGTCACTTAGTCAGACTTCCTAATTTTAGAGATGAGAAATAGGCCCAGAAAGGTCATGGGATCATGGTTCCAGATCTGGAAGAGATCTTGTGAAATCAAATAGCTCAACCTCCTCATAGAAAACATGATGAAAATGGGACCCAGAGAAGTTGTGACTTACCCAAAGTCACATGAGCAGAAGGAAAATTTGAATCCATGGTCTTCCAAAGGCATGGTCCTCCTACCACTCCATACTGAAAAGGATTGCCCAGTGTCACAGGGCCAGTGGATAGAAGATGCTAGGATCATAAATCCAGAACTAGAGACCAGAGAAGCCACCTAACCTAAGTCTTTCACATTAGAGTTGAGGGAAGCAAGGCCCAGGAAGAGTAAATGCCTTGCCTAAGGTCACACAAATAGAAGGTCAGGGGCAGAATTTGAACATGAGCCTTGTATCTACAGATCCCACATTCTGTCTGGGTTATGTCATGGCCACTTCTTGTTCAGAACTGACATGAGACTGGGACAAACCAATAGGATAATCTGCCTCTAGACTCTTGGCTAGGCTTCCGATGCTCTGAGGGCCACAACACCACTTGATTTGCCCTAAATCATATTTGGAATATGGCTCCATCCTGGCCCAAACACACCACTTCTGGTTCATTCTTACTTCAAGGTAGGTTTTCAATCACAGCAACGTGACAGGTTGAGCAGTTAAGGATTGAGCAAGAACTTAGAGCCTTCTGACCACCTACCTTCAATAGCAGAGACCCCTCTTACTTTGCCTAGATTCATTCCCAAAGGGTCAGCCTTTAACCACACTCTCCTTTTCTCCTCATCCCTGTGGTACTGAATGACTGCCACAAAACAAATTCTCCCCCCAACCTTAGCTACCCATTGCCTTTTTCCCATCTGCCTCGATCTAATCAACTGTGACTCTTAGCTCTGACCTTCTGCCAAGTCCCCAATTAACAAACTTCCTCCTATCTCACACCACTTCTTATCTTGCTTCTCCATCTTCTCATACTCACTGAGACCTGGCTGCTTCCTGATGATACTACAACCTTAGATGCCCTTCCTCATACTGGTTAAACGTTTATTCTCACCCACTCCAATTCACTTGGGGTTATGGCAAAGTTGGAATAATCCTTGTTCCCTACTGCCACTTCAGACACTCTACTACCATCATTCAGCACCATCTCCTCCTTTGATATTAATTTAATCCAAATGTATTATCCACTATAGATTCTGGTAGCTGGCAAGCCATTCTCCCCATTTTCTCAGTGAGTTCAGTGCTTGGCTCACAGTCGTTTTCTCCACACCAACTCCTGCTCTCAGTCTAGGGGACTTCAATATATGCATTTATTTATCTAACAGCACCTTAACTTCTCAGTTCCTCAATCTATACAATTGCCATGACCTGCTCCTTCAACTCAGCAACACACAGGGATGGTCAAATTCTTTTTTTTTTTAAAGCAATTGGGGTTAAGTAACTTGCTCAAGGTTACACGGCTAGTAATTATTTATGCGTGGGTGTTCATTTTCTGAGGTGGGATTCGATCTGATCTCGGGTCATCCCAACTCTGAGGCCAGCACTCTTACTCACTGTGCCACCTAGCCACCTCTGATGGTCAAATTCTTGATCCTACCATTCCCCACAAACGTTCCATTTCTATATTCTAAATTTCCTTTCTTATCACATTTTTTAATCTTTCTGTCTCTCCCCATGCCTCTGCACCATGCTTGGCCTTGAGTCCAGCACCAGCAGCTAATCCTCCTCATACCTGTGATTTATGTGCTTCCATAGCTTCCCATGATGGATGCTGTCATAGGTGATGTCACTACCTTGGTCAAAGCTATGCTTCAAGAATAAGATGCCCACAGATGGTGAGTGAGAAGGTAAACATCCTGTGGAAGAAGATCGAATACACTTGTCCAAGCACTGTCTAGGATACCATCTTCCACCAGTCCAGCCCTGCAGGCACATGATCCACACAAAGTTGTCTTCTTACTGGTCCTCTCCCATTATAACTTCATTATAATTGATTGTCCTCTGTGTTGGAATGCTCTTCTTCCTCACCTCTGCCTCTTGGCTTCCTTCGAGATTCAGCCCAAATCCCACCTTCTTCAAGAGGCCTTTCCTAGGCCTAGTCCCCAAACACCCCCTTCCCCTACTACTAATACTATACATCTTAGATTACTCCTCATTTACATTGTATGTACATAGTTTGCATATTGTCTCCCTCATTAGAAATCAAAGATCTTTGAGAGCAGGGACCATGTTTTTGCCTTTCTTTGAATCTTTAGAGCTTGCCTGGTAAATAATAAGCCCTTAATAAATGTTCATTGGACTGACTGGAGAATGTCTCTCTTTTCTGTCTCAATGTGACATCACCCAGATATGCTAAGAACTTCCTGTCTGATACAATCTGAAAATGTTGTCACTAACTCCCTTAAAATATATAGGCTCACAAGGCTCAAAGAACAAACAAATATATTTACATGCTAATGAAAATAAGAAACGTGTTAGAGGCCATAAAGATTAGAGTATACACTGAATAAGCCCTTCCCCGGAGTTTTGTGTAACCTCAGTCTGTTAGAACATGAGGTGGGTTGAGCTTCTTCTATGACTCTCTCCTATGGATTTTCAGTACCTTTCATGGAAGCTCACGTAGTCTTCTGATTGTTTCATGTTCTCCACACCACTTGGATTACGTCTCTTTCGCTACTACCTGATGGCCTCTTACGTTTATTATCCTGGTGTCAAACAGCTAAGTTAGCTCCTTTCAATAAAACTCAGCAGGATGCACTCTCTCACTACTCCTGGCCCTCAGTGTCTAGTCTAGTCACCCTGCATGTGGTGCTCTCTTAGAAGTAGGGAGAGGGAATGGAAATTCAAAGTGACTATTATCTGTCCCTCAGTGGTTCCTTTATCAGTTTCTCTCATGTACTAAAGTTCTGTTGACTTATCTTTTCAAGTCTTTTGGAAATTCCACTTTCCTCCCAGTTAGATCTCAACTCAACATCCCGTCCCAACAACTGCAGCTCCAACCTGGGCTCTTCCTTTCACTGTGAGCCTTCTGCTATCTTAAATTTGGATCCTACTTCAGAAGAAATCACCATGTTTGTTGTTCTTGAATCATTTGTCAGTCACGTCTGACTCTTCATAACCCCATCTTGGGTTTTCTTGGCAAAGATACTAGAGTGGTTTGGCATTTCCTTCTCCAGCTTGTTTTACAGATGATGAAACTGATGCAAACAGGGTTAAGTGACTTGTCCAGGGTCACACAGATACTAAGTATTTGAGGCCAGATATGAATTGTCTCCAAGCTATTGTCCCACCTAGCTGTCCCATAGGATCTCATGTAGTTTCCCCATAATTCCTTATTACCTGGTTCAAAGGAAAGGTGGGGAAAGCAAAGCATGTTCTGCCCCTGTGATTCCCTTACATTTTTCTAATCAATTGAATTAATAAAAAAAGTTTATATAATTTACATAAATTACACAATATATAACAAACAGTGGTCATCTATTTCTTTATAATGGATGTCATATTCATTCTATACCTTGGATATCATCTTTTTCCTAATGCAGCGTGCGGCCCTGTGCTGATAGGCACATGTATGGTGGTACATGGCAGCATCCTCCCACATCACCCCCAGGGCACAAACTAACCACCAACCTAGAAAGTACCTGAACTGGGACTTGTTGCTGCTTCTGAATACTGTCCTATGCTCTGGCCTACAGGTGAAACTTAGTGCTGTTGGCCACTTAAGGATGAATCAATTACCATTGGGAGAAGCGAGACAAAGGAGCCAAGATGAGAAGGTCTATGGCCCTGAGAGAAATTCCAGAGTGAAAAGGCTGCTGAGGAATAGAAGGAGAAGTTTAGAATGTCAGGAGCAGAGCCTGGAAGGAAATCAAGAGATGATATGAGGCGTCTAGGTGGTGGAGTGCACCAGGCCTGGAGTCAAGAAAATTCAGCTTCCTGAATTCAGATCTGCCTCAGACACCTACTAGCTGTGTAACCCTGGGCAAATCTCCTAACCCTGTTTGCTTAAGTTTCCTTACCTGTAAAATGAGATGGAGAAGGACATGAGTGAAAACACTCCAGCATCTTTGTCAAGAAATCCCCAAATGGGCTCATGAAGAGTTGGACATGACTAGAAAATGATTGAATAACAAATTACAGTTCTGAGACCTGGTAGAATGGTGCCAGGAAAAGTTCACTAAGTTAAAATTAATTTTTTTTTGCTTTTTGGAGGGCAATTGGGGTGAAGTGACTTGCCCAAGGTCACATGGCTATTTTTTGTGTTAACTGTCCAAATGCAGATCCAAACCCAGGTCCTCCTGACTCCAGGGCCGGTGTTCTATTCACTGTGCCATCTAGCCACCCTATTTGAGATTAATTTTCCAGGGCTCTGATATATCCTCTGTCCCCAATCTCTTTAAGTCCTATGGACTCCAACTTATAGAATACAAACAACAGATTTTCCTCTAGATGCAGCCAACATATGCATCTTATCTCCTCTACAGTTGCAACAAAAAACCCTCCCTTCCCCCCTCCACCCCAGGTGCTCCATGTAGATTCCTATGGTGCCATTTCTCAAACTTTCATTTAACTGTTGAAATTGGAGCTTCCTTAATTCTCATAGAGGAAGGGAACTGAGCATCATTTGAAAATATTACTGCCATGGCTTGAACATGGTTGGTGAAACTTGCCCCACCATCATATTTCTCAATTCTGGGCTTAGATGCCCATTCTAGATCTATCAAGGGTCTCAGAGGTCATCAAGTTGAACCCCCTTATTGTACAGATGAGGAAATTGAGACCCAGAGACAGGTTGTGCCCATGGTTGCCTAGATAGTACCTGCAAGGTCCTATGACTGTAGCCAATCATTCAATCAACAAACATCTATCTATTATTATCTGCCAGTCACTGTTCTCTATGTTAAGCATTTTTTCTCCTGCAATATGCTATGTTTGTGAAGGTCTATCCTTATTCCTGTGCACCCATCCTTAAGTAACTGAACAGTTGTTTTGGACACTGATGTAGACCATGGCAGTGGTGCTGTTAGAGATTCCAGTACAGAATTAGGATATGGGACTTAGCCATCATTTCACACTTGCTTAGCCCCTGTAATGAATGCTCAACTCACAAAAGTTGATCCCAAAGTCCATTAAAGCTTCAAGAGCTCCAGAAGGTTATGGCTTCTCAGGCATGATAGAACCTCAGTTCAGTACACCACAACTTAAGGCTTGCAGGTTCATCATAGCAAGGCACAAGAAAGATGGCAGAAACTACACTCAATATGTATCTTTAAATAAATTGTTACCCTAATCTCAGTGGCTGAGTAATCACTACACCAACTCTTGTAGCCTACAACAGATGCTTACTTCTCAAATAATATTTCCTGCTATGCAGCGCTCACTATTCGCATGTCTGCCTTAATGTTTAGAGGGAGAACAATCCAGGTTTGGTTACTGCAAAATGACCAACTCTTGTGATTAAAATTAATTTTAAATTTAACTACCAGTACTTTCAGCAGTTTCTATATTTAACTTGTGTTGGATGTTTCCTCTTAACATGAAGGCTTCACTAGCAGACCCAAGTGTATCAAAACCAATCCCTGTACCCCGATCCTTTCTTCCTCTTTCCAATGCAAGAGACTTGGCTCTAGGTTGGGAAATTTTCTTTGTTCCTCAATAGTCAGTTTGGCCACAACTCTTCAAGAGCAAAAGCCTATCAGGGGCCACAACCCAGAAGCACCAGTGATGAAAAACCCTGAATTGCCAGTGACAAGACAGAGAACTGAGGAAGAGAAGGGAGTGGGACAGATCACCAGGACAGGACACAGTGCTTGTGGGGAGTTGTGCTGCACTCCACCAAGTCTGAGGGAAGAGAAGCATAGAGGGGGCACAGTTCTGACCATCCAAAGTCATTTTGGGAAGAGAAATGGTCTGGTAAACCATGAATTGCCCAATGTGGGAGGAGACTGGGACATCTTGAGGTACAGCCCCCAAGGAAACCACAATCAGATGAAAGGGGGTCAGAAGTGAACGATAAGGAAAATAAAGAGGGGAGAGGGATGCTGTGTAAGTACCAAAGATTCCAGGAAGAAAAAAATCTTGAAGACCTTGAACATAAACAGATAAATCAACAACAAAAAAATTACCTCCAGACCTAGGATATGAGTTTAGGAATCTGTGAATAAATGCTGTAAAATGAAGGAAAATGATCCAACACCTGATGAGACAGAGGACCCTGTGGAATTTGAGAAGATGGAACCATAACGTGGCTGCTGAGTGGTTTAAAAGAGAAATGAAATTATGAGAGCAGAATTTATGTGCTACGCAGCCAAAATCCTGAGCAGAATAGAAAAAACTTGGATCTGCAATGTTAAACCTCACTGAAGGGGAAAAAAAGAGAGAATATATTGGGAATATGATTATGAAAGACAACCTAGAAGGAGAGAAGCAAAAAACAAGCAGATTCAGAGAAAATATTCTCTCTATGCAAACAAACTATATGGATCTCAAAGACATAGAGATAACGTAAGAATCATATGTCTCCCAGAAGGACATGACAGGACAAAAAGCCTGAATATTATAATGAAGTAAATGATAGAAGAAAATTGCTCAGAACTTCTTAATATAGAAAATAAAATTCCAATTGAATGAATTCACAGATCTCAATAACAACAACCCAAAGGCTGCAAAAATACCAGTGGTCAAATTTAACAGTTCAATTCAGAAAAAAACAAGTTCCACAAGCCATCAGAAGACCTTCAAATACAAAAGAAAGGCTATTTGAATAACCCTAGACTATTCTCTACTTACTAGAAATAGGAGAAGGAAAAAGAATAATGTGTTCCAAAGAGCGCTGGAGCTTGGAATGCAGTGCAGGTGGATTAATTCTACAAATCTGAATTTAACCACACAGGACAAAGGGTGAACATTCAATAATAACAAAAAGAAGGGTTTGAGTTATTCTTTAGAAAGAAAATCAGAACTGAAGAGAATATTCACTTCTCAAATGTCCCAAACACAGAAATTCAGGAGAAGTGAATAAAGGCAGACAGCAACAGAAATAGAATGACAACAGAAAAGACCAGTAAGAGATTTCTTTCTAAAATACACAAGGGGACTGGTGAATGCATAAATATTGTAAAAGTAGCAATGAAGAAACAGATGGGGTCTGGCAACAGTCTGCCTATAGGTGGACGGTGTTTTTGTGGTAAGGTACATATAAACGGGGCGGGGGGCAGGAAGAGGGGTACAGGGGATAGAAAGGAGTAAGAAATGTGCCAGTGTCAAATTAAAACCAAATAATTAAGGAACAGATGGAGCTGGACTGGTCACCAAGACAGGCCACTGTGCATGTGGGAAGCTGTGTAGCACTCCACCAAGCCTGAGGGAAGAAACATCATATAGCTGTGAACATTTCTGACTATCTTAAAGTCAGTCAGCAAAGAAGCCTTGGCTGGTGAACCATGAGTTGCCCAGTGTAGGAGAAGGGAAAGGTGACCTCTGTGGTCTCAGAAAGGGAAGAACCTACAGGGTAGTGAGTGAAGAGGAGAGGGGGAATATTAAAAAGGAGAAGAAAGGAAGAAGGCCTTGCTTTGGAAATAGGAGAGAGTTCCACTGATAAATGCTTCTGTGGGTGAAGGGAGATGAGGACTTTATACTAGATGAGGCCTGGGGGTATCTGGCATCTGAAAAGTCTATTTGTCCTGGAAGTGGGGGAGTTGGATCCCCTGAGGCACCTGGAGGAGTGAGAGAGAATGAAGACATGAAGGAAATTTCCAGGCAAATGTAAGGAGGGAAAAGGTCAAAAAAGAGAGGGTAGAGATCAATGTAGAGTAAGAGAAGGTAATGCCCTACCAAGGGGCATTGTCCTTTCTGAAATGTAAAGGGAAAATTGGAAGAAAGGGAAGAGAGCCAGTGGGAACAAGGCCACCTTAAAAAACAAGAAAAGATTAAAGCAAAGCAACCGAAGGAATATAATACTGTGTTTACAGCAGAAGAAAAAAATCATAACCTAATTTTTTTTTTGTGGAGAAACAATTTCCTCCATATGGAGGAAAATATAAGCCTAACTCTTATAAAATTAAATGTGAATGGATTTTAAAAATCAAATAAGACAAAAAAGAATAGATTGTATAAGAAAACAAAGCTTTACAATATGTTGCTTGAAAAAACACATTTACAAAATAAATACACAAAATAAAACTGAGGGAATGGAAAATAATTTACTATGCATCAAGTGAATACAAAAATTAGTCATTGTCATCATGCTATCAGATGAAACAAAAACAAACATTCAAAAAAATAAAAAGGAATAAACAAGAAAACTATTTTATGCTGAAAGGAACCATAGACAACAAAACAATGTCAGTAACAAATCTATATGCTCCCAAATGCCTTAGCAGCCAAATTCATAAAGGAAGCATTACTTGAGTTTCAAGAAGACATGGACAGTAAATCAATAGTAATAGGAGACTATCTCCCAGTTTTTGATAAGTCTAATAGAATGATAAACAAAAGGGAAAATATAGAACTGAACAAATTATTAGAAAAATTAGGGTTAAAAGACTTATGGCATCTTCTAAATGGGCCAGCAAAAGAATATGCATATTACTTTGTACCAGATGGAAACTTTACAAAAAATAACCATGTACTAGGGCAAAGAGATATTGCAAACAAATGTAAAAAGGCAGAACTAGCCAATATATCCTTTATGGACCACAATTCAATAAGAATAGAAACTGGTTTAGAGACAACAAACAAAAGATATAGATTGAAATGGAAATTTAACAGTGAAATCTTAAATATTAAGTGGGTCAAAGAGTAAATCATAGAAACAATTAATTCCTATGTAAAAGAAAATGATAATAATAACATACCAAAAGTTCTGGAATGGAGCAAAAGCAGTCCTCAGTAGGAAATCATATTCTTAGAATCATATATAAACAATATAGAAAAAGAGAAGTTTAATGAGCTGAATAGGGACTTTGAAAATTTTAAAAATATATGCAAATAAAACTAAAATAAACACAAAAGAGGAAATAAAAATCAGAAGAAAAATAGATAAACTGGGGAAAAAAACAGAAATGATGAATAGAATTCAAAGTGTTTTTTAAAAAAACTAATAAATTAGCTATTTATTATTAATACACTTGTTAGTAATCATAATAATAAATTAGTCTTCTCAAAGACTAATAAAACATAAATTCTTAACTAATGTGATTAAAAAGAAGCAGGAAATCAAATCAATGAAATAGTAAGTGAGCAAGGTAAAATCACAGCGAAATCAGAAGAAATAAAAATAATATTTAGAACATATTATAAACAGATATTCAACAAAACAGAACACAAAAGAAATAGGAGAATACTTTCAAAAATATAAAATCCCTAAGCTATCAGAAAACCAGATAGAGATCTTAAATAACTCAAAATTCAGAGAAAAAATTAGATCTAACTGTAAAGGAACTACCAAAGGGCAAAAAACAACAACACTCAATATATGATTTATTCATTCTTTCATATGACTTTCTAACCAGAGGGATGACAAAACTCATACTCACCAAAGTAGCCATAATAGAACTCTAAGATTCAATACTTCTGAGAGTTAATCAGTTAATAATTATTTGTGGAACACCTATCTCATTTCCAGCACTCATCTGTGTCTAACCTGTTGGTTCTTCTATAATCTTCAAATTAACAGTTCAGTATACAGGGCATGAGAGCTCCTTCTGCTAAGACCGCAAGTACAATCTGATAAAGCCAGGGAGATGTGTTTTGAGTACTCATTCATAGGTTTCCCTACCCTTCCTTGAGGGTGGGGTGAGGATGCCCATTCTGTCAGATCATTTATTGGATGCAAACCATCTGTCAGGCTGCAGCAGCCCTTTGGAAGAGGTGGATGATTCCCTGCTCCCCAGATAAAAACAATTGGGAGAATTTCCTTAATGTCAGAAATAATCAACAGACACTCCTTGGGGATGAGCAAATCTATTACACTTAATATCTGTCTTTCCTAAGCCCAGTCTTCTTAGCCTTATCCAGTCTTTGTTAATAAATAAGGAAAAGCCCTCTCCCAATGTCATAGGATCAGAGATTTAGATCTGGAAGGAAACTTAGAGCTCACAGTCACACTCTTGCATTTCATGCATGAGGAAACTGAGGCTCAGAGAGATAAAGTGGCTTGGCCAATGTGATGCAATTGGCTAATAGCATGCAGTAGTAAACAGCTGAGCTATTTGCTCAGATTGGAAACTAGGTCTTCTGCCTCCAAATCCAGGGCTCTTTCCAGTGTGCTTTCCTATATGTTGGGCTTCTTTGGACTCCAGTTGGGCAGAATTTGCAGAGGCTCAAAATCCCTGCTGTTCTCTTCTCTGTAAGAGTATGAGCCAAAGAGGTTTCTTCCTTAGGCTGGGCTATGCCTCAGCACCATAGCACTGTGATGATTTCTGACATTTACACAGCCTCTAAGTTCTGCAAAACACTTTCTGTATATTACTGAGAAATAATTACTACAGCTGTTATCTCAGTTTAACAGAAGAGGAAGTTGAATGATGAAGTGTTCCATTTATCATCACATAGCTAGCAAGCATCAGAAGCAGAATTCGAACCCAATTCCTTTCTCTGGCATACCATCAATTCAATGAGCTTTTACTAATTGGCTACTATATAACAGGTACCATGTTGGACACTAGGGATACAAAGACAGAACCCTAACTGTCAAGTCTAGTAGCTTACATCCTACTGGTACAAAGAGATGGAGTCAAAATTGGTTTGAAAGACCAGACCTAAAGATTGGTGCAAAATGGATGTGTAAGTCAATCAATGAATTAGCATCCATTAAGAACTTACTATATGGAATGCACTAAAATACAACAGTCCTTGTCTTCAAATAAAATACATTTTATATTTCATATACACATGTATAAGTATATAGAAAATATTTACAAAATAAACTCAAGAAAATGGGGGGGAGGGAGAGGACACTACCAACTGGAAAGATTAGGAATAGCCTCAAGCAACTGAGCCAAGAGGAAGGTAGGTCCCTAGTAGATGAGCACAGCACTGGAAATGTGCCCCTATTCTGTCCAATAATCTCTGCAATGACTCAGTGGGAGGTTTAGATGACATGCTTATCAAGTTTATGGGTGACATGAAGTTGTCATGGATGGATAATATATGTTTGATGAGAACTCTTCTGCAATGATAATGAACCTACATGACAATAAAGCACTGTCATTATCAAGCCTATTTTCCTAAGAAAGGCACAGGAGAAGTTAAGGAGGGTAGTTGAGCTATTTATATGGAATAGCCATCAAAAAACCCAATCAAGTAGATGTTCTCCAATAGATAAATGATCAAAGGATGAGAACAAGCAGTTCTCAAAAAAAGCAATTGTAAAGTATTTGCAACCAGATGAAAAAATACTTCAAATCACTAATAATAAGAAAAGATGCAAATCAAAATAACCCTGGGGTTTTACTTCACTTTCTGAAAATTGGCACAAAAAATTAATAATGGCAACAATGTTGGAGTAGTTGTGAAAAGATGGGTATACTAATACATTGTTTGTGGAGCTGCATAATGGCACAACCATTTTGGAAAGCAATTTGGAATTACACGAATAAAGCAACTAAAATATCCATACCCTTTGAGCCAGGGACTCCATTCCTGTACTTATGCTCCAAAGAATCTATCAATAAGAAAAAAGTCTCCACATATGTATGTATGTATGAATGAATGACTGTATATGTATATATATATATGTATATATACATATATATGTATGTATTGCAGCAGTTTTTGTGATAGCAAGAATTGGAAACAAAGTAAATAGCCATCAACTGGAGAATGGCTAAACAAGTTGTGATACATAAATGTAAAAGAATGTTACTATGCTATAAGTATTGATATATGTGATAAATATAGAGGAGCATGGAAAGATCTATGTGAACTGATGCTGAAGGACTAAGCAGAGCCAGGAAAACTATATATGCAGTAACTACAAAAATGCAAACAGAAAGAACAATGATATTACAAAAAGTCAAAAGAAAATGTAACAAAATTATAAAGATCAAGTGGAAACTGAATGAAGAGATATGAGAAGACAGCTTGAATACATCCCTTTGTGGAGATGGGAGGTCTACAGATGTTACATATTGTACACAATTTTTGGACTTTTTCAATGTATTGATCCGTTGTGCTGACTTTTTTTCCTCCTAAAACAATATTATTGCTTGTATGGGATGTCTGTCTTGAGAATAAGGGGAAGGATTCCATGAGGTTGTAAGAAACAGAAGATATCAATAAAAATTATAAAAATTTGAAAAAAAATAATCAGGGATAACTTCCCTTGAAGAACTTGGAAATAAACCATTCTGATATTTGTGGCCGTGTTAATAGACCTTTGGCATGGCCTGTTCTGCACTAAGGATTGACCACAGTTAATCTTCAAAAATAAAGTATAAAACCTTGAATCTTAGAAATAAGATGTCTATCCATCTAGGAGTATTTGTTAAATACTTCAATCCTCACAACCAGGAAAAATCATAGGAGACATTGTGAAGGAGACAAAGTTATGGTGCACAGTGGCTAAAGCCTTGGACTTAAGAGTCAAGAGGACCCAGGTTCAAATCTAGCTTTAAGACACTCAATAATTGTGTGAACCTAGGCAATTCAGTTAACCTCTTTCTGCTTCTGTTTCCTCAAACTGTAATATGAGAACAATAATAGCATTTACCTTTCAGGGTTCTTGTAAAGATCAAACAAGGTATTTGTAAAGTGCTTTGCACCACAGTAGGTGCTGAGTAAATGTTTGCTCACCTATTACTCTCTCTTTCCATATTCTCCCAAACACACACACACACACACACACACACACACACACACACACATTCATCACTCTAACCTTGTTCCTATGCGCTCAGGAAAGAACCTGAGTAGATTTCTAGTGAGGTATCAATACATCTCAAAGTTTAACCTCTTCCAGGAATCATTCATATTTGATGGGGAATAAAAGTTGTATAAGGTTTAAGCTAAAATAAAAATAAACATGATGCCACAATTAGAATCACACAAGACTTGGCAGCAGCAACATTAAAAGACTGAGTCTTGGAACACTATATATTAAAGAGCAAAAGAACTGAGGGTTCCAGCTGAAAATATCATACCCAGCAAAGCCTAACATAATCTTGAATGAAAAAAATGGATATTTAAGGCATTGTTGGACTTTCAGGACTTTGTTTAAAAAAACCCTCAAACCTGAACTTAAGATTTAACATACAAGATTTGACATACAAGAGCCAAGAGAAACATAAGGTACATACCAAAGACCAATTACAAGAGACTCAATATGAACAGACTTTTATATATATATAAAATGTATGTCTAAGATTGTTATTAATTATTGGGTAGTTCATAAGAAAGATTGGGGTAGACCTAAGTATGATATGACTTCAAAAAGCAAAAGTATTTAGGAACAGCTAAGAAGAGTAATTATCTCCTACAAATGAGGTGGGAGAGGAAGAACCAATGCAGAGGAATTAGATGGGGGAGGAGAGCTATTAGTTCTGAAAATTGACTTTCATCATGAACGGGTTCAAGGGAATAATACATACACATCTAGATGAGTATAAAAGTCTTCTAAATTTAGAAAGAAATAAAACAGTAAGGGGATGGGGAGAGGATAAGGGAGGGATCTTTAGAGGGAAGGGTGAGGGAATAAGTTAAAAAGGGATATAGAAGGGTGTTTAGATTAATGGGAATAGGAGAATAAGGGAGGGATCATTGGAGAGGTTGGTTAAGTAATAGGAGGACAAAGTAAAAGGTAGAAGTAAGGTAGAAGAGTCAGGAGGGATAGGAAAGAGATAACATACAAACATAAAAACAATGATTAGGAGTAGACTCTCTTAGGGAAAGTACACATTTATATATGCATGTATATTTGTATGTGTATATATGTATATGTGTATGCACATATCAATACCTATATTTAAATATATCCACTCTTATAGTCTGGGAGGAAGTGGGAAAAAAGAACAAAGTAAAAAGTTCACAGCAGAGAACAAAAGAAAACCTACAATGAAGCAAAGAAAGAATTAATAACTTTTAACACAATGCATAGTATTTAATATATAGGCTTCCTTGAAATGGAAATTTATTGCTATGCATATTGAATCCTCTCTTACATTCTGCTGTGTGCACACATTATTTTGTTCTTATTTTACATTTAAGTTTATAATATGTTTCTTTTTCTTTTCTTACTATGTATTTAAGTTTTGATATTCAAGTCTAAAAGAAAAAAAAAGAAACAACAAACATCTAATTTAGACCTTTCTACCATCATGAAGCTGTATTTTCATGCTAAGAGGACAAGGAGGAGCAAGTCAAAGACCCAGGAATCTAGGACAAGGATGTTAAGGATCAGATAGGAATTGGAAGTCAGAGCAGGCCATAGTTGAGAACTGCATGGATCAGTGAGAGCCGTAATTGATAGAGTCAGAATAGAATTCAGGCAGACCTACAAGAACAG
The DNA here is from genome assembly GCA_011680675.1 of Gymnobelideus leadbeateri. Lineage (NCBI taxonomy): Eukaryota > Metazoa > Chordata > Mammalia > Diprotodontia > Petauridae > Gymnobelideus > Gymnobelideus leadbeateri. Next base: position 35,838 of record WOXC01002118.1, read on the forward strand.
TGAAGACCCAGATGGATTAATCTTTAAATGAACAGAAAGTGGAAAGTCACTTTCTGTTTCATACTTCACTTGCCTCCAACCCAATCTCCAGCCTCCATTTGAAGAGTGGCTACCTCTACTCAGTGACGAACATTATCACACCTGGTCATATCCTTCACATCCCAGTGATGCTGAAGCAACCACCTCCTGATTCCTTATTCTCATCCTTTTCAGTCCTCTCACCCCAAAGTTTCAAAGCAATTCCACTCAATCCTTTCCTTATGCTCTATGGAATGCCTGTTACATAAGTAACTAAATCTTCATCCTAAATCTTTTCTTCTCCCACTCCTTCCATTAATAGCCATTATTTAAACCTGGATCCCTTCTGATGAAAGAGCATTGTTTAGTCACTTTTCCCAAGTACTTGCTGTACCATTTCCTTCAGTTTACTGGTCAAAGCAGAAGATTAGAGTACTCTTTTATACTCATAGTCATTTCCAGGTTTTTTCCCCTACCTTCATCATTCAGTAATCTTTCCTCCATTGAGGTTCATTCTATTTATATCTACCACATAATCAAAATCTTGGTAGTAGCTGTCTACAGACCTCCAAATCACTCATTACTCTTCTTCCTTCCTCAATGAGTTTAATAGATGGCTCAATTTTTCTCTGCCCCCATACTAGGGAACTTCAACATGCATAGTAACTCTCCCTCAAACACTCTGACCCCTCAGTTTCTCAATGTACTCACTTCCTATGACTCAGCCATAAAGATGGTCATACCCTTTATCTTGCCACCACCCAAAAATGTGCCACCTCCATGTTCAAGAATTCTGCAATCTCCTCGTCTGACCATAATCTACTGGTTTTTCACTTTTCCCTTTGACTTCCCCTACAAAACCCTACTATTCATTCATGCTATGACTTCAATCTCTTGGTCCCTCTATTCTCTCCCCTGCAGGTCCTTTCCCTTGCCCTTTCCAATTTCTCTTCTTTTCCCCTTCTTGATCCCTTAGTGAAAAGTTCAGCTCTACCTTGTCCTCTTCTCTTGAGTTCCTGGCCCCCTTATCATTTTGCTAATTATGCCCTGACAAGTCTCAGTTTGTGCCCCACCATGTCTCAACCTACAATGATTCCCACCCTCTGTGACTTTCATTCCTACAAATGTGTTGCTGAACAAGGTGGAGAAAATCACACATCTGTTCTGACTTGGTCCACCACAAAAATTACATTATACAGCCTCAACTGGGTCCTCACTGCTGCTAGTTGATCTTTCTATGCCTGTCTTATCAACTTATTATTCTACTTGTGATGGAACATTTTCTATATTTTTTCATTCCTCTTCAAAACTCCCATGACTCCCTCTCCTCCCACCTTCTCAGTTGAGAACTTTGCTTCATATTTTACAGAAAAAGAAATTAAGGTCATTTACTGTGAGTTCCCTCCTCTCCTTTCTCCTTCATCTCATATCAATCATATGTCTTTTCCACTATCTCCTCCTTCACTTGTCTCACTAGATGAGGGCCTTTCTCATTACCAAGATTAACCCCTTACACCTGTTCAAGTAATCTCATTCATTCCTGTTTCCTTCAAAAGATTTTTCCCCTCTGTAATTCCCATTCTACTGCTTCTTTTCAATCTCTCCCTGTCTACTAGCTCATTCCCGAAAGCCTACAAACATGCCCATGTTTTTCTCATCCTTCAAAAAAAATAAAAAACAAAAACAAAAAACTCATCCCTCTCCATTATCATTCTACATCTCTTCTGGGTTTTGTGGTGAAATTCCTTGAAAAAATCCATCTACAATGGATGCCTTCACTTTTTCTCCTCTCATTCTCTTCTCAACCCCTCACAATTCACCTTACGTCCTTATCATTCCACCAACTTGTCTCTTCAAAGTTATCAGTGATCTCTTAGTTGACAAATCCAATGACCTCTTCTCAGTCCTCATTCTCCTTGACCTCTCTGCAGCTATTGACACTGTTGATCATTTTCTCTTTTCTGCAATTCTTTTCCCTAGATTTTTTGAAATGTCACCATCTCCTGGTTCTCCTCCTACCTATTAGACCATTCCTTCTCAGTCTTCTTTGCTGGATTCACATCTAAATCATGTCCTCTAAATATATTTCCACTACAGGGTCTGTTCTGAGTTTTCTTCTTTCTTTTCTTTTTTTTCCTTCAAAATTCACTTTTATAAGATTTTGAGTTTCAAACTGGGTCCTCTTCTATGCTACTTCATTTCCTGATCTCATCAGCTCCCAATGATTTAATTACCATCTCTATGATGATGATTCTCAAATCTGTCTCTCCTATCCCAAGCACTTTGCTGACTTCCAATCTTATATCTCTAGGTGCTTTTCAGATGTCTCAAACTAAATGTCCACTAGACATCTTAAACTCGACATAGACAAAAGTAGACTCATCTTCCCCCTTAAATCCTCACCCTCTTATAACCTCCCTATTACTGAAGAGGACAACACCATCCTCTCAGTCCCTCAGACTCACAACCTGGGAGTTATCCTTGGCTCCTTACTATCTTTCAACCCTCTGCCCCCCATAACCAATATGTTGCCAAAGCCTATCAATTTCACTTTTGCCACATCTCTCAAACATGGCCCCTGCTATTCTCTGATACTGTCACCACTCTTCTTCAGGGCCCCATCATCATGATCCTCCAGGATCAAATACAAAATTCTCACTTGGTCTCAAAGCCCTTCATCATCTAGCCTCCTCTACCTATTTTTTTCTTTTCTTCTTATGATTTTTTTTGTGGCACATACACTTTGATCCAGTGACACAAGCTACCTGGCTGTTCCTCAGACAATACACTACCTCTCAGCTCTAAGTGTTTTCTCTGTCTGTCTCCTTTTGCTTGGAATGCTCCCCCTCCTCATCTCCACTACCTAGGTCCTCTGGCTTCCTTGGAGTCCCAGCTAAAACTCCATCTTCTACAGGAAACCTATCCCAAACCCTGTCCATTTTAGTGTCTTCCTTCTGATAATTATTTTCTCTTTGTCCCATATATGGTTTGTTTGTTCATATTTGTTTGCTATTTGTCTCCCCATTAGACTATGAGCTCCTAGAGGACAGGAAATGTATTGCGCAATGCCTGGCACATAGCAGGGGCTTAATAAATATCAATTGATTAAGCAAAGATCATGCATAGTTATTACAGGGGTTTTATTTATCTTTTTTTCCTAGTTTGGGGGGTGGGTGAGGGTGGGAAGGACAGAAAATAAATCCTTGTTTATTAAGATAAAATCAAAATTAAAAAACACTCATTAGACAGTGGGAGACCTGTAGAAGCTAGAGATAAGAGTTAGCCCTCATCTCACCTCACCCTCAGCCAGGGGTTCAGGATCTCTCCTACAAAATTATCTTGTATTTATTTACTTTGTATATATGTATACAACATGCCCATATGCATATCCACACACACACATATATAATGCACATGTTATAGAATTAAAGAATTCAAGCTCCATGAGGGCAAGGGTTGTTTTATTTTTTGTCTGACCTGCCCAACACCTAGCACTGAATTGGGCACTTAGTAAGCAATACATAGATGCTTGCCTATTGTGTTAAACCAGAGACCAGCTGAGATGGATCACCAATTAAAAAAAAAGCTTTAATAAATGAGGCAATCTTTTGCCTCATCTGAGGGAGGATTATGTTCTTCCTGTAAACCAGGGGTTCTTAACTCCTGTTATGTCAGGTCCCCATTTGGCAGTCTGGTGAAGTCTATAGAAACCTTCTGGGAATAAAGTTTTCAAATGTCTAAAACAAAATACAGTTACAAAGAAAACCAACTATGTTGAAATGCAGCTAGCATTACAGACCTCTGTTTAAAAATCCCTACTTAGTAAAGGTATGTGTATGCATATATGCATGTACATATATATACACACATACATATGCATATGTATAGACCCACATGCAAATATACACATATGTACATGTGTGTATATCATACACCTGCATGTATACATACGTGCACACTGTGTGTGTGTGTGTGTGTGTGTGTGTGTGTATCAGGAAATTATTTGCTCTATTTACCTTAACTCATGCTCCCTTCTAGCCAGGAGACTATATACCCAGTCCCTTTCTGGCTTTACTTGGAAGAACTGTAGTGATCAGTTCCTCCACAGTAACTGGGCATACAGTCTTCCTCATTAGAAAGGCTCATGAGTTAAGGTAAATAGAACAAGTCATTTCCTGCTACAAACGGGAAGATTTCAGGGGTAGGTGGGAGGAGTGGCTTTTGTCTTGCCCCAAAAATTGTACCACAAAGGCAACTGCCTACTCATAAAACAAGGTGAAGTCTATGGGAACAAGCCTATAGCCAGGGATTGTCTTTTGTCTCTTTTTGTAACCCTAATGCTTGGCACAGTGCCTGGTCCCTATTATGTGCTTATTATATGTTTATTGATTGATTTATTCCCCAGTATTAGCTGACAAGAGGAAGATCTTCTCTCAACATATATTCATTATTGTTTCTGCTTAGTTCCAATTTATAACATCTAGTACATGTGCCCCCAATCTTTCAGTAGCAATCTGGGTGTGTCCCTGGACTGTGGAGTTATCAGGGAGGGCCAACTAAGTTTATAACACCCCAAACAAGGACTCTGTAAGGAAGCCCAAAAAAGTACTTCCTGCCACCCACTGTTCACCTACTGAGTCACCTCACTTAAACTGCTTAAAAAAAAAAAAAGAATGAGTGAGTGAGTGAATGAAATCTGGAACTGTGAGCAAATGGAAAATATTGCTCCTTGTTTCCCCACACACAATGCTGGCTACTGTTTTCCTTGTGAATGTCCAATTTCAGAGTGAAGGTGACTGCCTACCTGTTGTTTGTGTATCAGCCCCAACTAGCTACCTTACTAAGGATGAAGTTTGGAGAAAAGATTTTTTTAAGTTTCCTCTGCTTGCATCAATGAGATAGAATTTGATCCATAAACATATTTTAGCCTTTGAAGTAAGCTAGGTAGACAATGGGAAGTGAGAAATATGGAGTCAGGAAGAACTAAGTTTAATTCTGCCTCAGACATGTATTAGCTGTGTGACCCTATGCATTATCATTTACTCACTCTAAACCTTGTTTTTCTCATCAGTAAAATGAGTAAATGGGATTGGACTCAGTAATATCTCAGGACGCTTTCAGCTCTAAATCTATAACCCCACTCTAAGTTCTCACAACTTGATGTGGGGTCAAGGCCAGCTCTCATTTTAAACCAATGTATTATACCTAATGGCGTGCTAGTAAATGTTTAACCACTAGTTTTGGGGGGTGGGGGATGTATCAACAGCACACTTTAAAGTTCTCCATTGTTGATATTCTCTCCACCATTCTTTAAAAGTCTAGACAATAAAGGGGCGGCTAGGTGGCGCAGTGAGTAGAGCGCCAGCCCTGGAGTCAGAAGGACCTGAGTTCGACACTTAACACACACAAACAAAAACCTAACCGTGTGACCTTGGGCAAGTTACTTAACCCCAGATGCTCTCCAAAAACTAAAAAAAAAAAAAGTCTAGACAATACAAAAAACAACAAAACAGTCCCTGATTTGTATCATTTGCCAATTTACAAAGTTTAAATGATCACACTGAGAATTTAACAATCAGCTCTCCCATCAGTAAGATCTGGTTTCAGCACATTCTTTCCTATTCAGACACACTTTTCTCTCTAAATAAAACTTAGAGTTAGGCAAAGTTCATCTTTGGCATTATAACTAGAATGGAATGACTGGGATTTTGCCCTAGACACTGACATGAGAAGAGAGGGTCAGTAGTGGAAGAGAAACATCTGTTCCTGAATGGCTTGCAATTCTCAATCAACTCATGCTTCTGTTAGAGCTGGGGGAGAAAGCAGGTCCCAAAAGTGTGGAGGAAGAGAGGGAAGGGAAAGATTGCTCTTCCTCCTGTGTATAACTTTGCCCACAGTCCTGCTATCTCTCCTAAGCCTTTCTGTGTCGATGGCTCCCTCATAATGAACTTGCCCTGGGTGACATGTTTTTTAATTACAATTCTGATTAGTGGTCAAAAATCTCAGCTGTAATGCCCCACACTGTATAGACGTTTCATTCCATCTTCCTATGACTGAATTTATCTTCCTGGATTCCACTGGTTAGAAACCCTAGTTTTTCTAGACACTTTGACAAGGTAATTCAACCTAAGGTGTTAAATGACTACTGATGTTTATTTTCATTTTAAATGATACCTTTCAGAAATAAAGCCTTGAGTGACTCTAATTTTGTGGATTTTAAGGAAGTTAGTGGAACTTTCTCAAAGTCTGCTCTGTGGATAACCACCTTCATGAATTGTTTGTGTTTGCCCTGAGAAAAAAGTGGTTACTCCTCACTTTGAATTCTCATAGCAATTTGTCCACAATTCTCATTCACTTAGCACATCTCATCTCGAATTTTAGTTATTTAGGCATATATCTCAAGTTCCTCCTGAACTGTCAGGCAGTCAAGACCACCCTTGAGGTAAGGGAACAGGTTGCATTCATTTACCTCTCTATAATTCCCAGGGCCTGAAATAATGTTGGGCACATAGTAGATATTCAATAAATGATTAAATGGCTAGATATATGACTCGATGTTCTGCTATCCACATAAGTCAAGCAGCATAATAATCCAGATAAAATCTTCTCTTAGCTTTCTGGGGTATGAACTAAGTGAGCCTAAGTTTAAATAGGCAAAGAGAATTGGAAAGATGGGGTAATTACTCCTTATAAATCAGGATATTTTGGAGAAAGAAGGTTTAGGGGTGGCTAGGTGGTGCAGTGAATAGAGCACTGGCCATGGAGTCAGGGGGACCTGAGTTCAAATCCATCCTCAGACACTTAACACTTACTAGCTGTGTGACCTTGGGCAAATCACTTAACTCCAATTGCCCACCCTTCCCTCCTCCAAAAAAAAAAGGGAGAAAAGAAAAAGAGAAAGGTTTACTCAGCACAAATAATAACAATGATCCCAACATTGGTACACGTTCTTATATTATTCAAAGTACTTTTACATCTAATTCATAGTTGATATTTTATAGAATTTTAAGTTATATGCATGCATATATATATATAGAAAAAGTATATTGTGTATATATACATATACACACATACATATACATACAGATATACACATAATTATTATATATACAAATGTATAGATATAGATGTAGATGTAGATATAAATGGAAATAGAGATAGAGATAGAGATAGATCTCTCTCTCTGAGCTAGATGGCTCAGTAGATAGAGTGCTTGAACTGGAGTCAGGAACATCTGAGTTCAAATCTATCTTCAGACACTTACTAGCTATGTGACCCTGGGCAAGTCACTTAACTTCTGTTAACTTCTGACCATTTCAAAACTCATCCTTCAGTGAATAGAGCGCCGGCCCTGGAGTCAGAAGGACCTGAGTTCGGAGCCGGCCTCCGACACTTAATCCACACAAACAAACAAAAAAAAAAACCTAGCCTTGTAACCTTGGGCAAGTTACTTAACCCCAATTGCCCTAAAGGGGCGGCTAGGAGGCGCAGTGAGTAAGAGCACCGGCCTCGGAGTTGGGATGACCTGAGATCACATCCGGCCTCAGAAAACGAGCACCTACACATAAATAATGACTAGCCATGTAACCTTGAGCAAGTTACTTAATCCCAATTGCTTTAAAAAAAAAACTCATCCTTCCCCCAAACCTATTCTCTTCCAAGTTTCCCTATTAGTGAGAAGGGTTTTGCCATCTTTCTACTCAGCAGTTTCACAATCTCAGTGTCATTCTTGATTATTTGCTCTCACTTATATCACAGATCAGATCATTACCAAATCGTGTAGTTTCTATGTCCCCAGCATCCCTTGTATATGCTCTTTTCTTTCATCACATAATTACGATCCTTGCCTTTCTCTATAATCCATAATAAAATCAAATTAGTTGTTTCTTTCAAATTCACAAGTTTTGAAGTAACTCAAATTCTATTACTCAAGCTGTTTTGCAAAGTCAAAAAATAAATGCCTAAAAACACAGGTATCATGTTAAAGATCATGAAATGAGTGTGAAACTGATTAAGGGGGAGTCAATGTGTAATAGCTTCTTAATTGCTCTCATTGCCTCAATTCTTCCTTCACTGCAATTGATCTTCCAAATGACCAACCGTAAGACACAAATATAACCATCATGTCAATCAGTCATTTAGTTAATAACACTTTATAAAGTGCCTTTTGTGTGCCAGGCACTAAGCTAGGCTCTAGGAATACAAAAAAAAGTCAAAAGACAATCTCTCACCTCAAAGGGATCTCAGTCTAATGGGGACACCAGGGAAGGCAGTCATCAGAGAGAAGGAAAGAGCATTCCAGGCATGGGTGATATACAGAAAAAAATGCCTGGAGCTAGGAATAGATTACCTTGTTTGAGGAACAACAGAAAGGAGGCCAGTGTTGCTGGATCAAGGAGTGTGTCAGGGAGTTACTGTGTAATAAAAAGAAGGGTTGGAGGTTATTAAGGGCATTGGATGCCAAGCAGAGAATTTTGTGTTGGATCCTAAAAGTAATAGGGAACCAATGAAGTTTATTGAGGAGGAGAGTAGCATGGTTGCATCTTTATTTAAGAGCATCACTTTGGTGGGTCAATGGAGGATGGATGAGAATGGGGAGAGACTTGATCCACCATCAGACTATAATACAATACTACAGGTGTGAGGTGATGAGGACCTATACTAGAGTGGTGACAGTGTCAGAGGAGAGAAGGTATATTTGAGGGATGTACAAAGGTGAAATTGATAGACCCTGGCAATAAATTGGACATGGAGGGGTGTTAGATAGTGAGTAATTGAGGATGACTCCTAGATTGTGAATCTGAGGGACTAAGAGGGGCATTGTCCTCTTCAGAAATAGGGAAGTTGAAAAGGGTGGAGTGTTTGAGGGGAAAATTTTGGACATGTTGAGTTCAAGATTTCTACTGGACATCTACTTTGAGATGTGTGAAAGGTAGCTGGAGATGTGAGATTGGAGGTCAGCAGATAGGCTGGGGCAGGAGAGATGTGATCAAGAAGTGAAGTTATCATAGAGGGAGAAGAGAAGATGATCCAGGACAGAATACTGTGGGGTGACTATGGTTGGATGAATGATCTATGAGGGTCCAGCAAAGGAGACTGAGCACAGGCTGATACAGAGGAAGAGAATCAGGAGATGCCAAAAACCTAGAGAAGAGGGTATCAACAAGAGCCGACACTGTCAGTGATTGCAGAGAAGTCAAGAAGAATGAGGACTGAGAAAAGGCTATTGTATTTGGCAATTATGGCATCACTGGCAAATTTGGAGAGAGAAGTTTTGTTGGAATGATAAGATCAGGAACTTCATAGTAAGGGGTTAAGAAAAGAGTGAGAGATGGGGCGGTTAGGTGGCGCAGTGAGTAGAGCGCCGGCCCTGGAGTCAGAAGGACCTGAGTTCGGTTCCGGCCTCAGACACTTAATGCACACAAAAACAAACAAACAAACAACAACAACAACAAAAAAAAAAACTAGCCGTGTGACCTTGGGCAAGTTACTTAACCCCAATTGCCCTCCAAAAAAAAAAAAAAGAAAAGAGTGAGAGAAGAGAAAGTGGAGGCACTCATTGTAGATGGATTTTTTGAGGAATTTGGCCACAAAAGACAGAGGAGATGTAGTGTGATAGCTAATGGGAAGAAAATTGTGAGGGGTTTTTTGAGGATGGGGGAGAGATGGACTTGTTTGTAGGCTTTAGAGAATGAGCCAATAGAGAGGGAGAGATTGAAAATAATTGATAGAAAAAAAGAAAATAATTGATAGAGTGAGAATGACAGAGGAAGCAATCTGGTGGAGGAGATGTGATGAAATGGGATTGCTTGAGCTGGAAAAAAAGGTTAGCTTTGGTAAGGAGTAAGGCTTCCTCATTATGTGAGATAGGATGAAGGAGGAAATAGTAGCACAAATCACATGAGTGATATGAGACAAGGAAGAGGGAAGAATAGGGAGCTCATGACGAATGGCCTCATTTTTTCTGAAAAATATGAAGTAAGGTTCTCAGATGAGTTAGTAAGAAAGGGGGAGCCAAGGGAGTTTTGAGGTGGGATGAAAAGGTATAGAAGAACCCCTATGAAAAGTGGGATAGTAAATTTATAAGGGGAGTATACAAGGATTGACTAACAGCCATGAGGGCCTGGTTGAGGTTGTATAATTTAAACCTGTGGTGGATCTAATCAGAATAGTTGTATGGTTTTTTCTCTACTGTTGGTCAGCAGCAAAAGCTATATAGAAGCAAAAGTAGCAGATGATGGGAGCCATTGACGGCTGAGGCTTGGCATGGCATCATCAGTGATATGTAAAGGAGGCCAAGAACTCATGAGAAGAAGATGGTGCAGATTATAGCTGATTCACCAAAGTATCAAGATGGGGGGAAGAGGAGAGAGTAGCTAGTGCAAAGAAGCTGGTCTGGGAGAGAGTTGAGGAGTAGAAGGTTTGGTGGTCACAGTTTGGATGAAGAGGAGGGTTTTGTAACAGAAGAAAGTCAATAGATTGCGGTCAGATAAGAGGATTTCAGAATTTTTAAACATGGAGATGGTACTTTTTAGGCTCATGGCAAGATCAAGGATGTCAACAATTTTGTGTGTGGCCTAAGTGGGGTGGAGGATTAGATCATGGGTAGTGAGTATATTGAGGAACTGAATGGTTAGAGTGTTTGAGGGAAAGTCCATATACATGCTGAAGTCCCCTAGGATAAGGGCAGGAATTGGGGAGGAAACAAAAGTTGTGAGGCATGTACCAAACTTGTTAAAGAAGGAAGGGTAGGGGGCGGCTAGGTGGCGTAGTGAGTAGAGCGCTGGCCCTGGAGTCAGAAGGACCTGAGTTCGGATCCGGCCTCAGACACTTAACACACACAAACAAACAAAAAACCTAGCCATGTGACCTTGGGCAAGTTACTTAACCCCAATTGCTCTCCAAAAAGCAAAAAAAAAAAAAAAAAAGAAGGAAGGGTAGGGACTTGGGAAGTGATGGGAATGCTACTCCCTTAAGTCCCCTCCATCTGACTCAATAAATTCCACTGGCTTCCTATTACTCCACAATCAAATACAAACTTCTCTCTAGCATTTAATGCTTTTCACAACCTTGTTCCTTCCTATCTTCCCAGTCTTTCATATCACTCATTTCACACTCTGCCATCTTGTCACGCTCCTTGTTGTTCCTCACATCCAACACTGTATCTCTAAGCCTTTTTTTACTAGCTGTCTATTGTGCCTGAAATATTATTCCTTCTCCATCCCAACTCTTAGAATCCTTGATTTCCTTCCTCTTTTAGCTGAAAGGACAGACTCCAGGAGACCTTTCTTGATTCCTTCCTCTAGCCCTGCTGCTTACCTTATCTTACCCTCTAAGGTTACCTTGTATTTATTCTATATACACCTGACTAGATGTATTATATCATATTATATATTATAATGCATTCTATTCATAATACATAATATATATATATCCATGTACATGCACATTGTTTTACATCATATACATATGTGAATATATGGTGTGTACTTTCATATATGTATATAACATCCACATGTGAGCACACATTATAGAATATATACACATACCTATATGTATATACAAAGAAGAAAACAGTAATGGCCCTTAGTATACAGTAAATACTTAATAGGAGGCAGCTAGGTGGCTCAGTGGATTGAGTGCTTGGCCTGGAGTCAAGAAAACCTGAGTTCAGATATGACCTAAGACAATCACTAGCTCTGCGTCTCTAGGCAAGTCACTTAATCTCTGTTTGCTTTAATCTCCTGGAGAAGGAAATGGCAAACCACTCCAGTATCTTTGCTAAGAAAACCCCATGGACAGCATCAGTGTGCTATGGTCCATGGAATCATGAAGAATCAGACATAACTGAATGTCTGAACAACAGTAAGTACTTAACAAATGTTGATTGATTGGTCTATTTTTGTCATTTTATCTATATAACCTAGCAGGGTGGTAACTAAACTTTATGAGCCCCATTTCACAGATGAAGAACTAAAGTCCCCAAAATTAAGGGACCGTCTGTAAGTCACACAACTAGTTAGTAGCAGATGTAGGGTTTTCCGCTCTTGATTCCTATCCAATTCCTTTCCTTTACACTATATTGCCTTCTAAATGAACTCAATGAGATGTCTAAAATGATCAGATTTACTGGGTGATTACTGCCAGGAAGCACCATTAAATGCAGTTCTTTCCACACATTTAAGTCTGTTAAAATGTAATCCTAATGTCTTCTATTAGACATGGAAGCCAAGGCTGAGTTTCACTATCTCAATGTGGTGAACATCATTCAAACAGTAATTTTTCAAAGGTTATGATCAACATGACTTGGACCAGGATTCCAATGTTGAAGTTGGGACACACTCAAACTAATTTAATCTAAATCATTGTATATTTTTGATATAGATATCCCTTCCACCTAATGACTCTCCCCATTGAGGTTCTGATGCATTGTGGGTCAGCATAAGAAATTAAATGGGCATTGGGGGGGAGTTTTGCTAATGCCAGCACATGACACAGAAGAAGTTTAGTAACTCAGAAATGCATAAAGTATATTATAATATTGTATAATATAAATATGTTTTTATTTCTTAATTTCATAATAATTCAGACTTCTCTGATTTGAAGGAAGGGACAAAAGAATTTATCTGGATTTTCCACATAGCAAGGGTGCCTTGCCCCTCACCCTTAAGGTATGGAAGGGATAATAGCATATCCTTTATCAATCAATCAAGAAATCAACATATATTTTTATCAGGCATTGTATTAGAAACTGGAGATAGAAATACAAAAAAGAAACACTCCCTGCCCTCCCGTGAGCCTATATTCTGTTGAGGGAAACAATATGTATATATATGGATATATTTAAAATACATACACAATAAATTAAGGTAATTTGGAGAGGGGAGAGGTAGCTGTAGAAATTAGGCTTCCTGTGGAAGGTGGTGCTTGAGTTGAGTCTTGAAAGAAACTAGAAATCCTTCCAGGGGGAGAGGAAGTACATTCTAAGCATATGGGACAGTCAATGAAGAGACACTGAGATGGGATTTGGGGTTCAGTTGTATGAGGAATGATAAAAAGACCAATTTGGTTTTACTGTTGAGCATGTGAAGAGTAATGTAATAACCCTGGAAAGATAGCCTTGGGGTCAGGTCCCTTTTCCCTGATCACCTTGGGAGATAGACCTAATAGCCGTATTGCTACATCAAAGGGTATTCTAGAATCATACTTGATTCTGGAAGTAACAGGTATCCTTTAGAGTTTGTTGAGTAGAAAGTGGCATAGGCAGACATGTGCTTTGTGTTGTGTGGGGTTATGCATTTTTATTTGTAAACAGTTTGCTTCTCTCATGCAGTAGAATGGAAGCTCCTGGAAAACACAGACAGTCTCACTTTTGTATTTGTATCCCCAGTGCCTAGGACAGGACCTGGTACTTAAAAAGGGACTCAAATGCTTGTTGATTGGTTGAACAAATACTTGTTTGTTTGTTTCAACAATATAAAAGATACTAGATGAAGAAATTGGCACCATTTGGAAATTTCAGGAAGTTGACCTGCTGATGTGGAGTATAAGAATTATTGGAGAAGATGGAATTGTAACTGAATTATAACCCTAGAAAACTCTCTATTACAAGGCTTGAATCCCCTGAAGTCTATTTGCATGACCTGCCTTCACCTACCAATTTGGCACCATCACACTTTTCTGGCTTTATTTCCTGCTACTACTTTCCCCTATACAAACATGCTGTATAGTTTCCCACCTCTGTGTTTTTACTCACAATGTTGCCTTGTTCTGGAATTCCTTCCCCTATCCATTCTAATTTCTGAAAGCTGACTCATTCTTCAATTTAATTAATTTAAATTTAAAAATTAAATCTTTAATTAATAAAGTTTTATCTTTTTGATGAGCTTTTTCCTGACTATCCCAATAACAGTAATGTGTTTCTTTTCTGGGTACCCATAAGCACTTGATGCCTGTGTGACATACACATACATCATATATAGTCTTATTTTAATGTTATTTGTGTACGTCTTATCTTCTTTCTGACATTGAAACATTCTTGGTCAGTCAGTCAACAACATTTATTAAGAGAATACTATGTGCCAGCCCCTGAGCTAAGCACTACAAATACAAATGCAAGAAGAAGATAGTACTTGTCCTCAAAGCTTCCATTCTAATAGGGGAAGACAACACATGGGGCCTGGTAGCTAAATCCAGGAGAATGAAGAATGCCTGGTCTGGGATCCTTCCCCAAAATGGATGTTCCAGGAAGAACTCACCAGTGGGAGAAGAAACCTTCAGAAGCAGAGACAGGAAACAGCTAAGGCACGGTATCAAAGTGTGGAGAATGAGGCATGACTAGTCTGGGATTCTTCCCCAAAACAGAGATTTCTACACATAGAGGTTATGGCTGTGTTTTATTCTTTGTAGGCATGGGGGACAGCCAATGAAGAGGCACTGAGATGGGATTTGGGGTTCAGTTGTATGAGGAATGGTAAAAAGACCAATTTGGTTTAACTGTTGAGTGTATGAAGATTAATGTAATAACCCTGGAAAGGTAACCTGGGGTCAAGCTAGAGGAGATTAAGAGATTAATCCATGGCACAAGGTCCCACACATAGTAGGTGAGAGATTTAATGTCAAAAAGAAAGACAACTCATATCATATGAAATAATATGTTCACTTTTGAACACCATGTTTAATAAAGGACATTGATAAGTTAAAGAGCATCCAAAGAGGTCAACCAGGAGGATGAAGGGCCTTCAATTGAGCCATATAAAAATCATTTGAAGGACCAAGTGATGGTTGACTAGGATAGCTTTCTTCAAATATTTCAGGGTCTGGGCTTTGGAAGATGAAGTAAATGTGTTTTGTTTGGCCCCAAGGGGTGAAACTGAAAGCAGTGGTTGCAAAATAGGTGGGAAAATTTAGATTAATGTATGGGAAAACTTCTTAAAAAGTAAAATTGCCCCAAAGAAGAAAGTTCTGTTTTGGGTGATTGTGGTATCCCTCTTAATTGCAGGTCTTTAAGCAGGAGCTTCATGGCCAGCTGTCAGCTACATTATTGAAAAGAAACTTTTCCAGGTATGGGTTGGACCAGAGGTCACTGAGTTCCCTTTTAATTCTAAAAAATATATAGGTTGTTCAGAGTGCTGTGATATGTAGATTTGGAAATGAATGATTAATTTGAGGAAAGCTACAGGAATGGTCATCCTCATAGAGCTGCCACTGAGAAGGATAGTAGACATAATTCAATCCAACCTCAGTCTACAAGTGGGGAAACAGACTGAGAAAAAAAATCTCTTTTTTGTTTAATTTGTTTATTTTTATTTTTCAACATTCATTTCCACAAGATTTGAGTTACAAGTTTTCTCCCAGTCTTTCCCCTACCCCCACCCCAAAATAGCGATCCTACTGAATACCCCTTCCCTCAATCCGCTTTCTCTTGTATCCTTCCCCATCCCCCTTCTGACTTTCTATTAGGGCAAGATGTATTTCCATATTCTTTTGCCTGTATATCTTATTTCCCAGTTGCATATAAAAATAATTATAATTATATATATATATATATATGTATATATTTTAAACATTTAACAATTGATTTTAAAACTTTGATTTACAGATTCTTTCCCTTCTTCCCTCATAACCCACATCTACTGGGAGGTGAAGCTATTCAATATAGGTTATGCATGTGTAGTTCGCAAAACATTTCCATAATAGATATATTGTGAAAGAATGATTATATTTCCCTCCATCCTATCCTGCCCCCATTTATTTTATTTTCTACTTTGACCCTGTCCCTTTTCAAAAGTGTGTGCTTCTAACTACCCTTCCCCCAATCTTCCCTCCCTTCTATCATCTCCCCTCTTATCCCCTTCCCCGCTACTTTCCTGTAGGGTAAGATACCCAAATTGGTGTGTATGTTATTCCCTCTTTAAACCAAATTTAATGAGAGTAAGGTTGACCCATTCCCTTTTGCCTTCCTGTTCTTCCCCTCCATTGTAACAGTTTTCTCTTGCCTCTTTTATATGAGGTAATTTACCCTATTCTATCTCCCTATCTCCTCTCATTTTATTCCTCTCTCACCTCTTAATTTTAATTTTTAGATATCATATCCCTTCCTATTCTGTGCCTTCTGTCTATGTATACATGTACACACTCACATATAAATTTATATGCACATATACCCTCCTACATAAACATATATATGTATGTATACATATGTGTACGTATATATTCCCTTCAACTATGCTCATACTAGAAAAGGCTCAGGAGTTACAATTATCATTTTACCAGGTAGGAATGTAAATTGTTCAATTTTAATAATGATTTCTTTTCCCTGTTACCTTCACATGCTTCTCTTGCTTCTTGTATTTGAAAGTCAAATTTTCTATTCAACTCTGTTTTTTTTTTTTTCATTAAGAGTACTTGAAGTGGGGTGGCTAGGTGGCGCAGTGAGTAAGAGCGCCGACCTCGGAGTTGGGACGACCCAAGATCGAATCCCGCCTCAGAAAAAGAGCACCCACACACAAATAATGACTAGCCGTGTAACCTTGAGCAAGTTACTTAACCCCAATTGCTTAAAAAAATACATAAAACAAGAGTACTTAAAAGTCCTCTATTTCATTGAATGACCATATTTTCCCGTGAAACATGATACTCAGTTTTGCTGGATAGGTGGTTTTTGGTTTTAATCCTAGCTCCTTTGACCTCCATAATATCATATTCCAAGTCCTTTGATCCCTTAATGTAGAAGCTGCTAGATCTTGTGTTATACTAATTGTTTTTCCACAATATTTAGGTTGTTGGCTGCTTGTAATATTTTCTCCTTGATCTGGGAATTCTGGAACCTGGCTATAATATTCCTAAGAGTTTACTTTTTTGGATCTTTTTGAAGAGGTGATTGGTACATTCTTTCCATTTCTATTTTGGCCTCTGGTTCTAAAATATCAGGGCAATTTTCCTTGAGAATTTCTTGAGGGATGATTTCTAGGTTCTTTTTTTGATCATGGCTTTCAGGTAGTCCAATAGTTTTTAAATTATCTCCCCTGTATCTATTTTCCAGGTCAGTGGTTTTTCCCATGAGATATTTCACATTGCCTTCTATTTTTTATTTGCTTGGATCTGTTTAATAGTATCTTGATTTCTCATAAAGTCATTAGCTTCCATTTGCTGCAATCTAATTCTGAAAGAATTATTCTCTTCAGTGAGCTTTTGAAATTCTTTTTCCATCTGGCAAATTCAGCTTTTTAAGGCATTCTTCTCCTCATTGGCATTTTGGGCTTCTTTTGCCATGTGGGTTAATCTATTTTTAAGGTGTTATTTTCTTCAGTCAGGTTGTTGACTCTCTTTTCATGATTTTCTTGCGTCATTCTCATTTCTCTTTCCAATTTTTTTTTCCTTTTCAACAAATGCTTTATTAACTTCTGGTTAAGACCATTCATTTCAGCCAGATTTTGAGTTACAATTTTTCCCCATTTTCCCCCTACCCACCATCCCAGAATGGCAGTTCTACAAGATATCCCCTCATCCAATCTGCTCTCTCCCATATCTTCTCCCACACCCCATTTGACTTTTCCATTAGAGCAAGGTGAATCTCTGTGCCCCAATGCCTGTACATCTTATCTCCAAATTACATGCAAAATAGTATTAATAATAGTATTTATATATATTTGAAACATTTAATTTTAAGACCTTGAATTTCAGATCCATTCCCTTCCTCCCTTGCCTCTGGGAAGATAAGTAATTCAGTATGTGTTATACATGTATAGCTATGCAAAACATTACCATAGTAGATATATTGTACAAGGCTGCTTATAATTCCCTCCCACCCATCCCACCCCCCAACTGGTCCATTCCCTACTTGATCCTGTTCCTCTTCTATAGTGGGTACTTCCAACCTCCCCTCCCCCCAAGAATGCCCTACCATCCATCATCCCTCTTCTCATTCCCTTCCCCCTATTCTGCTGCAGGTTTAGATATCCCATTTAGTGTGTATGTCATTCTCTTCCTGAACAAAATTCAATGAGAATGTAGTTTTTCCTTTTTGCCTTCCTGTTCTTCCCCTCCCCTGCAGCCACTTCCCCTTGCTTCTTCTACATGAGATAGTTTATGCTACCCTGTCTCTCCCCATCTCCTGTTGCCACTTTTTTCTCTCACCTCATAATTTCACTCCTTAAGTATCATCCCTTCCCAACAAATTCAACTTATGCCCTCTATCCATGTATAACTGTAAACATATATACACACATTCACATATGTATTCATATGCCCATATATCCTTCTTCCATTATTTTCATACTGAGAAAGGTTTCATCAGTCATAGTTATTGTTTTTCCATGTAGAAATGTAAATAGGTCAACTCTGGTAAGTTCCTTTTGATTTCTTTTCCCTGATTACCTTCTCAGGCATCTCTTCCTTCTTGTGTCTGGATGTCAAATTTTCTATTCAGCTCTGGTTTTTTCCTCAAGAATGCTTGAAAGTCCTCTATTCCACTGAATGACCATATTTTCCCCTGAAACAAAATACTCAGTTTTGTTGGGGAGGTGACCCTTGGCTTCAATCCCAGCTCTTTTGCCCTCTGGAATATCATATCCCATGCCCTTCCATCACTCAGTGTAGAAGCTACCAGGTCCTGGGCTATTCTGATTGTGTTTCCACAATATTGAAATTGTTTCTTCCTGGCTGCTTGGAGTATTTTCTCCTTGATTTGGGAATTCTGGAACCTGGCTATAATATTCCTAGGAGCTTTCTTTTTGGGATCTTTTTCAGGAGGTGATTGGTGGATTCTTTCAACCTCTATTTTGCTCTCTGGGTCTAAAATATCAGGACAATTTTCTTTGAGAATTTCTTGAAGGGTGATTTCTAGGTTCTTTCTTTGATCATGGCTTTCAGGTAGTCCAATAATTTTTAAATTATCTCTCCTGGATCTATTTTCCAGGTCAGTGGTTTTTCCTATGAGATATTTCACATTGCCTTCTATTCTTTCATTTGTTTGGATCTGCTTAACAGCATCTTGATTTCTCATAAAGTCACTAGCTTCCATTTGCTCCAGTCTAACTCTCTGAAGGAATGAATCTCCTCAGTGAGCTTTCGAGATTCTGTTTCCATCTGGCAAATTCGACTTATTAAGGCATTCTTCTCCTCATTGCCCTTTTGGGCCTCCTTTGCCAGGCTATTTTTAAGGTGTTATTTCCTCAGTCAGGCTATTGACCCTCATTTCATACTTTTCCTGCATCCTTCTCATTTCTCTTCCCAATTTGTCCTACACTTCTCTTATTTGATTTTTAACATCCTTCTTAAGGTCCTGTATGGCCTGTAATCCGCTCATATTTTCCCTTGTGGCTTTTGGAGCAGGATTTCTGACCTCACAGACATCCTCCTGTTCCATGATCCTCTTTGCCCCCAAAATAGGAGTCAAATGTTTCATTTTTCTGTTTATTTTATTTCCTTTGCCTCGGCATGTTGCCACTTAATTACTTGACTTTTGGGCTTGTTGCCACAGTAGGATTCTGCCACCAGACAGGGGAGCTTTCTGTCCCAGTGTTGAAGTCTTCTCAACTTCTGGTTCTGGCAAGCTGGATACCCACCACACGACCTCCACTCCAGACCACAATCCAGATCCAGGGAGGTTAAAGCAAGAGCGATTTACCCCCAAGACTGATCGCTAGATCTCCCTACAGTTCACAGGCCAGGAACTGGAGCTGTCGCTGAAATTGCAAAATGGTGTGTCTCCTCAGCAGCTTCTAGCCCCTAAGGGAGGAAGCCAACGTGTTCCCCAAATACTGGTCCCAAAGTCCATAGGGCACTAACCTCTCACTTTGTCCTAGGCGTGTCTGTGTTGATAATTCTGGAATCTCCACAGCTGCTGGTGTTCTGGGGTCCCTCTGGCTGGCTGCTGGCCCAGCCACCCTGGGGCTAAAACCGTGGCTCACACAGACCTGGGCTCGGCTCTCTGTGTGCTGGGCTGTCAGCTCCCAGAGCGCTGCTCTAGCCCTTCCTGCCGGGCTGCTGGGCTGTCATCAGCAGGAGGTTAGCTTCTCTGTGTCATTCTGTGGGTGCTAGGGCTCCAGAAGTTGTTCAGAGTCCCCTTTTACATGGTTTGGAGGTGGTGTGAGGGGAGAGCACCTTGGACATGCTGTTTCTACTCTGTCATCTTGGCTCCACCCCACTCTCTTCCCAATTTTTCCTCCACTTCTCTTACTTGATTTTCAAAATCCTTCTTGAGATCCTCCATGGCCTGAACCAATTCATATTTTTCTTGGAAGCCAGGTATATAATTCTGATCATTTTTCAAAAAACTTCATTTATACTTATGCTTTCAATTGTTTTTTAATAAGAATGAGTGTTGTATTTTGTCAAAAGCTTTTTCTGCATCTATTGATATAATTGTGTGATTTTTGTTACTTTTGTTATTAATATAATCAATTGTGTTAATAATTTTCCTTATATTAAACTAGTCCTGTGTTCCTTGATATAAATCCCAGTTGGTCATAACAGATAATCCTTGTGATATATTGCTGGAGTCTTCTAGCTTGTATTTTATTTAGTATCTCTGCATGTATATGGATTAGTGAAATTGGTCTACAATTTTCTTTCTCTTTTTTTGCTCTTCTGGGTTTAGGTATCAGCACCATGCTTGCTTCACAAAAAGAATTTGGTAGGATTCTTTATTTGCATATTATTCTAAATAATTTATTTAATATTGGAATTAGTTGACTTTAAATGTTTGGTAGAATTCACTTGGTGAATCCATCTGGTCCTGATGCTTTTTTCTTAAGAACCTCATTAAGATTGGGGTGGCTAGGTGGCGCAGTGAATAGAGCGCCGGCCCTGGAATCAGAAGGACCTGAGCTCGGAGCCGGCCTCCGACACTTAATCCATACAAACAAACAAACAAAAAAAAACCTAGCCGTGCAACCTTGGGCAAGTTACTTAACCCCAATTGCCCTAAAGGGGCAGCTAGGTGGCGCAGTGAGTAAGAGCGCCAGCCTCGGAGTTGGGATGACCCGAGATCAGATCCGGCCTCAGAAAATGAGCACCCACACATAAATAAGGACTAGCCGTGTAACCTTGAGCAAGTTACTTAACCCCAATTGCTTTAAAAAAAAAAAAAAGAACCTCATTAATAACCTGTTTAATTTCTTTTCTTAAAATAGGCTTATTAAGATATTCTCTTTCTTCTTCTGTTAATTTGGCCAGTTTGAATTTTTATAAATATTCTTCCATGTCATTTAAATTGTCAAAATTTTTGGCATATAATTGGACAAAATAACTTCTAATAATTGCTTTAATTTCATCTTCATTAGTGGCATATTCATATTTTTTCATTTTTAATACTAATGATTTGGTTTTCTTCTGTTTTAAAAAATCATATTAATCAATGGTTTATTTTGTTAATTTTTCATAAATCCAACTTCTAGTTTTATTTACTAATTCAATGGTCTTAATTCAGTTTTAGTAATCTTATCTTTAATTTCAGAATTCCTAATTGGGTATTTAATTGGGGATTTAATTTTTAATTATTTTGTTATTTTTCTAGTTTTTTAATTGCATATTCATTGCTCTGCTCTTTCTCTATTTTATTGATGTAAGCAGAGATATACATTTTTCTCTGATTACTGTTTTTGTTGCATTCTGTGAGTTTTGTTTATGTTTTCATTCTTATCATTCTCTTTAATAAAATAATTTGTTTCTTCTATAGTTCTTTAACCTCTCATTCTTTCTTTTTTTTTCTTTTCTTTTTTTTTTTTTTGGAGGGCAATTGGGGTTAAGTGACTTGCCCAAGGTCACACAGCTAGAGGCCAGATTTTAACTCAGGTCCTCCTGATTCCAGGGCCGGTGCTCTATTCACTGTGCCACCTAGCCATTCATTCTTTTTTTTCTTTTTTTTTATTGATTAAACAAATGCTTTATTAACTTCTGGTTTACGTCATTCATTTCCACCAGATTATGAGTTGCATTTTTCCCCCATTTTTTCCCTACCCACCACCCCAGAATAGCAGTCCCACTAGATATCCCCTCATCCAATCTGCTCTCTCCCATATCTTCTCCCATACCCCCTTCGACTTTGTCATTAGGGCAAGGTGAATCTCTGAGCCCCACTGCCTGGACATCTTATGAAACATTTGATTTTAAAACTTTGATTTTCAGATCCATTCCCCTTCTCCCTTGTCACCCACTCCCTCTGAGAAGATAAGCAATTCAGTATGTGTTGTACATGTATATCTATGCAAAACATTACCATAGTAGATATATTGTAAAAGACTGCTTATATTTCGCTCCCACCTGTCTCACCTCCCACCTGGTCCATTCCCTACTTAGATCCTGTCCCTCTTTGATAGTGGGTACTTCTAACCTCCCCTCTCCCCAGAATGCCCTCCCCTCCATCATCCCCACTCTCATCCCCCTTTCCCCTACTCAGGAGAGTGAGTGAGGGTAAGATATTCCATTTAGTATGTATGTGATTCTCTCCTTGAGCCAATTTCAATGAGAATATGCTTTTGCCTTTTGGCCTTCCTGTTCTTCCCCTCCCCTGCAACTACTTCCCCTTGCCTCTTCTACATGAGATAGTTTGCCCTACCCTGTCTCTCTCCATCTCCTCTTGCCACTTTCCTCTCTCACCTCTTGACTTCACCCCTTAAGAATGATCCTTTCCTTGGGGAGGCTAGGTGGCACAGTGAGCAGAGAGCCAGCCCTGGAGCCAGAAGGACCCGAGCTCGGATCCGGCCCCAGACACCCATCACACAAACAAAAACCCAGCCACATGAACCTGGGCAAGTCACCCAACCCCAATTGCCCTCCAAAAAAAAAATAATAATCATCCCTTCCCATCAAATTCAACCTGTGCCCTCTATCCATGTATACCTGTGAACATATGCCATGTACCCTTCTTCAATTATTTTCATAATGAGAAAGGTTTCATCAAACACAGTTATTGTTTTTCCATGTAGGATTGTAAATAGTCAAACTTTGATAATTTCCTTTTGATTTCTTTTCCTTGATTACCTTCTGAAGCATCTCTTGCTTCTTGTGTCTGAATGTCAAATTTTCTATTCAACTCTGGTTTTTTCATCAAGAATGCTTGAAAGTCCTCTATTCCACTGAATGACCATATTTTCCCCTGAAACAAAATACTCAGTTTTACTGGGTAGGTGACCCTTGGGTTCATTCCCAGTTCTTTTGCCCTCTGGAATATCATATTCCATGCCCTTCTCTCCCTCCGTGTAGAAGCTGCAAGATCCTGGGCTATTCTGATTGTGTTTCTACAATATTGAAATTGTTTCTTCCTGGCTGCCTGGAGTATTTTCTCCTTGATCTGGGGATTCTGGAACCTGGCTATAATATTCCTGGGAGTTTTCTTTTGGGGATCTTTTTCAGGAGGTGATCTGTGGATTCTTTCAACCTCTATTTTGCCCTCTGAATCTAAAACATCAGGGCAGTTTTCCTTGAGAATTCCTTGAAGGGTGATTTCTAGGTTCTTTCTTTGATCATGGCTTTCAGGTAGTGCAATAATTTTTAAATTGTCTCTCCTGGATCTATTTTCCAGGTCAGTGGTTTTTCCCATGAGATATTTCACATTGACTTCTATTCTTTCATTTGTTTGGATCTGTTTAATAGTATCTTGATTTCTCATAAAGTCACTAGCTTCCATTTGCTCCAGTCTAACTCTGAAGGAATGAATCTCCTCAGTGAGCCTTTGAGATTCTTTTTCAATCTGGCAAATTTGGCTTTTTAAGGCATTTTTCTCCTCATTGCTCTTTTGGGACTCCTTTGCCATTTGAGTTAGTCTATTTTTTAAGGTGTTGTTTTCCTCAGTCAGGCTGTTGACTGTCATTTCATACTTTTCTTGCATCTTTTTCATTTCTCTTCCCAAATTTTCCCCCACTTCTCTTATCTGCTTCTTAAGGTCCTCTATGGCCTGTAGCCAGCTTGTATTTCATTTGGGGCTTTTGGTGCAGGAGTTCTGACCTCACAGTCCTCCTCCATGCTTTGAGCCTCTTTGCCCCTAAAATAGGAGTC
The DNA here is from genome assembly GCA_011680675.1 of Gymnobelideus leadbeateri. NCBI lineage: Eukaryota > Metazoa > Chordata > Mammalia > Diprotodontia > Petauridae > Gymnobelideus > Gymnobelideus leadbeateri. The sequence goes on from WOXC01002118.1 coordinate 59,856, forward strand.
CAATGTTGAACTTTTCTGTTTATTTTGTTTCGTTTGCCTAGGCATATTGCCACTTAATTACTTGATTTTGAGGCTTGTTGCCACAGTAGAACTCTGCCACCAGACAGGGGAGCTTCCGCCCAAATGTGGGGTCTTCACAACTTCCGCCAGTTGGGTGGCCTCTGTAGAGCCTCCACCCACTCTGGCAAGTTGGGCACCCACCCCAAACTTCCCCCCCCAGACCACAATCCAGATCCAGGCAGTTTAAAGCAAAAGCGATTAACCCCCAGACTGATTGCTGGATCTTCCTACAGTTGGTAGACCAGGAGCTAGAGCCACTACTGATGCTGCAAAATGGCTTCTGTGCAGCAGTTTCTTCAGCAGCTTTTTGCCCCCAGGGGAGGAAGCCACGTGTTCCCCAAATACTGGTCCCAAACTCCATAGGGCACTAACCTCTCACTTTGTCCTGGGCGTATCTGTGCTGATAATTCTGGAATCGCCCCAATTGCTGGTGTTCTGGGGTTCCACCAGCCAGCTGAAGGCCTGGCTGCCCTGGGGCTAAAACCGCAGACCTGGGCTCGGCTCTGCGGGCTGCGCTGTTGGTTCCCAGCACGCTGGGCTGCCTGCTCTCAGAGCGCTGTGCTGGCTGCTCCCTGCAGGGCTGCTGGGCTGTCCTCAGCAGGAGGTTAGCTTCTCTGTGCCATTCTGTGGGTGCTGGGGCTCCAGAAGTTGTTAGGAGCTCCCTTTATTGTTTGAAATTTGTGTGGGGCAGAGCACATTGGAAATGCTGTTTCTACTCCGCCATCTTGGCTCCGCCCCCTGAAATAACATCTGGATTTTCAAAGCTGGGGGCTTCAATGGCTACCCAGAGTCTCATCTGGCCAAATCATACAACTCTTCCCAAAGTGAGTCCCCGCCATTCATTCTTTAAGATTAGGTTATTTAGTCTTGAATTAATTTTTAATCTATGTCTCCATGGTTCTTCATTAAAAGTAATTTTATTGCATTAGGATGTGGAAAATGATGTATTTAATATTTCTGTTTTTCTTCATTTAACTATAAAGTTTTTATGCTCTAATATAGAATCAATTTTTTAAAGATGTTATGTACTATTGAGAAAAAGTTCATTCCTTTCTATTCCCATTGAGTTCTGTCCAGATGTCTGTCATATCTGACTTATCTAAGATTCTATTCATCTCCTTGACTTCTTTGTTATTTATTTTTTAGTTAGATTTATCTAGGTCTGAGAGGGCAAGGTTAAAATCTCCCACTATTATAGTTTTGCTATCCATTTATACATATAATTCATGTACCTTTTCGTTTAAAAATTTGAATGCTGAAGATGGTGGAGTAGAAACAGCTCATCCAAGCCACTCTGCCCCCAGATTCCCCCCAAACTATGTAAAAGGGGACTCTGAACAACTTCTGGAGCCCCAGCACCCACAGAACGACACAGAGAAGCTAACCTACCACTGAGGACAGACCAGCAGCCCTGCAGGAAGGACCAGCGCAGCAGTCTGGGACCTCGCAGCATGCAGCGCGCAGAGCGCAGGAGCCGAGCCGAGCCCAGGTCCGAGTGAGCCGAGGTTTTAGCCCCAGGGCAGCAGGGCCAGCAGCTGGCTGGAGGAACCCCAGAACACCAGGAGCTGTGGCGACTCTAGAATTATCAACATAGACATGCCTAGGACAAAGTAAGAGGTTAGTGTCCTATGGACTTTGGGACCTGTATTTAGGGAATGCATCGGCTCCCTCCCCTGGGGGCTAGAAGCCACTGAGGACACACGCCATTTTGTAGTTTTCAGAGGCAGCTCCAGCTCCTGGCCTGCAAATCGTAGGGAGATCCAGCAATCAGTCTTGGGGGGTAATCGCTCTTGCTTTGACCTCCTTGGATCTGGATTGTGATCTAGGGTGGGAGTAGTGGGTGGGTTCCCAGCTTGCCAGAAACGGAAGTTGCCCCCCATATGTTCGAGACGAAAATTCCTCTATCTGGCCTTAAAGCCATAGTGTGGCAACAAACCCAAAAGTCAAGTAATTAAGTGGCAACATGCCAAGGCAAAGGAAACAGAAAAATGCAACCCTAGACTCCTATTTTGGGGGCATAGAGCAGGAAAAGGACTGTGAGGTCAGAAGTCCTGCTCCAAAAGCCCCAGGGGAAAACATGAGCAGGTTGCAGGCCACAGAGGACCTTAAGAAGGACTTTAAAAATCAAATAAAAGAAGTGGAGGAAAAATTGGAAAGAGAAATGAGAAGGATGCAGGAAAAGTATGAAATGAGGGTTAACAGCCTGACTGAGGAAAACAACACCTTAAAAAATAGACTAACTCAAATGGCAAAGGAGGCCCAAAAGGGCAATGAGGAGAAGAATGCCTTAAAAGTCGAATTTGCCAGATGGAAAAAGAATCTCAAAAGTTCACTGAGGAGATTCATTCCTTCAGAGTTAGACTGGAGCAAATGAAAGCTAATGACTTTATGAGAAATCAAGATGCTGTTAAGCAGATCCAAACAAATGAAAGATTAGAAGGCAATGTGAAATATCTCATGGGAAAAACCACTGACCTGGAGAATAGATCCAAGAGAGACAATTTAAAAATTATTGGACTACCTGAAAGCCATGATCAAGGAAAGAACCTAGAAATCACCCTTCAAGAAATTCTCAAGGAAAACTGCCCTGATGTTTTAGATCCAGAGGCCAAAATAGAGGTTGAAAGAATCCACCAATCACCTCCTGAAAAAGATCCCAAAAAGAAAACTCCCAGGAATATTATATCCAGGCTCCAGAATCCCCAGATCAAGGAGAAAATACTACAGGCAGCCAGAAAGAAACAATTTCAATATTGTGGAAACACAATCAAAATAGCCCAGGACCTGGCAGCTTCTACACTGAGGGATTGAAGGGCATGGAATATGATATTCCAGAGGGCAAAAGAACTGGGAATGAACCCAAGAGTCACCTACCCAGCAAAACTGAGTATTTTGCTTCAGGGGAAAATATGGTCATTCAGTGGAATAGAGGACTTTCAAGCATTCTTGAGGAAAAAACCAGAATTGAATAGAAAATTTGATATCCAGACACAAGAAGGAAGATATGCCTGAGAAGGTAATCAGGAAAAAAGAAATCAAAAGGAACTTATTAAAGTTGAACTATTTACATTCCTATATGGAAAAGCAATAACTGTGACTGATGATATCTTCCTCACTATGAAAATAATGGAAGAAGGGGGTGTGGTCATATGAATACATATGTGAATGTGTGTGTATATGGTTACAGTTATATATGGATAGAGGGCATAAGTTGAATTTGTTGGGAAGGGAGAATACTCAATGGATGAAATTATGAGGTGAGAGAGGAAAGTGGCAAGAGGAGATGGGGAGAGACATGGTAGGGTAAACTATCTCATGTAGGGGAAGTGGGTGCAAAGGAGGGGGAGAATAAGGAAGGCTAAAAAGGCAAAACCACATTCACATTGAATTTGGTTCAGGGAGAAAATGACATACATACTAAATGGGATATCTCAACCTGCAGCAGGATAGGGGGAAGGGGGATGAGAGGAGGGATGATGGATAGGAGGGCATCCTTGGGGTGAGGGGAGGTTGGAAGTACTCACTATAGAAGAGGGACAGGATCATGTAGGGAATGGACCAGGTGGGGGTGGAATGAGTGGGAGGGAATTATAAGCAGCCTTGCACAATATATCTACTATGATAATGTTTTGCATAGCTAGACATGTACAACATGTACTGAATTACTTATCTCCCAAGAGGGAATTGGTGACAAGGGAGGAAGGAAATGGATCTGAAATTCGAGGTAGTAACATTAAATGTTTCAAATGTATATAAATACTATTATTAATACTCTTTTGCTTGTAATAGGGAAATAAGATGTGCAGGCATTGGGACACAAAGACTCACCTTCCTCTAATGGAAAAGTCGATGGGGGTATGGGAGAAGGTATGGGAGAGAGCAAATTGGAGGAAGCGATATCTTGTGGGACTACTATTCTGGGAGGTTGGGTAGCAGAATAATGGGGGAAAAATTATTGTAACTCAAAATCTGGCGGAAATGAATGATGTAAAACAGAAGTCAATAAAGCATTTGTTTAAAAAAAATTTGAATGCTATAGAATTTGGTGCATATGGGTTTAGTATTGCTATTACTTCACTAGCTGTGATAGTTTTCAATATAATGTAGTTTTCATGCTTATCTCTTTTAATTAAATCTATTTTAGCTTTAACTTTGTTGGAGATTATAATTGCTTCCCCTACTTCTTTTATATCAGTTGAAGCATAAAAAATTCTCCTCCAGCCTGTTGTTTTTACATTATGTGTGTCTCTCATTTTAAAATATGTTTCACGCAAACAACAAATTGTCAGTTCCTGGTTTTTTGATCCATTCTGCTGTCCATTTCCATTTTATGGATGAATTCACCCCATTCACAATCAAAGTTATAATTACTAAATGTGTATTTCTCTCCATCCTATTTTCCTCACTATTTATCCTTCTCTTTCTCACTGTTTCTTTATCCTATTCTCCCTCAGAAAGCTAATTTACTTCTGACCACTACCTTCCTAATCCACACACCCTTCTAAATGTCTGTCCCTTGTACTATCTTCTTATCCTCGTATTTCTTAATACACACAACCTTTTAAGATTTCCACCCTTGTCCTATCACTTTGTCCCCCTATTTCTCTGTAAGTTAAGAGAACGTTAATACCCTACTTAATGTAGGGTATTCCTTCCTTAAACCAGTTCCAGTGAGAATAAGGTTCCTACACTATGTACCCTCCACCCTGTCCTTTCTTCACTGTAGCAGTTGTTCTATTCATGCCCCTTTTTTATGAGATAATTTGCTCCATTGTCTCTCCCTATCCAATTTTCTTTTTAGGATCATCATCGTCATCATCATCATAATTCAACCATAAGCCCTAAATCTATGTATACTCTTTTGAACTACCCTAGCAATGATAATTCTTAAGAGTGACAAATATCATTTTCCCATATTAGAAGTAAACATTTTAACCTTATTAAATCCCTTCTAATTAATGTTTCATGTTTACCTTTTTATGTTTTTCCCACTTCTTGTAGTCAAGTTATCTGTTCAGTTCTGGTCTTTTCCTCAAAAATACCCAAAAGTCCATTTGTTCATTAAATATCTATTTTTTCCTTGCAAGTCTATACTCTTTCTCTGGGTAGGTTATCCTTGGTTGCAAACCTGTCCTTTGCTCTTCAGAATATTATATTCCACATCCTTCAGTTGTTTTAATGTAGAAGCCACTATATCGTGTGTTATTTTGTTTTCATATTTAAATATTATTCAAGATATTTAAATTGTTTTTTCTTAGTAGATGCAATGTTTTCTTCTTGATCTGGGAGCTTTGAAATTTAGTTATAATGTTCCTGTGAGTTTTCATTTTGGGATGGCTTTCAGGTGGCAATTGGAAGATTTTTTTCAATTTCTATTTTACCCTTTAATTCATTAAAAAAAAAAAAGCAATTGGCGTTAAATAACTTGCTCAAGGTTACATGGCTAGTTATTTATGTGTGGGTGCTAAGTAACTGAGGCTGGGTCCTCCCAACTATGGGGCAGGTGCTCTTACTCACTGCGCCACCTAGCTGCCCCCTTTACCCTTTAATTCTAGAATTTCAGGGAAATTTTCTTCAATACTTCTTGAAATGTACTGTCTAGATTCTTTTTTTAAAAATCATAACTTGATACAATCCATCTTTATAACCTGAATAATGTCTAAGTATTTGCAGATCCTATACTTGATTGTATGCCATCATGGGGGGAGGGTAGGGAGGGAGAGAAAATTTGAAACTCAAGGAATTGTGGAATTGAATCTTGTAAACTAAAAATAAACAAATAAATTAATAAAGACCAAAAAATTAAAAAATAAAAAAGTTATTTGAAAAAAAATTTAATAAAAATATAAATCATAACTTTCTGGTGGTCCAAAAATTCTTATACTATCTTTCCTTGATCTATTTTCCAAGCCATTTGCTTTTATAATGAGATGTTTAATATTCTCTTCTATTTTTTCATTCTTTTGATTTTGTTCTATTATTTATCAATGTCTAATCAAGTTATTAACTTTCCCTTGCCCAATTCTAAGTTTCAAGGGGTTATTTTCTTTTTTGTTTTGTTTTTAAATTTATTCATTTTTCATTTTCAACATTCATTTCCATGAGATTCAAGTTACAATTTTTTATCCATCTCTCCCCTCTCTCCCAAGATAGTGTGCATTCTGATTACTCTTTCCCCCAGTCTGCCCTCCCTTCTGTCATGCCCCACCTTATCTCCTTCCCCCTTATTTTCTTGCAGGGCAAAATAGATTTCTCTACCCAATTGCCTATATATCATATTTCCCAGTTGCAGGTAAAAACAAATTTTTACTTTTGTTTTTAAAACTTTGAGTTGGCAGGTTCCATAAGAATCTAGCCCGCTGTTCTCTACAGCGTAACAATAAACTTTACAATTTTGGCTTCAAAGTCTGCTTGAGCCTGGTGAATTCCTTCCAGACTGGATGCCAGGAGAGGTATCCCTGGCAGAACCACTTACCCTCCCCCCCTCCTTATCACCCTTCCCTCTTCAGATGGCGACCACTAGGGACAAAGTCTGAGGTCTCAAGCTTTTATCCTTTAAACTCCCCCCTCTCCCTGTAGTTGGGTTCACCTCCACAAGCCCTAAGAAGGCTTGTGGGGACACTCCAGTCTGGGCCAGGCCGGTGTGGGTCTGTAAGACCCTGGGCTCGCTCCCGATTTGGGACAGAGGACACTCTCATCCCCGGGATGCTTTGGGTATTTGTCTACTTTGTAAAAGTAGGCTAGAGCTTCTCCCTGGACGAAGGGCTGAAGCTGGACTACAGGGATTTTGGTGTCAGGGCAGGAAAAGGATCAATCGGTCAGTCTCTCTCCATACCCCGAGACTCCCCCCTGGGATGTCTCTTGAACAGTTGGAAAAAACTCGGTCTTCACAACCCCAAGAAGGAAGGATGGGCCAGTGTTTCCCCCTACGTTCGGGGATCTGAGCCTAGATTATCTTAAAGCAAGTCTTACCTGGCCTCCATTAGCATCTATCTGGAAGCCAAGCAAATATGATTTGTACCTGGGGATTTCTAACAATCCTCTGTGAGCTTTTGGAACGTTCCTGTTAGTTTCTCTCTCTGTTCTGTTTTTTTGTGTGTCTGTGTGAATGAGTGAGTGTGTAATCTAACATGGAAGGTTTAAACTGCAGCTGGACTGCCGGACCTTCCTTTGGAAGGCTCTTAGCTCTCTCTCCCTCCTCCCTTCACTGATGCTGAATGCAGGCTGGAGAAGAAGAGAAAAGAGGTAAATATTGTCTTGTTTAGGTTTTATAAAGCAAGAAAGTTTAAGCATGTAGCAAAGGAAGAAGTATGGGTAGGAAGTTATTGAGAAGTGTGAACAAAAGTTTTAAGATCTTTAAAAGTTTGAAAATCGCCTCCTCTTCATTCCACTCTGGCCAAGTGGAGTGAGGAGAAGGCGATGAGAAATAATGAGGGAATCTTCTCCCCTCCAATCAAAGAGGCAGGCAGACGAAAATTTAACTATCTCCTGCCTCTACCTAAAAGAGGAAAAATCTGTGTATTAAAATAAAACTGTAAGTCAATTGAATTCATGTGAGAAGTAAAAAAGTGTCACTCCTAATTTGATGCTAAAGATAAGTCAGAATTCATTTTACTATTTGGCATTTAGGCAAATTGGAATATTTTCTAAGATTTGATAAGAAAAAGGGAATTTTCTTTTGGGTTCTCTAGTAGTGAGAAAGGGGGAAGGCGCCCCCCCCCCAATATCACTTGCTGGAGAGGTCAAAGATATCACTTTCAAAGAAGGTTTTATAAGGAGTGGACACATAAATTAAAGTTTATTGGAGTAAAAGTTAAATCGCTGGAAACATTTTACAAAAATTTATTAAAGTCTCTCATTCTAGAAGAAAAATAGAGCGTGCTAAAGAATAGGGAATTTGAGTTAATCTCCCCCACTTGAAAAAGAAGGGGGAGCTGCAGCTATATTGAGGGGCCTGGCAACACCCCTGGGTACCCCAAAGCCTACACCTCCAGGCATGAGGATGACCCTCTCTCCTTTGAAACGCCTGGGTCCTCAACCAGGCTCTGCAGTTGTGGGGAGAGAAGAAAAGCCTCTGTACTTGGTAAGCCCAATTTTTCTACCAGTATTTTTTGTATGTGATGAATTGGAAATGCAATTAATGTCATAATGTCATTGTGTTATTATGGTATCTCTAAATTGTAAAATCCTCTTATACTGTAAAAGTTTGAGTGACCATTGTGAGCCAGAAATGTTGTTAGATAAAGCAATTTTCAATCTGAATTTTGTTGAAACTAAAAGATGGAGAAAAGTTTTGTAAAACCAGCTATGGTACTTTATCAGTTCTGCTAATCCTGTCTTATGTTTATGTCATGTGAATTGGATTTTTTTATGTTATAAGACCTGACAATTTAAAGCTGTTATATTTGGGATACAAATAGGTAGTAATAATTGCTGATATTCATTGTGATAGCTGATTATTCATTTAACTTTTTGGCTATTCTGGAAATATGCAGTGACTTAAAGTTATAGTTTCCACATAACTAATGATGAAGTGAATGTACACAGGGAATTGGAAAGGCATTTTGTAGAATTCTTATTGAGCAAATGAGAAACTTGGGAAAAAAGGAAAGAAAAATATAGGGATGTGGTTTTCAAGCTTGCTTCATCTAAGGATGTATTTATGTTAATTTGAAGGTCTATGGATCACCACATTCACCATCTATGTGAGATTCCAGAATGTAATTGATTTCTAGTGATAAGTTGATCAGGTGTGTGGCAACAAGAAAATTTTAGTTCTGTGTAACTTCAAAAACTTGATTTTTAAGGTCACCAGATTGGTAATTCATTTGTTTTTATTTCAAAGTTCAAATTTAAGAATATGATAATTGTTTATGATATTGTTACTGGTAAAAAGTTGTATTATCTATGCTATATAAAAAGCAGTTTTCTTAAAGTCTTGGAGTATTGTAATTTGGGAAATCATAAGTTTCCTAGTCTTTGTTTAAAAGGAAGTTTCAGTTAAGACTGTTTAAAACTTGTAAGATTGTTAACTAAGTTATTTTGGCTACTGTTTCAATGTTAAAACCTAAAATTGTAATTGATTACTGTATGTGGAAAGGAGGAGACTGGATGAAAACTTATTCTGACTAGTTCTGCCCATTCAGAACAGTTCCCCTGCATGTATAAGAATTGGCTAAGCTGGGGGCATCATTATTAGCCCTTCCCCCAGTCTCTCCTCCTTAGAATTCATATACATTTTCCTTATGTTGTAAAACTGCCAAATCCCCTAAAAACTATCTCTATTAGGCAAGGTCATTCAGCCTGTGAAAGGAATTTATTTAAGTGTAGTTTTAAATGAACCTAACTTGCTAAGAAGTTGCAAAGATTAGAAGGATTTCTATCAATTGGCTTTTAGATTTCAGAAGGAAAGATGGTAAATGGAATTCTTTACATTTGTGAGACCTGATGAATCATCATTGCTCAGTGCAGCTCCATGAAAATAAAAATAACTAACTAGCTCTAAGCTGTGATCGGTGAAGCTTGTTGTTTAAGGTAAAAGGCACTTGGGACCATAACTAAATTTTATTTTGAGTTTGAATTTGGGTATAGTTGTCTGCATTAAATCAGTATCTCGGAGAAAATGCCACAAGCTACTCAGAGGGAATGTGATCCTGTACTGCTGATAGGTGGAAGTCTACATTTGGTAAAGGCCGAAGGGACAATCTTAGCCTCTGTCTGGGATGGGATCCCTCCTGGCTCAGTTTACCCATGGGATTCCTTTGAAAAGGAATGTTTCCCACCTATTCCTGAGTCTAGCTATAAGATGGAACAGATACTGCATGGTTGGATATCTGTGACTTTACCTGAATTTAAACAGTCAAGGATGTTTTATCCTGTCATATTTGGAATGTCACATGTCCCTGCTTTTCTCCTTCTATAGCAAGTTTCTATGATCAGAGCAAGTAGTAACAGATATGGGTTCTTTCGTGTAAGCTCACTGGAAAATCTAATATTATTTTTCATTTGGAATTGGAACATGTGCAGAAAGTATGCAAATTGCTTAAGATCATTTTAAAAGTTTTCAACTAACTTTCTTCCTAAAAGTTTAGTGATCAATTATAAATCTTGAAACTTTTAAAAGAAGGGAAAATACTTTCAGAAGAAATTTTCAAATCTCTAGTGTAATTTTAAGAGGCCTATTAAAACTTTCATTTGCAAGATAAATTTATTACTAAACTAATGTAATGAGTTGTGAAAACAGAAGAGATCTGGCTCTTTTGATCCGAATTTGTAGTTGTTTCATGCTCTAAGCAAAAGTTAACATTTGTAACTGAATGTATGTTAAGGATTCAATTTCTGAATTATCTCTTTCTTCCTGAGTGAATCTGTATTCACTGTTATATACTGTATACTGTATATATAATCTGTGTACCCAGCTTCCTATGAAACATAGATCTACCCAAATGATTTTGGGTCCCAACTATTTAAGGGGGAGATGATCAGGTCCTTGGATTCTCAGCTTTGACTTCCTTGAGCAGCTGGCATCTGAAATTTTCTCAGAGCTCAGAACTCAAGGCTGAGAAAGTCCAGACCATTCCCTAACATATGGAAGATTACCACCCATTCTTCCTCTAATCTAGGAAGACCTAAAAGCTGAAATCACTAACTCTTCCCTTATCAAGTTCCTTCAGGGTCTGTCTGCAGGTGATTCAAAAAAAAACCTTCCCTCAGCTCTCCTGATCCGGAGTTCTGCCTCAGCTTACCTGTTTCAACCTGGGGATTCTGTGCTGGTAAAAAGAAATTCATGGTCTGGAGCAGAGGTGGAAGGGACCACACTTCACGATCCCCACTACACCTACTGCTGTCAAAGTGGACTCTATTCCCACATGACAACATTACACCAGAGTGAAGCCTGCTGTCACCTCAGAATGGAAAACAGAAGTCCACGAGCACCCCCTAAAGCTAAGACTATCCAATCCTCTCCCTGATTCCCCTTTTACCTCCTTGCGAGGCCCCCCACAATCCCCATCATTCCCCAGCTCCACTCTACCCTTCCCTCTTTGATTTGTCACTTTGCCCTTCCTGAAGGTCAGACTCAAATCCACTCACCCTTTCCTTGATTTGTAAAACAGGCAGCCCAACCTTCCCTTAATTGATTTGTAAAACAGAGAACTCCACCTTGCTTAATCTGTAAACAGGCAGAACCCCCACCCCTTGCTTACCCTTGATTAATCTGTGGGTGGGAGACCCAGCCTCGGGTTTCCCCGCCAGTGGGAAATTCAAGTGTACACTGACCAATCATTGGAGTTTCAGCCTACATCACTGTAATTTCAGCTTAAGTAACCTAGTTAGGAACCTCCTTTGTTAAAGGCAGTACAGTTATGTTGGTAAAAGAATATGTAGCATGTAGAAATATGAAGGAAAGTGAAATAGTCTGAGTAATGGCTTATGCTAGCCCATCCTCACCCCATTTCTGGTCAATTTTCTCTTACTTATTTTTGGCTCTTGCCTGCTTAACCTCCTTGCTAGGTTTATCTCTTCTAGGCTCAGTGCTTTCCATCTGCAGATGATTGCTCGGACTGAGTACCCAACATTGCCCGAGGCTGCTACTCATCACCCCTTGGATCTAGCATCAGCCAGATTCTGGACATTGGCCATAGACCCCACCCCTTGAACGATGGAACCCTGTGAGGCAGGGACAGCTCTACGCCCCTTCCCAGCGAGAAGCAGTTCGGGAAGCTGAGACCATCGCCCCTTGTCCCCAAATGATTTTGGGTGCCATCTGTTTAAGGGGGGAATGATGGGGTCCTTGTGATGTATATATGTCTGTAGTATCAATCTGTAACATCAGTTTGTAAATGGGGTGCTTTGGGATCTATGTCTGTAAAATCAATTTGTAAAAGCAGTCTGTAAGATCACATTTCCACCCCTCCCAGCCTCAGAGCATTGACTCTGCCCCTTCCCCCTTCCAGCACTCTGCCCAGCAACAACTCATGACCTGTTTATCTCTGCTTGAAACAATAAGTTATGTAAATGTTATCTCCCTTAGTTAGAGTGGCCAGCCCCACCAGAAATTCTTCAATACCTTATCTATAGGGTAACTCCTTAGTCAATTATATACCCACACTGTCTCTGATGACCTTGGTGGGAGGCAGACTGGGCACTTTTTAGTGACGTGTCAGGCCTAAAACCACACCTCCAGCTAGCCCCTCTTGAGCTATTTCCCAGTGAATCATGGGCAATACACCTGCGCAGTTGATATTAAAAGTGTATGGTCCTTTGAGCACTGACCACTCCTTAACTCCTCCCTGATCCCACCCTTACTCACCTAGTTAGCATAATTGACCCCTTAAAACTATGCCTGCGGCCTCTGTGAGTTTGCAGGTTCCATAAGAATCTAGCCTGCTGTTCTCTACAGCGTAACAATAAACTTTACAATTTCGTCTTCAAAAAAAAATAATAAAATAAAAAAAAAACTTTGAGTTACAAATTCTTTCCCTTCTTCCCTCCCCACTCATCCTCATTGAGAAGGCAAGCAAAAACACTTCCATAAAAGTCATGTTGTGAAAGACTAACTATATTTCCCTCCATCCTATCCCATCCCTCACTTATTCTATTTTCTCCTTTGACCCTGTCCCTTTTCAAAAGTGTTTGCTTCTGATTACTTCCTCCCCCAATCTGCCCTCCCTTCTATCATCTCCTCCACCCTTATTTCCTTCCTCCTTTCTTTCCTGTAAGTAAGTAAAATACCCACTTGAGTGTGTACTTTATTCCCTCCTTAAGCCAAATCTGATGAGAGTAAGTTTCACTCATTCCCTCTCACCTCTCCCTTCTTCCCCTCCATTGTGAAACCTTTTTCTCACCTTATTTATGTGAGATAATTTACCACATTCTATCTCTCCCTTTCTTCTTCTCTCAATATATTCCTTGCTCATCCCTTAATTTTATTTTTTAGATATCATCCCTTCATATTCAACTCACCCTGTGCCATCCATCCATTCACCCATCCATCCATTCATCTATCTATCTATCTATCTATCTATCTATCTATCTACCTGTCTATTTCCTCCAACTACCGTAATACTGAGAAAGGTCTCATGTGTTACAAATACCATCTTTCCATATCATAATGTAAACATTTCAACTTTAGTAAGGCCTTTATGATTTCTCTTTCCTGTTTACCTTTTCATGCTTCTCTTGAGTCCTGTATTTGAAAGTCAAGTTTTTTTTATTCAGTTCTAATCTTTTCAGCAAGAATGCTTGAAAGTCCTCCATTTCATTTAATATACATTTTCCCCCCTGAAGGATTATACTCAGTTTTGCTGGGTAGGTGATTCTTGGTTTTAAATCCTAGCTGCTATGACCTCTGGAATATCATATTCCAAACACTTAGGTCTCTTAATATAAAAGCTGCTAAGACATATGTTATCCTAGTCATATTTCCACAGTATTCAAATTGTTTCTTTCTGGCTGCTTACAATATTTTCTCCTTGATCTGGGAACTATGGAATTTGGCTACAATATTCCTGGGAGTTTTCCTTTTGGAATCTCTTTCAAGAGGCAATGGGTAGATTCTTACAATTTCTATTTTACCCTGTGGTTCTAGAATATCAGGGTGGTTTTACTTGATAATATCTTGAAAGATGATACATAGGCTCTTTTTTAGACCTTCACTTTCAGGTAGTACAATAATTATTAAACTATCTCTCCTAGATCTGTTTTCCATGTCGGTGGTTTTTCCAATGAGATATTTCACATTGTCTTCTATTTTTTTTTCATTATTTTGGTTCTGTTTTATTGTTTTATTATTGTTTTTTTTCATTATTTTAGTTCTGTTTTATTGTTTTATTATTCTTGATTTCTCATGAAGTAATTTGCTTCCATTTGCTCCATTCTAATTTTAAAGGAATTATTTTCTTCAGTGAGCTTTTGGACCCCTTTCCATTTGGCCAATTCTTATTTTTAAGGCCTTCTTCTCCTTATTGGCTTTTTGGACCTCCTTTGCCATTTGGGTTAGTCTATTTTTTAAGGTGTTGTTTTCTTCAATATCTTTGAGGGTCTCCTTTAACAAGCTTGAATCATTTTTCATTATTTTCTTGCATCACTCTCATTTCTCTCTCCAATTTTTCCTCTACTTCTCTTACTTGATTTTCAAAATCCTTTCTGAGTTCTTCCATGACCTGTGACCAGTTTGCATTTTTCTTGGAGGCTTTTAAGGTAGGAGCTTTGATTTTGTTGTCTTCTGGTTGTATATTTTGATCTTCTTTGTAATCAAAGTAAGATTCTATTGTCTGACTTTTTTATACTGTTTACTCACCTTCCCAGTCAAATAATTGATTTTCTAACTCCCTGTCAAGGCAGGACTGTGCTTACAGTGGGGGTGCAGGATAAGTCTGGGGGTCGGTGTACTGTCCCAGGCTTCTGGGTTTTTTATCAGCCCCACTGGATCCCCCACCATCCAGAGCTGCAGAAGGAGCTGCTGCTACTGCTACTGCTACTGCTACCACCACCACCTTTGCCACCCCAGGGTTGGAACTGGACCATGTACTCCTCTTTCACCCAGTTCCCACAGAGTTTTCCCACTGACCTTCCACACTGTCTGTTCTAGGTGTTTGTGGGTTGAGAAGCCTGGAAATCACCACAGCTGCCAGCAATCCAGTCCACTCAGACCTGCTGCAGCCCCATCTGCACCCAGCACAGCCCACATTAAACTGTGCCCTCCTCCCAGTCCAGTGTGACATACCCTTCCTGTTGGCCTTTCAGGCTGTCTTGGACTGGAGATGTGTTTCACTCAATCATTTTGTGGGTTCTACAGCTCTAGAATTTGTTTAAAGTCATTTTTACAGGTATTTTGAGGAGTTAGGGGGCAAAATCAAGCAAGGTCCTGCTTTTACTCTGCCATCTTGGGTCCGTTGTAAGGAGTCATTTTCTTTGGTAAGTTTTTGGATATCTTTTCCCAATTGGTTTACTTTCTTTTCATAATTTTCTTGATTTTCTTCCATTGCTGATATTTCTTTTCCATTTTTCCCCTTCAACCTCTCCTATCAGATTTTTAAAGTCTTTTCTAAGGTCTTCAGAGGATTCTTTTTGTGCCCACGACCATTTTACATTTTTCTTTGAAGCTTTACAGGAAGTTGTTTTGTCTCCTTCTGAGTATGAATCTTGATCTTCTCTATCATCATAGTAGCAATCTATGGCCTAATTGTTTCTGCTGGTTTTTTTTGTTGTTGATTTGTTTGCTTCTTACCCATTTTTGGCTACTAACTTTATTTTAGTATCTGTAGTGCCAATGCAATATTCACAATACCCACAGTCACTATAAATATACCTACATGGTGCTTGATCACAAAATATAACAGATTCTCCATATGGATGACAGAAGCAAAACATTTATTCAGACATCAGAAAACCAAATCCCAATACCAGGGAACCGAATTCATGATAGCAACACAGAAGTTGCTATGTTGCACCCCAGTGTAACAGAGAGCCACACCATCCTTTAGCCTTCCCACAAACCAACACAAACCTAGCTGGCAAACATCAATTTTTACTCACAAATCTGTCTGTCTCCCTGCAGTATGTGTGCTCTCCTCCCAACTATCTATCTGGCTCCAACTCCCAGCTTCCTGTGGGCTCCACTCCACCTTTCAACAAACTCCTCCCACCACAGGCTCCATGTGATTCCATTCAGCCTAGTAGGGGATAGAGTTTATTTTCAAAGCAGGGTAGGTCTTCAAATTCCCTTAGGTTTATTAAGGGACAGGGAAGATCTTTAGATTTCCATTACCATTAAAGAATCAGAATCTGTTCCTGGGGCATGGGGGACAATATTTCAGGCTTCAGGTTTTTCATGCTGCTGTTTTCTGAGCTCTATCTGGGAGCCTTTGACCTCTTGTTTCTTCCAGTATTCTATAATCCAAAACCAGGTGTTGTCACTCCTCCTTTGGCTCACACCTCCATCTATAAGTGACCTCAAGTACTCCTCTCTACCCATGAGCTTCAACCAGGATCCCTACCACTGCTGCCACCCCAAATTCTTTTGTGATCCACCAGGCTACTGCAAGCCTTAGCTCACTCTTTTGTCCTAGAACTGAAACCAAGGACTCTTCTCTTCTTCAAGTGACCACAAATAGCAGGGTCCTTCCTCTCTACTACACCATTCACCAGTGCTTACTAGCTCCTCCTTGCCAACAGCCACAGCCTAGACCTTCTGGTCAGCATGCCAGTTCCAGAGGCAGAGAAGGGTTCCTGTAATCTTCCTCTGATCAGCTGTCCAACCCTCATTTGTGGGGCAAAAATTCCTGGATCTAAGGTTTCTGCTTACACAGCTATTCCCAGAGCTTGCTGTTTATTGACCAGCAGTATCTGCCCTGTGGGTACCTGTACTTCAATCAGTACAGACCACCACCCTGGGAGGTCACATCTTTCCTAAAGCCTTCCCAATTGTCTTAGGCTGGATGCTGCTTTTTCCTGACATAATTATTTCTGCTGCTCAAAATTTACTTTGAGGCATTATATTAAGTTGTTTGTGAGGGGGTTTGGGAGAGCCAGGCAGTTTCTTGCTTTATTCCACCATCTTCCCACAATTCCCTTGAAAAGATATCTCTTGTCAACTCTTAAAGCAATACCTGGCACATAGTGGGTAATTAATAAATGCTTATTGACTTGATTATCACCTCTCAAGAGCCAAAGGAATCTCAAGTTATTATGGGTGTCATGTTTCTTTGATAAATCTTGGAGGAGGAACAGAAAACATTAAAAAACAAACAAACAAATCTCCCTGTAGATTTATCGAATCTGTCACTATTTCAGGTGAATTCTCCAAATGTATTGTCATCTAGCAAGTCATTGCCTCACAGGGCCATATATGTGCAATGTCTGTAAGCATGTGCTAATAAGTCTGTAGCTGTGTTTTTGACATTCTTTGTATCCTCAGAACTTGGCACAGTGCCTGACATAGAGTAAGCCCTTTACTAGATGATTTTTGACTGACTACACTCTGTTCATATATACATGCATATAACTTGGTTTTATCAGAAAAAGACTCAACCAACTTGGTACTTGAAAATATGTTCAAAGATTTAGGCCCTTTAATTGCCCCTCCCATCCAGGTTGGGGAAACAAGAACCCTAGCTGGGACTCTTTCTAGTCCCTTGGGAAATTACCAGGCAAGAAGATGAGTATGTGTTCCAAATTTCAATACCCCTCCTCCCCCTTCCAACAAGCTGAACTTCCTTGTTTACTTATTTAGAACCCAGCAAAGGAAGTGGTAAAGGAAACGAGCTAGCTGGTTTTCTGAGAAGAGACCATATTTGTTCGTAGAGGAAGCCGTTGGAGTCTGGGCTATAACTGCCTTGTAATGTAGACACCAAGTTGTCTTGTCTTATGAAGGAGATCTAGGTGGTACTGGAAACTTGGAATTGCTTACTTTCACTACTGTCTCTGTCAATGGGTGTCCCACTCATGGCCTGGGAGTGAGGGTCTTCTAAAGAGCTAGACAGAAATGGCTTTGAGTAATGTACCCTACCGGTCCGAAGTCCTGGCCTGGGGTCCTGATGAGCTGGCAGAATACTTCAAGAAGGTAAGCTTTTTCTTTTTTTCCCTTTTGGTGAAAGGATCTTTCCCCTGTGGTGCTGAAGGATGAGAACTGGTTCAATGGGAGAAGGTGGCAGGGAGCAGGGGGGATGAAGAATTACCCAAATGAGACCATGGTCAGGCTTTTAAGATAATCAGTTAACAAGTCACAGGTCCTTTTCTCCTTGGATTCTGGACTTGAACTAGATCTGATTTCTGAAAATTCCTGAGAAATTTCTGAGAAAACCATGGTCAGTCATTTTTTCCTATCTCCTATTTGATTTGACATCATACAAATGTCAATGCAAGGGGATGCTCTCTGTGCTGTCTGATTCTGTTCTGAACTAAAGACTTTACAAATTATGACTGGGATGGGGTGGAATCCTAACATTTCGGCACCCAAAGAGCTCTGTTCTTTGTTCCTGTTCAATGTTATCATTTGACAAATGATGAAACTGAGGTCCAAAGAGGAAAGGAGATAACTTGTAGAAAATCAGTTAATTAGTGGCAAAATAGGCTCTAGGACCCAGGTCTCCTGAGTCCCAGTCCAGGCTTCTAAGAAGGAATCTGGGGTCTTTAGTTTTCCCTATGAGGGAACAAAAGATTGACCAGGCCAGGTAAAGACAGAGAAGTACATATCCTGGGTGGGGGAAGTCTAACTCCAGGGACTAGAGAAGGTTTCCAGTGCAACACCTACTGGTGACTCTGACTTTCCAAAACATGGCAGCCTCCCATGCCCAGAGGTCAAAGTCAAGTGACAAAGAGAACCAAATGATTTTCAAACCAGCCTTCAGGTTCAAGGACTGGGAATGATTCTGGAGCCAGTGGAGTTACATGAGATAATAGAAGCTGGGTTGTTTTAATCATGGAGAGGAAAGAGGAAGGGAAGCAACATTTCCTAATGAAGCAGCCAGCAAAATACTTCCTCAGACTACCCACTCAGAAGACAAATTAGTTAATCATCAAACCAGGCAATATATGTAGAGCATTTTGCAAATATTAAAGCACTCTATAAATGTTAACTTATTATTTTTCACCTTGATTAATTCCCTAGGTAGGAAGCCTAGTAAGGTCCAGGAAAATGGAGGAGCTTTCATATCCCTGTTCTATTGTTTCATTGGTTTAGTCTTGCTTCCCCAACTGAATAGTAAACTTGAAAGATGGGACTACATATTCTATTTCTTGGTAATCCCCTTTCTTTCCCATCCTTTTCCACAAAGCCTATGGGTCAGGAGCTCTATATTTTTATTGACTTTCACTGGAGAAAGTGGAAGCAAAATGACCCTTAAGGCCAGAGTGGTCCACAAGCACTAGTTTAGGAATTAGGAAATCTGCCTCTACCTGTAACTTGCTATGTGACATTGGACAACCTTCCTCTCTTTCTGGGCCTTATTTTCCCAGTCAATAAAAAGGGAGGAAAGGTGAGTTCAAATTTTGTAAACCCCTTTTATCTATTTTTTTCTGAATAGAGCTCAATGGGAGAGAGAGTTTTGTTTTCTTGAGTCCAGTTGGTACGTCTCTCCATCTTTACATCTCTAGGATTAAAGTCACCTGTGCCTAAACCAGCACTATCCAAAGACTCTTCAGTCATTGATAATAAGTTAGAAAAATACAATTATATTTTCCCCAGAATACAGCGCTATCAGTCATTACCAGGAAAAGACCTTGAGGATGTGAAAACTCAGTTGGAAAGTTCAGTCTTAAGTAGCTAGTAAGGCTGTGATGCCAATATTTTATCCATAAATTTATGTAACAGCAACTTTCATGGGCTGGCCCTCCAAACCTTTGTAATGAAGAACTACCCATAGTAGCAGTCTAGGAGCTAATGACAGCCTCTTCTAGCAATCTGAACGGTGTCAAGTCCCCAGCTTTTGGATAAGAGAGTAAGAGTTGGTTCTGTAGCCACTTCCCCCACTTCTAGGCTCCTAGGGTGATCTGAAGATGGAGGAGGGGGGAGCAAAGGACAACTCTCTACTGCTGATGATGGCAATGCTCTTCCCTTTCTGTTGGCAGCTTAACTACAAAGATTGTGAGAAGGTAGTGAAGAAGCATCACATAAGCGGCCCAAGGTTTCTGGTAAGCATGGCCAGTTATGTGGCTGGAATTCTCTTTGGAATTAGAATATCTGAATGCTCCCCTTCCACTCCCCCTCCACCCCCCCCTCCAGAACCATCCCACTGGTTTTGCAATGCAGTGATCCTGGATCACGCTGAGGCAAAATGGAGAAGTAGGAAACTTTTGTTTTCAGAGCCCTCATCCCACCCCCACTCCAACTCCCAGCATCACTGGTTCAGTGCCCCGTGTGTACTCTCTCTCTCTCTCTCTCTCTCTCTCTCTCTCTCTCTCTCTCTCTCTCTCTCTCTCTCTTTCTCTGTCTCTCTGTTTCTGTATCTCTGTGTATATGTGTCTCTGTCTCTGTCACTCTGTCTTTGTGGCTCTCTGTCTCTCTGTCACTCTGTCTGTTTTTCTATGTGTGTGTGGTGTGTGTGTGTGTGTGTGTGTGTGTGTGTGTGTGTGTATCTCTCTTTTGCTCTCTTTCTCACTCTCTTGCTCTCTGTGAGTTTCTCTTTCTCTCTCCACTATAAACTTCTACTTTCAAATCTTTCATCCACACTAAGGTATAACTGACTGATAACAGCTAAACTAGACAGGTTCTAGAAATTCAAATAATAGGAATGTAGACAATCTCAAACTAAGCTGAATATAAGGTTATTGTGAATAAAGTCCTTCAAGTCACTAATGAAACACTCATTCATTCAAAAAGAATCCATCGGCAAGTCTTCTGTAATTGCCCACTTTGTGCCAATACCTGTGTTATGAGTGGAGTATACAAAGACAAAAATGTAATATTCTTTGCCCTCAAGCAGCTTATTTTCTATTAGAGGAGACAACATGCACATATAAAAATATATAAAAATAAATGAAAAGTAATGGGGGAAGGGGCTGAAACTAGGTACTAAAATACAATGAAGATTCATTCATTACTTTACTGCCATTCATATGCCAAGCAGAGTTGCATTTACAGCTGAGTCCCATTTGGTCCAAGACACTGGACTGGGTCTGGCTGGCCTGTAGATGTTTTGGGACTATAGGGTTCTGTACTAGGCCAGACAAAGGAAGCTAGATGCTTTAATCTAGAGGGAATCAATTGCAGATGCCTTTGAACACTCTGATCATGATAAACTGAGGAGTTGGTAGACTTTTGTCTGGAGCCAGGGCCTATACTCATGGATAGTCATAAAGTCACTCTGTGGACATTCTCTCCTCTGGGTGAAGGGAACTGATATAACCTATTTGTACCAAAAGCTTCAGGTTCCACTTCTGGAACAATTTTCACTTTTATAAAAATCAGAGATTTCAGGCAATGATTAAATTCTAATGATACAATCACCACAGTTGGGAGCATAAGTTTGTAGAAATTATCACTGAAATAATAGTAACCAGTTGTCACTGTGATTGCCCTAAACCCCCTTTCCAAGCTCTTTATTTTCCCCTGACAGTTACACAACTAAAGATGAATCATTTTATTTTCAGGCAAATGGGAAAACTCCCTGGAGCTGTCCATGGAGCAGGTGTGCCAGCCAAGGATTTAGGACAGGGCAGTCACTTTAGACCTGAACGCCCTATAAATCAATCAATAAGCATTTATTAATGTCCTACTCTACTGAGCTCTGGGTATATAAAAAGAGCAAAAAAAAAAAAACAAAAACGGGGCGGCTAGGTGGCGCAAGTGAGTAGAGCACCGGCCCTGGAGTCAGAAGGACCTGAGTTCCGAGCAGGCCTCAGACAC
The DNA here is from genome assembly GCA_011680675.1 of Gymnobelideus leadbeateri. Classification (NCBI taxonomy): domain Eukaryota; kingdom Metazoa; phylum Chordata; class Mammalia; order Diprotodontia; family Petauridae; genus Gymnobelideus; species Gymnobelideus leadbeateri. The sequence goes on from WOXC01002118.1 coordinate 81,262, forward strand.
TTAATCCACACAAACAAAAACCTAGCCGTGTGACTTTGGGCAAGTTACTTAACCCCAATTGCCCTAAAAGGGGCGGCTAGGTGGTGCAGTGAGTAAGAGCACCGGCCATTTTGTAGTGGCAAGCACCCCAATATCCCCAGGGTAGCTGCCAATATAGGTTCTTAGATCTGCTTTTCAAAAGGAAAGCAACTCAAAATGGGTTAACAAGCTTACTTTAATCAAACAAACACACATTACCTAGTTCAGGGGGAGAAGGTCAGCACCCCAAACTTCAGAGTTACAGAACTTACAGATCAGAGTTGGGATGACCCGAGATCAAATCCGGCCTCAGAAAATGAGCACCCACACATAAATAATGACTAGCCGTGTAACCTTGAGCAAGTTACTTAACCCAAATTGCTTAAAAAAAAAAAACCCAATCCCTGCCTTCATGGGGCTTACAATCTAATGGGAGAAACAACATACAAACAAATATATACAAAATAAGCTATATGCAGGATAAATAGCAGATAACTAACAGAGGAAAAACATTAGAATTAAGAAGGATTGGAGGTTTCCATAAAATAATGGGACTTGAGGGAGCAACTTAGTCATGGAACTAGCATCAGAAAGGATTTTGGCAGTTACACAATCCAGCTTCATACCTCCTACATACCCCTCCTACTTCATTATTTCTCCTTATTTCTAGAACTGCCCCTTTTCATTTCTCACTACCTCTAGTCATTCAAAGGATTCTTTTTTTTGTTATATTGATCCCAAATCCATGATATGTAGTGAGTATAAGCAGTTTAAAACATGCCACAAACAGATTTGCCTAGGAGAAGCAATATACAGGAGATAGAGAAATAAAAATATTATTTGAAAAGAAGAATGGCCAAGTTATGTATCAAGAGCAATACCAATGCCGTGTGACCTTGGGCAAGTTACTTAACCCCAATTGCCCTCCAAAAAGCAAAAAAAAAAAAAAAAAGAGTAATATCAATGGACAGTCTGAATACCCCATTGGAATACTTGTAATGTCCAGATAACTCAAGGAAGCCTCCCAAAAGGATAGGCATGTCCTCTATTTTTAAATTAGGGGAAGAGACATGGGCAAGAGCCAAGCAGAATGGGCAGGCATGCATGAGTTGAATTCAGCAAAATTGAAAGGAATTCCCTTATGGACGAGACCAAAGTTCCACTGCAGTATTGGAGTATTCATAGTCAACAGCTAACATCCACATTGCACTTTACGCATGTGATTAACTTTATCCTGATGATAACTTTCTGAGGTAGGTTCTATTCTGCTTTATAGATGAAGAAATTGATACAGACAAAGGTTAAGCGACATATAGCTAGTGAATATTTGAGGCAAGATTTGAATTTAGGTCTTCCTGACTTTATGTCCAATACTCTATCCACTACAGCAAAGTAGAAAATCTTCTCTCTTCCATAGGATATCCCTACAACAGAAATAGTTATCATGTCTCTCTTTTATCCTGTCTTCTTCTGTTCTCTCCACTAAACTTTGCTAGACCCTCCAACCCTTCCCCATAATATCACTTTATTGTCCTGAACAGGGGTAGAGAACCTGCAGTCTTGAGTCCTCAAGTGCAGTCATTTGACTGAATCCAAACTTCAGAATTGTTCTGTAAAACTTGGAGTCAGTCAGAAGGTTGCACCCAAGGACCTAGAAGGCCACAAGTGACCTCAAGGCTGCAGGTTCCCCACCCCTGAATTCTTGACCATCTTTCACTGAGGACACTATAACTTGTCCAGATCTTTCTTAAATGTGACACTAGGATTAAACCTAGTCCTCCTGGAGTGCTCTTACCAAAATGGACAATGAGACTTCCTATGATTAAGACATTGTTCTTCTATTAATGCAACCTCAGCCTGTTTTAGCTTTTAGCAGCTCTATCACATGACTGACTCATTCTGAGTGTGTCATCGACAAAAAATCCCGGACTTTTCCCTGTATAAACTGCTTCAAAGCCAAACATCCCCCATTCTGATCCCATGCACCGTCTCCCATTCCTTAGCCTCTCACATGAACTATGTGGATTATACTAATGTAGCACAGTGTTGTGGGAAGATAACTGGACTCTGGGAACTTGTCCCAGTCTTATCTTGATGACTATCTGTGTGACGCCCTAGATATTTACTCTTTCTAAGCCTCTATTCCCTCCTCTGTGAAATGCTGGGTGATCTTTAAGATACTACTGAAAGATTTGACATTTTGAGATTATATGATTCCAGGCCCTCCCAAGGCCCTCTATGGGGCTTTTCTTCAGACTTTCCTATGGGGAAATGGTTTCCTCTTCTACACTGATAACATTGGGGCTGCTGTTTCTGATCTCTTTGGCTCCAAACTGTTACTTGAGCTCCTGCTGGCTCTGGTCTCCTTAGAGAATGTTCAGGTTGCCCATGAAATGAAGGAGGAGGGGAAAGTGAAAGAAAGAATAAGAGAAGACAGTGGCCAAAAGGCTTTTGTCCTAGAATATACTCCAAACTTGGGTTTATGCATGTGCTCTGTGGGGGCATCTTGGTGTTCACTGATGAAAGGTTATTAGATGAGCATCATTCTCAGACACCCCAAAATATGACTTTCATCAGTTTTCAAAAAACCTTTATAGTTCTCCATAAACCTTGTCTTAGACTGGAAAAGACTGACCTCAAGCCTTCTTCTAATAGCCTGATGACAGTTCTTCAATAAATAGCTAGTCTACCCTGCTTTGAAAAGCAAGATATCCATGCACTGGTAACCAATCAGCTGAGATGATTGTGTTTTTCTATTCAATAAAGAAGCTAGCTAAATAAAGAAATAGGACTTTGATGCTAGCCACTACCTTTATGTTCTCAATCCCTCCAAATAAATAATATTCATCCCCCACCCCCATTTAAGAAGCAAGCACATAAGACTACTGGTTCACTATCTTTAAAGATGATTAACACAAGGATGCCAATATCCTGAGAGATCATGTCATGTGCAGGTCCTAAGTCACTAGAGACCAGGGTTTAAATGGCTAAAAAGTTTATGCCCCCAATTCCCAGCCAATGGGCACTGGGATACCAGCATAGAGTATGAGATATAAATGCTAGCTATTTAATATTATTATTATTTATAAAGTAACTTTCTTTTTCATAGTTTATTTTTCTATTTTATTGCATTAAATATTTCCCAATACACATTTAAAATTTTTAACATTCATTTTTCAAAATTTTGAATTCTAAATTCTCTCTGTCCATCCCTTCTCCCCCCCATTGAGAAAGCAAACAATATATCAATTTATGCAAAACCTAATTCCATATTAGGCATGTGGCAAAAAGACATACAAAACACCAGGAAAAATAAAGAGAAAAGGTGGCGGCTAGGTGGCACAGTGAGTAGAGCGTCGACCCTGGAGTCAAAAGGATCTGAGTTCAGATCCGACCTCAGACACTTAACGCACACACAAACAAAAACCTAGCCGTGTGACCTTGGGTAAGTTACTTAACCCCAATTGCCCTCCAAAAAGCAAAAAATAAAAATAAAAAAAATAAAGAGAAAAAGTATACTTCAATTGACATTCAGATTTCATCAGCACTCTCTCTGGAGGTGGATAGCATTTTTTATCATAGGTCTGCAGACCTGTCTTGGGTCATTGTTTTGATCAGATTAGCTAAATCTTTCACAGCAGATCATCATTACAATATTGTTGTTACTACATAGACTGCTCTCCTGGTTCTGCTCACTTTACTTTGCCTTAGTTCATACTACATCTTCTCAGGTTTTTCTGAAGCCATCTCTGCAACCATACTGCTTGCAATCGTTTCTTTTTTCTCCCCCCCCAAAAAATATTATTTATTTATTTTTAGCATTCTTTCCTTTTTAAATTAGCTCCAAATTATCTCTCCTCCCTACCCTTCCCCCACCTGCTGAGAAGGCAAGGAAAATTATGGCAATTATGCATGCTAAATTATGCAAAATATAATTCCATATTAGTGATATTGCCAAAAGAAAAAATTAAAAAGAAAGTATGAAAATCCTACTTCAATTTACATTGACTTAATCAGTTCTCTCTCTTTGGAGGTGGATGGCATTTTTTCATCATAATTTCTTTGGAATTTTCTTGGTTCATTGTTTTGATCAGATTAACCAATTTTTTTCATAGTTGATCATCAATACAACATTGTTATTATTCTGCACAATGTTATCCCTGGTTTCACTTCACTTTGAAGCAGTTCATATAGGTCTTACCATGTTTTGTTTTGTTTTTTTTTCAACCACCCCCTCATCATTTCTAATAGCACTGTAGTATCCCATCATAATTATATGCCATAGCTTGTTCAGCCATTCATTCCCCATCTGATAAGCATCCCTTCGACTTCCAATTCTTTGCTACCACAAAAGGAGCTGCTAGAAATAGTTTTTGTACATATAGGTACATTTTTGTTTTCTTTGATTTCTTTGGGGATACAGACGTAGTAGTGGTATTGCTGTTTCAAGCATATGCAGAGTTTTTATCACCATTTGGTCATAGTGTCAAATTGTTCCCCAGAACAGTTGGACCAGTTCACAATTTTACCAACAGTTTATTAGTACCTATTTTCCCATCTCTTTCGGAATTTGTTATTTTTGAAAGATATGAGGTGGTGCCTCATAGGTGTTTTAATTTGCATTTCTCTAACCAACAGTGACTAAGAGCATTTTTTAATATGACTATAGATAGCTTTAATGTTTTCATCTGAAAACTGCCTGTTTATATCCTTTAACCATTTATCAATTGGGGAATGGCTTTTATTTTTATAAATTTGACTCAATTACATATATACATATATGCATGTATGTATATTTGAGAAATGAGGACTTTATTAGAGAAATATGATAAAAACTATTGACATCACTTCATTGCTTGCGGTATCTTTGAGTAAAATGTAGTTTCCCCGATTATGTCTTTTATTAGGTCTATTTTTGCTTTTGCTGTGTTTGAGATCATGATTGCTACCCCTGCCTTTTTTTTTTACTTCACCTAAAGCATAATAGATTCTGCTGTAGCCTTTTATTTTAACTCTGTGTATGTCTTTCTTTTTCAAGTATGTTTCTTGAATACAACATATTATTGGATTCTGTTTTCTAATCCATTCTGCTATCTGCTTCTGTTTTATGGATTAGTTCATCCCATTCACAATAACAGTTATGATTTATTAACTGTGTATTTCCTTCCATCCTATTTTCTTCCATTTATCCTCATCCCTCTATTTTTACACCATCCATCTTCAAATGTTTGTTTTGCCTCTGACAGCCTCACTTAATCCACCTTCCCTTTTATCCCCCCCAGCCCCATATCTCTTTTCCCCTTATTCTCCTATTTCCCTATTGGGTAAGATAAATTTCTATACCCAACTGAGTGTTTATATATATATATATATATATAATATATATATATATATATATATTCTTTCCTCTTTAAACCAGTTCCAGTGACAGTGATGTTCAAGCATTGCCTCTCCCTCCCTTACTCTTTTCTCTATGAAATTTCTTCCTTGAACTTTTTTATGTGAGAAAATTTTCCCCATTCTTCCTCTACCTACTCCCTCCTTCTTTCTCACCCCTTCATTTTGGAGGTGGGGATCATCCCAATAGAATAGACTCATGTTCATGGACTCCCTCTATGTAAACTTCTAAGTTCTAACTAACTTCTAATTTCTTCTATGTAGACTTCTATTAATGATAAAGTTCTTAGGAATTATATGTGTAGTCTTCCCATATAGGAATGTAAACAGTCTGACCTTATTGCAATCCTTATGGTTTCTCTTTCATGTTTACCTGTCATTTAAACTTTCAGATACTTAGTAGCCACATCTTTAAAATGGATATAAGAACAGTTGCAATACCTACTCACAGAATTGTTGGTGAGGGTCATATGAGAGATCACATGTAGGTTATTCTGACATTATTAAATAGTAATTGTTGCGACTTCTGAGGTTTATTAGGTGTTTGCTTCTCTCTGTTACTGTGTTACTGATCAATACTAGTCCTAAAAAGCAAAGCATGGGGCCTGTAATCCTGGCAACCCAGTCAGCAACCAAATTCACATGACAAGCATCTGGGACTCTCAAAGAGAATTGAAAATGCCTGGAAAATGAACTCTTTCTCTATCCTGAACAAAAAGACATGTAGGCTGAAGGAGGGAAGTGAAACTTTAATGACAGTTTCTCTACCCTTAATCAGAGACCCAGGCTTACAAATAGTTGAGAGTGGGTTTAGCCAGAAAATGGGAATTTGCTCAACCTATTCTGCATCATCACAGAGCATGATATGACTTTGGCCAGGAGCAGGGGTCAGATAGAGTCCAAACTTGTGGTTTCATTTTTGTATAGAACTTCAAGTGGAGAAACTCCCTCTGTCTCCATCAATGCAGATGGACAATAAGAGACATTTATATTTTTAGAGATTTGCCCAGGGCAATGAGAAGTTAAGGGAAGTTAGTTATGCATCATCTCTAATCTAATATATATCAGAGAAGGGAGTGGAACCAAAATTTTCCTGAATCTGAGATCATCCTATATGATATCAGCCTATCTCTTGTACAATGAAAAAAAATGAATGAGTGAATGAATGAGGTACTGTGCATAGAAGGTGCTTAATACATGTTTTCAGAAGGTCTTTGTGACTTTTCATGGGTTGGAATCTAGCCCTTCTCATATCTGCCTCTTATAGAATCCCTAGTTTCTTTCAAAGCTCAGCTCAAGTACCATCTACATGAGATCTTTGTGGGTGCCTTAGTCGCTAGTGCCTCTCTGCCCTCCACTTGCCTTGCTTTTATCCTGTAAGTGTAAATTTTGTCTCCCTTTATAAAAGCTAAGCTACTTGAAGGCAGGAACTATCTTCATTTTTTGTCTTTATATAGCCGGTGTCCAGAACAGTGCCTGGTACATAACTGATGCTTAATAAATGCTGTTGGCTGATTGACTGAAGGATGAATAATTCTGGGTCACTATGACTCACACCCCCAGGCTACAGCCTCCATCAGCACCAGCCCCTGATGCTCATTACCTTTTAAAGTAGATATAAGGCCCAACAGCAGCATTAGATGGACTGATGGAAGCACAGCATCTTTATGAGCCTTGCCATTGGGCTCATTTGGATCTTGATCTCAGTAGGGTACAAACATAATGGACAAAAAACCAAGAGGGGAATGCTGGCTCTGCCAACTCATTATCTCCAAAACTTCAGGCCAGTTCCTTAATCTCCTTTACCCTCATTTTGTTCTTCTGTAAGATGGAAACTATAGGATCTGCCTAATTAACCGGACTCCTAAGAGATTTAAATGAGATAGTAGAGGGGAAAGAAAGCAACAAGTGAAAACTAAAGCTATTCTGATATTAATATTATGACTAGCAGCTGCCCTTGTTGCAGTCTTTGAATGCTGGGTAAAAGTGGTTGAAGAAGTGAGAACTTTAAGTGGTTGAATTTTCTTCCATTTACTCTCAACAAAAAGGATTGAACTGAATAGTGACAGCAGAGACCAGAGAAAGAATGCATGGTTTGGAGGCAGAGGAATTGGAGAAAACTCCCCAGCTTGGCCACTTTTTATATATGTCACCTGGGGCAAATCACTTCCTTTCTTTGGGCCTCTCATCAATAAAAGAGAATGTTGGACTAGATGCCTCTGTGATCATTTCTACCCAATTTATGATCCTATGTCCTCTTCAGGGGCTCTTATCTAGACTTCAAAGGTTTAGCATTGCTGCCATTGGTAAAAAAACCCTAACAAATGAAACATTGTATAGATGACAAGGAGTCTTGGTTTTACTTCAAAAAACTCTAAGGGGAACAGTATATAAACTTGAAGAAAAACTCAAATAAATATGGCATCAGAGGTTTACTTGATGGAAAAGAGGAGGAGGCAATGACAGATCCTAATTCTTTCTCAGGAGTGATTCCACTGCAATCTAATCTACCAGGCTTTGTGAGAGGATGAAGGCTCCTAAAGTCTCTATTCTGGACCAATAATATTCCATTTGTATTTTTGTTTCAGAACTTGTCTGAGAATGATATTCAGAAATTTCCCAAGCTCCGGGTACCGTAAGTATTCCTATCTATTATGAACTATCTCTTATCAACTGACCCACTTTGAATTAAGATGGAGGGAAGCCATTTTAAACCATTATCCAGGAACATGTAGAGAAGCACTAGGAGAAAAGGCTTAAGACTAGAATTAGGACCTCTCAGTTTCTTTACCAATAACCCTAATCTTTAGTTGGGGGCAGGTGGCACAGTGGATAGAGTGCTGGGACTGGAGTTAGGAAGACTTCTCTTCCTGAGTTAAAATCGGGCCTCAGACACTTAGGTGTATGACCCTGGGCAAGTCTCAACCCTGTTTGCCTGCGTTTCCTCATTTGTGAAATGAGCTAGAGAAGGAAATGACAAACCATTCCAGTTTCTTTGCAAAGAAACCCCCAAATGGGGTGATGGAGATTCAGACATGACTGAAAAATGACTTAACCAGAAGAATCCTTGCCCACAAGAAGCTTGGGGAAGGCCACGTGGGCGTATATAAACTTTCCCAACAAATACAAGGCAATTTTGGAAAGGAAGACACATTGGGTTTTTTGTTTAGTCATTTGCAGTAGTGTTGGACTCTTATGACTCCATTTTGGTGTTTTCTTGACAAAGATAAGAGTGGTTTACCATTTCCTTCTGCAGTTCATTTTACAGATGAGGAAACCGAGGCAAACAGGGTTAAGTAACTTGCCCAGAGTCACACAGCTAGTAAGTGTCTAAGGCCAGATTTTAACTCAGGAAGATAAATCTTTCTAGGCCAGGCATTCTATCCTTTGAGTCTCCTTGCTTCCCCATGAAGATGGTGAGTTCCACTAAACTAGAAGGTATAGAGCAAGAATTAACATGTAATAAGACTGGAAAGGTGTTTACTCTTAGAGGACCAATGGCATCATTGGGTGATGTCTTAGCTTGCTTGTGAATTGGATTGAAGTGAGACAGAACTGCACAAAGTCATCAGTCTCAAGTCATCAAAGTCCAGTGGCAAAGACAAGTGTGAAGAGGACTGGGGATGGGTCAGGATGAAATGGACAATCTTGGCCTTCCTAAATTAAAGTCTTTCCTGGGTGTCAATTTGTCTGAGGCCACACCCATTTAATGATTCAGGGATAGGTCAGAATTCAGTAAGAGGCAAAAGATGGTCCAATTTACCATCCCAAAGATAACAATCTGGGAGAGGAAAACCCTCAGGATTTATGACCAGAACAGAAATCAATTGCTATTTATACTCACTCTAAGCCATCAAAACCTAAGCAATGAGCCACAGAGGTTTGGGTTGGAGCTATTATTGTCCATTCAATGAAAACCAGAGTGATGTAGATTTAAGAGCATAGGCAAGTAGTTCTATTTAAAACACAGTGGGCATTTTTAAAGTCCGTTTTTTACAGAGCCATATTTCAAGAAATCAAAAATGAAAGCTGCACAAGACAAAAAAATAAATTGTCCTAGATTTTTGAAAAAAATAAAATGGAATGAAGGAGGAGGAGGAGAAGGAGGAGGAGGAGGAGGAGGAGGAGAAGGAGAAGGAGAAGGAGAAGGAAAAGGAGAAGGAGAAGGAGAAGGAGGAGGAGGAGGAGAAGGAGAAATAGCATTCCCCAACTTCTAATCAAATTCCAGGTTGGTTACCTAGAGGAACTAACTTCTTCTCAGGGTTCTAGAGATAGGAAGAAAAGAAAGATAAACAAAGGGATGAGGTCCAGGCTTTAAAAAAAATAAATTCCAGGAACCCAGGTCCCAAAGTCTTATCTGCCATCTTAATCATGTCAATGGAGTGCCTAAAGAGGGTGAGAGAAGGTCAATTGTTCACTTATTCATTCATTCAACAAGTATTAAATTCCTACTATGTGCTAGTCATTGCACTAGGTGCTGAAAATACAAAGGCAAAATTAAACTATCCTTGACCTCAGGGGTCTTACCTTCTATGAGGCAGCATTAGATTCATATCTCTAGTATGGAATCTACAGCATGTTTAACATCAGGACCCTATTTCCAGTATAGGATCCATGTCTCTGGGATATGGAATTCATATCTCCAGTAGAGGACCCACCTCTTCAGCACAGGGTCTATATATCTATGAGTAGGTGAGGAAGGAGAGACTTAAAGGACCTCCAGACCTTGGTTAGGCCATACCTAGAATACTGTGTCCCATGCTGGGTGCCACATTTGAAAATAGATATTGACAAGCTGGCAAGCAGAATGGTAAAGGACCTATGACAACTGTCACTTGTCCATCATATTATGGAAAGGATTGGACTGGGTGGGATCTGAGGGCCCCTGTGAGAGTCTTTGTGACTAAGCACCCTGACTCCTCCCCCAGCTACTGGGGAGTCTGTGTGCTGGTGAGGGCCTGGAGACATTGCTCCCCAGTTAAGAAGAAGAAAACCAAGCCTGAGGCAGGAAGATAACATTTCTACAGTTATTTAAAAAGATGAAAAAGGGGGTGGTATGAGTCACCACACTCAAAGCTTTAGCCCTGAAGGAGACTTCAAGGCTTACACCCCTCCCAGCAGAGAAGGAAGCCGGGGAGAGCGGAAAGGGGCTGTCAGGAGAGGCAGCCACCCCCTGCCCCCACCATGGTGTCACTAGCACCGTGGTGTCATGGGGCCAGGAGGTGGGGGCTGAGAGGTTCCCTGTGATACCCCCAGTGGTAAAGGCAGTGATATTTATCTTTTCTTTCTTCCTGCTTCTCCCTCTCTGTAGACTCTCTCCCATCTGCTCCTCCCCCCATCTCTAGAGGCCAGGGGGATTAAGTGCTCCAGGGTACATTAGGGGGATATCTGAACCCTCTGAGTGATCCAAAGGAGTGAATTTCTAGTTCAGTGATTTCACGCTCATTAAAGAGGAAGAGTTGGAGTTGGAGGGAGCAGGAGGGGATCATCCTATACCCCTTAAATCACACTATGGAGGAAGACCCTGGTCTGCCCCACAGACACAGCCCTGACAGAGGAGAGGCAAACCCCTAGGAGCACTCTGCTAAGGACAGCTGGTCCTCCCCGCAGACACTTGAAGAGCTTCTCAGTGTTTCATATCCCATGGCTCCATCACATTTTGGCCTATAGATAACGAAAAGAAAGAAGAGTGGAAGGGTTGGGATCTCTAGGCTAGATTTAAAATGTGCAATGGTTTGTGTTCTTGTTTTACTGAAAAAGAAGTCAGCCTTCTGGTCTGGGAAATGAGGGGGCCTGACTCAATGATCTCTAAGGTTACGTCCGGCTCTGAGGGTCCCAGAGTATATGTCACCAGCTGGGGAGGAGAGATGAGAGAGGAGATAGTTGGGGCAAGAGGGTTAGTGACGGAGGGGGATGCTAAGGCAAAGGGCACACTGTTCAGTGGTTAGAAAGAAAGGAAATGGGGCTGTTCCCTCAGTAAGCAACAGGGGCTCACAATTCAGAAAGGAGAGGGAAGGATAGATCGCAGCTATAGGGAGGCAGCCGGGCCCTGGAGCACAGTGTGGAATATTGTGGCCATCCCTGGGTCTCAGATCTCTTGCCTTTTTTTTTTTAGCACTGGAAAGAGTGCATGATTTGAAATCAGAACTGGGTTCATGTACCACTTCTTGGTATGGTGGGCTACTTAGTTAATCTCTCTTGGTCTCAGTTTTCTCATATGCAAAATGGGCAGAAGTGTGGATTAGGTCCTGTTCAGGTCCTTTCTTGAATCTCTAGCTGCTGAGACTGGGGAGCAGGGTCTATGGGATTAGATTTCTTCTTTTTTTTTCTGTACCTTCCAAAGCAATGGCCAGATTCAATGATTTTTTTTCTCTTAGCTTGTCATTCAGTTGCTTTTTGGTTGTGTATGACTCTTCATGACCTCTTTTGAGATTTTCTTGGCAAAGATACTGGAGTAAGTTTGTCATTTCCTTCTCCAGCTCATTTTACAGATGAGGAACCTGAGGTAAACAGGGTTAAGTGACTTACTTGCTCAGGGTCACACAGCTTGTAAGTGTCTAGAGTCAGATTTGAGCTCAAATCATCCTGACTCCAGGTCCAGTGTTCTATCCACTGAGCAACCAGGCTGCTCCCCACCCCACCTCCCACTTTTTTTTTTTCTTTTTACCACAATACGGTAAGAAGAGTACTAGGTTAGTAATCAGAACTGGTTTCAAATCTAGGCTCTGCTAATTACTATCTGTGTGAACTTAGGCGAGTCACTTAACCACTCTGTGCCCTGTTCTTCTCAACTGTAAAAGGAAGGGGTTGACCTCCTGACAGAGGTGGTAGATACGAAATATAGAAAAAGACATACATTTATGGAGATAGTCAATTGAGGCATTTGTTTTTATTTGATTATGCATATTTATTACAAGGGATTTTCTTTTCTTTTTGGGGAGAAAGACATGGGAGGGAGGGAAAAAATTCTTGTTAATTTTTAAAAATAAAACAAAATAGAGGTTATATTACTAAAAATAAAATTAAGTGAAAGTTAGGCTACATGACTTCTAAAGTCTCTGATTAGGTCAACTCCAATTTACAAAGGAAAGGTACAGACAAAGTATTATGAGGAATTTGAGAAGACAGAAATCACTTTTGCTTGGATTTGGAGTGGATCAGAGCAGGCTTTTAGAAATCAGAGTGGTAAGAATCCTTTGGAGGAAGAGAGCTTTATTTGAACCAAGTCAGTCAGTCTGTCAATACACATTAATTAAGCACCTTCAAAGTGCCTGTCAACATGCTAAGGACTAGACATACAAAGGAAGGCAAAAGACAATCCGAGCCTAATGGGGAAGACAATATGCAAACTGTATTGTGTGGTAACAAGCTACAAAAGGAAAAACTGTAGATAAGCAACAGAGAGAAGGTACTAGGGTGAAGGGGAGTCTGGATGAAGGGGAATCTGGAAAGGCATCCTGTAGGTGAGATTTTAGTTAGAACTTGAAGGAAATCAGAGAAGCCAAGAGATGGAGATGAGGGGAGAGCAAGACCATTCCAGGCATGGGGGAAAGTCAGTGAAAATGCCCAGACTGGGGAGAAGTGGAAGAGGGGATGAGGACAGGGAAACAAAAGTACTCCAGTTTGACAAGAAGGTTGTGTACAATAAAGAAAGCAGTATGAGATAAAGTTGAACAGGTTGGACCTAAATTTTTTTTTTAAAAAACAAACAAACAACAACAACAACAAAAAAAAAACCCCACATAGATTTAGAGCCAGAAGGACCCTTGTAGAATTGCAGATTGTAGAAGACCTTGAATTCCAGAGTCAGGAGTTTCTATGTATTCAAGAAATGATGAGGAATTATAGCAGGTTTTTGAGCAGAGAAATGGCTTGCTATGAAGAGTCCTTGATTCCTGTGACCAAAGCAGGGTTAATCCAGAGGTAGAGAAGCACATGCACATTTTAATACTCTAAACAAGCATAATATCTCACCCTACCCCCATACTTGAGAAGCATAATCTACTCCCTTTCCCCCATGGTCTTTTGGGAGGGGTGATGGATTAGGTTCAGAGCTGGTCCCACCAAATTCCAAACCCAACAATCTGCTGGGCTCCTGTCCTGGCATGCTGGCTTCTGAGGATTTCCCTGCTCAACTGGCCAGATTATCTGACCTGTAATCCTACTTCCAAGGTCCTTGGGCCTTGAGCTGCTAGGTCTGTAAATTTTTGTACCTGCAAATAAAGACAAATGAAACAGACCTAAACCACAAACCCTATTCTTGGGGCCATAGGGTCTAAAAGGTTTGAGAGGGGGAAGGCAGCCCTTCCTTCATACTCAGAGTGAGAAACTGTCTCAGTCTGGGAGTTCTAAAGAACCCGTTATTCAGCCAATGGAAAGAAACTGATCCCCAAGATGTGTAGGGAGAACAAAAGGATGGCTTCTCCCAGCAGTAGGACCTTGATCTCTCTAACATGGGTGCCTCAGTCTTGGCTTATGCAGCAAAACCCTATTACACCAAGATTCTCCCTCAGACTAAAGGAAGCCATTTGTGAAACGCCTAGGGCAGATTAGGAATTCAGATTCATATATTATTAGAACTGGGAGGGTTTAATTTAATCTAGTGTGATAATTAGAGGTGATTGTGCCTGAGGCAAATTCAATTAAATGTGTATGAGGTATATGTATGAGTGTGAGGGAAGGAGGGGGTTATAGGAGTTATGGCACTTACTAAGGATACAGATATTACAAGAAAGGGAGTGGCCCCTACCCCAAAGAGTCTGGCCCTTTGCCCTGAGGGGCTCCAGGAGTAAAGAAGACCTCTGAGAGCAAAGTGTCAGATATAAGTGAATAAAGTATAAAAAGTAAAGTGATACTTCTGGAGGGGGAGGGGGGGGTGAATGGACCATGGACAGTTGACCATTTGCCTCCAGGGGACTGTAAGGCAAGATGTGGGGACAGTGGTCTTGGAGAGAAATCAAGACCCAACCCCATGTTTACCCCATGCCAGTGTCCCGGATCGAAGTCCCATTCACTCTTGTGCTAGTGCTGGCCCTAGATCAGTCCTTCCTCCTCATTCTCAGTGCAGAGTATTGTGCCCAGAGAGAAAAAGGAACTTGCCTAAAGTCACTGGAGAATTAGAGGAGGAGCCAAGACTAAAGTTCTCTGGACTTCCCAAGTCCTTTTCAATCTGTCTCCCTTTTGCTTCCTCCTCCCTCCTTTTTCTCTGTGTATATTGCCAACAACCTCCCAAGAAAACAAACAAAACAAAACAAAACCATTTTCTTCTTTCTGTGGAACAAGGGCAACACTGGCAGGCAGCTTCTGAGCCTCCCTTTTCTCTGGTGCCTTCTCTGCCCTGCTCCACCACCACTACCATAGTTCAGGAGGAAAGCTTTTCTCTGTTAAATAGGACTCCTAAGTTAACACAGTGGATAGAGCGATGTGCCTGGAGTGGAGTTAGGAAGACCTGAGTTTGAATCTAACCTCAGACACTTTCTAGCTATGTGATCCTGGGCAAGTCACTTAACTGGTTTGCCTCAGTTTCCTCATCTGTTAAAATTAGCTAAAGAAAGAAATGGCAAAATATTTCAGTATTTTTGCAAAAAAAAACAAAACAAAACAAATAAACAAACCCAAATGGGGTCACAAAGAGTCAAACATGAAACATCTAAACAAACAATGAGCACATAGAGAGAATATCCTCCAGGCCTTGCCTTGTGCTGAGGGCTATGGAGGATATAACAGTGGAAGTATAAGACATTTTCACCTGGCCTCAAAGGAGCCAGAGAAACAAGACTCAAAAACAGGAATTTAGTGGAAAACAAGACAGGGTACTCGACCATGCTTTGTAGACAAATGTTAAGGTTTTCCTGGGATGATCTTGAAGGGGGGTAGAATAGTGAGGGGAAAATTCTAAATTCTGAGAATGGCCCAAGGCAGAAGAGTGGGGAATACATGGGAGTGTGAGAGAAGGGCCTGACTTTACTGGAGGAGAGGTCTAGTCTAGTCTAGGTGGGGGCCTAGATTTCTTATAATTTTCCTGGTATTTGTTCTTTGAAATTGAATTATCACTGCCTAACAAATAAGTAGTCAGGCGCACCACTGCAGAGGGACAGGCTTGGGCTTGGATAAGGCTCTGCAGAGGCTGCTGTGCCATACAGGGGTTCTGTGGGCACCTTTACTGTTTTAAATCTAGTTTAAGGCAGTGCATGGACTGAGTCAACTCACAGGGATTGGTTGTTGTCAGCTGTTTACTAAATGACCAGCATTCATCTGGAAAATACAAAGGGTGCTTTCAGAATAGCTGAGTTAATTTCCTCATCTGTATGGAGGAACGATCGAAGATGGGAATTTTTCTAAATGAACCATAAAAAAAGGGATGGGAGAGCTGGCAGGGTGTGAGCCTAATGGGTTAGAGTGAGCAAGTTCCGAATGAAAACACAAGCGAGGAGGATTTGACAATAGGACACTCAGGCTAAGGTGCTGGCTATTCCCTGCACTGCTGTGTGACCGGGGAGGTTATTTCATGGGTAGGGAGGCCCTCCTGGAAGGGAATGTCTCTGGGAATGATGACTAGAATTGGTAACTTTAAGATTTGCAAAGCTTGGGGTTGCTAGGTGGCACAGTGAATAGAGCATTGGCCCTGGAGTCAGGAAGACCTAAGTTCAAACACTCAGACACTTAACACTTACTAGCCGTGTGACCTTGGGCAAGTCACTTAACCCCAACTGCCCTCCAAAAAGCAAAAAAAAAAAATTGCAAAGCTCTATAATAATAATAATAATAATAATAATAACAATAATAATAATAGCATTTATATAGTACTTGATTTCAGACCCCATGCTCTGTGCCCTCTGGTGCTACCTAGCAGACTCTTTACATTATCTCATTTGAGCCTCACAGCAACCCTGTGAACTAAGTTCCATAGTTATTATTATCAATACTGCCATTTTAGAGATAAGAAAATTGAGGCTAAGTGAGGTTATGAGACCTTTCTGACGACCTACAAGCCCAATTCTTCCTGACATTGCTTCCAACACTGTCCACAAAGAGACAAAGCACACAGGAAAAGAAGAAAACGGTCATTTGTGCTCATTATAAGTGAAGGAAGGCAGCTCAGTGGCTGATGCTGGACTTGCCCTCCAACAGATGTTTACTAACTTGAGCAGGCCATCTTGCCTCTCTCACCCTCAGTTTCCTGATCTGTAAAATAGAGATAACCAGGCCTACTTCCCAGGATGCCGTGAGAATCTAATGCAGCCGCACGTAGAACACATTACAAACCTTTAAGTGCTACACAAGTTTGAGCCATTACAATAAAATCATTAAAATTAAAATCATCCTGAGGGACACAAGCCCTGACCTCATATAGGCAAAATCAAACTGTTTTCCAAAAAAACTTCCGGGGAAAAATCTCACCAACATCTTTTTCTTCACTCCTACAAAGAAACCTTATAACAAGGATACTGATTGCTATGGGCCGGGGGGAAGGGGGCGGGGTGCATAATTAAAGTGGCCATATCTTACATTGGTTGGGTATCCCCACTACTTAAAAAATAGTTTCATGTATATTATGTTATTTGAACCTTAATGATGGCCTACACAGGGTAGGTTTTGTGATCTCCACTTTAAAGATGAGGAAACATTGGCACAAGAAATTCATGGATTTCTTCAAGGTTGCTCATGTTAGTAAAGGAGCTGGGATGAATCGTCTGATCTTTTTCTTTAAGCAACTTACACAGCTTCCTGGCAACTAGGCAGGGCTTAGACAGAACTTGTTCCGAGTTTCTTCTCATCCTGCTTCTCAGCTAATCCAGAGGAACAAAGAAACCTACTCACTCCATCTCTTTGATTCAGTGGAAAGAGAGCTCTTGCCTTCCAGTCACTCACTTCTCCCCTCATCTCAATCTCAACCTCTTTCCCTGGCCCTGGGGTCTTGAGTGTGTATGGGAGAAGGGAAAATGAGTCACCTCCAGCTGTTTACTGCCTTTTAAGGCAGACAAGCTGTTGCTAGTTCTCAGGGAAAGGTTTCCCTTAGCCAGCCTCAGAAAGGACTAGAGGGAAAAATCTCCTGACTACCTCAGCTTGGCAAGCATTCTCCCAAATTCCCTGGCTGTTCCTGAATGGATGGGGAGCCCAAGCAGGCAAAACTTTCTGTAAATGCAATTGTTTGGCCTAATTCTAATTTTCTTGTTAGCTCCTTGTTGCAACACTGGTGTGGCTGTGTGGTTTGGTACTTCCTTCCTTAGGTAGTTACATGAGCTTTGGTGGCCTCATGATGTGATACACACACACACACACACACACACACACACACACACACACACACACAGATGTGTATATATACATAGACATGTGTATATATATATATGTATATATACACATATATACATTCACATATAGACATGTGTGGACCTATATACTATATATGCACACATGTATGTAAACCAAAATTTTTCATCTAAGAACATGCAGTTTTTCCAAGAAGAATCATTTTGATTTGGGTTGGTTTTTAAATTAGAAACTCCAGGCTGGTAGCCATATTGGATATAAGACTAAAGTGGCATGGGGGAAAAGTTTGTTCACTGAAGAATCCTGCAAGAAGGTTACATGAAAGTTTGTCAAAATAAATTTTGAAGTCTCCAGGAATATGGTAAGAAAGGCCATGAAGTAATGGAGAATGTCAGGCATAAGGATCAGGAGACCTTGCTATTACACAGATCTTAGAAAATGACCTTTCATTGAGAGTGATGGGAAAGGTATGAGAAGTCTGGGAAGGAGCAAAGTCATGCAAAGAGTACAGCCATCCTCTTCTTGTGTCTTTGAGGCTGAGGCAGTGGGAGGAGTGGTCTCCACTGGAGGTGAGTTAGTTGTCAGTTGGTTTGGGGGTTTTGTTTTTGGGTTGTTGGGTTTTTTTGGGGGGGTTTAGTTCTGACAATGGCAAATAGTTCTCCATATTTGTTCCTTATAGTAATCATCCTCATAGAGTTTTAAGTAACCTATATATATATATATATATATATATGTATATATATATATATATGTGTGTGTGTGTGTGTGTGTGTGTGTGTGTGTGTATACATACATATATATATATATACATATATATGTATATAGCTTCAAGGGATGTCAGAATCAATCAGCAAGCATTCATTAGCCACCTACTACATATTGTGATGGAGGCAACTAGGTTGCTCAGTGGAGCAGAGTTCTGATCCTGAAGTCAGGAAGACCTGAGTTCAAATCCAGCTTCAGGCACTTACTAGCTGTGTGACCCTGGGCAAGTCACTTAACTTCTGTTTGCCATAATCCACTAGAGAAGAAAGAAGCAAACTATTCCAGTACCTTTGTCAAGAAAACCCCATGAGGGGCAGCTAGGTGGCATAGTGAATAGAGTATGGGCCCTGGAGTCAGAAGGACCCGAGTTCAAATCCAACTTCAGATGCAACACAAAAACTAGCTTGTGACCTTGGGCAAGTCATTTAACCCCGATTGCCCTCCAAAAAGCAAAAAATAAAAATAAAAGAAAATAAGAAAAGAAAACCCCATTGACTGAAGTGGAGTGATATGGTTCATAGGGTCACAAAAAGTTGGCCATGACTGAACAACAACTGCAACACACAATGTGCTGGGGATTAAAGAAAAAAAAAAACTAAACCATCTCTGCCATTTGAATGTAAACTCCATGAAGGCAAGGACAGTCTTCAGGTCAGCACAGCATGTAGCACATAGTAAGTGCTCAATAAATGCTTTTTGCCTTTCCTCAAAAGGTTTGCATTCCACCAAGGGAGATGTTATTTAATCATTTTTTAGTCATGTCTGACTCTTAATGATCCCACTGGGTATTTTCTTGGCAAAGATACCGAACTGGTTTGCCATTTCCTTCTCCAGCTCATTGTATAGATGAGGAAACTGAGGCAAGTTAAGTGACTTGCCCAGGGTCACACAGCTAGTAAGTGTCTGAAATCAGATTTGAACCCAGCTCTTCCTGACTCCAGGTCCAGAGCTCTATCAACTTCACCATTTAGCTGCCCCATCAAAGGAGATAATATGTACAGATATAAACATGTAAATAATAAATGAAAAATAATTTTGCAGAGAAAAAAGTTACTAGTCATGATGGAGATCAAGAAAGCTTCCATGAGTAAGCTCCGCTTTAAAGATGTTGAAGAAAAATATTAATATTGTCCTATGCACATAGCAGCCCAAAATAATTTTTATTAATTCAACATTATTTTAAATCCAAGCATTGTTCTCAGAAAAAAAAATGTTCAAACTGGCAAATTCCCCTCACATCATTAGATATCTCTGTATCATAAATTGAAAGTAGCATTTATGGAAATTTTGAATAAAGAAATGTCACAATATGATAAAAAAGTTTGGAGTTAGCCTCTTACTCCCATCTAATAGAACAATAATCTCTTAATCTTTCCAGAACACCCTGGGAGAACCAGCTTCCTAAAGCCACTCACTTCTCTTGGACCATTCTCCCTCAGGATCAGTAGAAAGAAATCTAGAGAGATCAAAGGAATCTTTGATCTCTGCCCAATGCCACAGTCCCTTCAGAATGGGCGAAGTGGGCACTACCATTAGACGGTTCTTCAAGGGTTGGGTGGGAGCTGACTCTTCGAAGAACTGACTTAAATTTTTAGAAATTAGCAAACTACAAATCAGGACTTGATTTATTGTTTTGTTGATTGTCTAGACAGAAAGGGTCTAGTGGAGACAAGATTGTCTAGTCTAAAAAGTAGTGGGAAATGGTAATAATAGATTTTAAGATGTGGTGTTACCTTTTTTCTTCTTCCTAGAGAGCTAGTTGTTAAACATTTACCAACACAATGTTACTCCCTTCATGCATTTGGAAAGGTGATGATTTTAACCACAAACAAGGTATTTCTTATTCTAAACTTTGTTAACATCATGCATTTTTCCAAGGCCTTAGCTTTCATTCTTGACATTTCCCACACTTCCTAAGAG